>OY987251.1:6759137-7237947 GCA_963920765.1 Ulota crispa | reverse complement strand
ATATACTTTTAAAATACAATGAAAACAAATGAAATACCTGCTATTAAAAGCAGGACTATTTTGACAATTGCGTTCGATGTGCCCACGTTCCCCACAATGATAACATTTGTCCCTCCAATCCCCGGCTTTGCAATCTCGTGCCCAATGCCCTTCATTTCCACAATTGTAACAACGCCCGGTCCCCGGGGTTGGGCCACTCCCAAGATACTCACGTCCTCCACCTAAACCTCTTGGTCCCTAATCCATCATAGTACACTATAATTGAAGATTAGTCAAGCCAAGAATAGTAATTGGTCTCTTGCAATAAACACAAATAAGTTTTCTTATTTTTACTAAAAGAAAAACGTGTCCTAAATGATTGGTTCATAATAATTGTAAATATCTTAAACAAATGTAATTGAGTCATTGTATAGTCGTTTACGATATGTGCAGTTGTTGTGAACCAAATGTATAGAACATGTTTTTCTTGTAGCGTTTGAAACAAATATATTTTAACACTTGGGCTTACAATCATGCACTTGGCCGCGACATGGTTGAAAGACAAGAATTTGAAGAATTATTTTCAAAGAAAGTATGTGCTCCACAAAAGGCATCATTGTCCTTACCCTCCTAGCAAATTCCACGGTTAATCGACTTCCATCCAAATCCTTTCCATTAGTGTAATATCTAGCGTCGTCCGCATCTTGAACACTAAGAAATTCCTTCAATAAGAAACAAACCCCAATTTTGAAGTTAGCATGAATAAAGAGCTTATGACAAATAGTTTTAAAGCAAATAAAAACTTGCAAGAAATTACAATGGCTAATTCTAACGATAAAAAGAGATTGTAAAGTTGGAAGTTTCATTTATAATGATGTCCTTTATGTTATGAGATATTAACCTCTCAATTTCACTTACTCTTCAAGATTAAAAAAATTCTCAGAAATACTTACAACAAAGGCAAAGTTGTGTTTCATATCCACGTCTCGGACTCTGCGGAAGAAGAATGCCAAAAAGTTGCACATTACTTTTAGAATATCGTTTATATGAAAGCACGTGCACCATATTTCTTCCCACAAACACAATTTGTGAAGCACCTTTTCAAATGTGCCTTTTACTGTTTGCAAGCTTAACCCAAACACCAACGCAGACATTTTTTTGTCCAATAGATGAAAAAAAAACAGTCTGCTGGGTATAAGATAGCCATTTTTCATTTTATTTTATTTTAAAACTTGTCATGAAGATGCGGTTTATCATGGAAGTTAAAAAAATAGCCTCATTGGATGCACTCATATTATTAGGTACCTCATATTGTGAGAAGATTCATAAAGACAATGTTAGGCCTCATGATGCCTTTCTTGCAAATTTCACAAGGGTAACATAATGTTGGCTTATGCAACTTTTGATAATAAAATAAAATTGTGTGAACAATTTGTCACACCATTATAAGGGACAGTTTCCATGCCTAAAGCAATAGTTTGCTTTTGGCAACAGAGGCTATCATTTAACTGCTCAATGCCCAAGAGGTCAAATTATTGTCCCATTTTAGTGTATTTTGGGATACTTGGGGAGTTGAGGGGTTAAGAATTAAGGGAAGCCTTCTCTCGAAATTATAATTCAAGAGAAGGACCTTATGGGAAGTGGTTGGAGGGGTCAAAAGTATTAGTATTTAGCGTCCTTTTTCAAATCATACAAGACTAGTCCCCTATACTCACTTGCAACTTGTAGTTTATAAGGACAATAAGAAGGGATGGGAGTAGGTGGGTTCCAATCATGCATGTGTAAATTAGTCATATTACACCCAATTGAGCTTACCATGCATACCATTTAAGTTTATTAAAAATAAATTATGACTTCTTTAATTAGCAATGACCAAAATGATACACACTAGACTCTAGAGGGCTTTGTATTTGTCATTGTCATGTTATAATATTGTTTTGCATCATCAAATCCTTTTGTCATGTAGCATGGTATATTTGAGTACTTCACACAAAATAGAGATTCTTGTGTGTACCTTACCTATGCTTCTCCTACCTAAAGAAATAAATATGGTAGTGTGCCAAGATTAGGAGGCCTTCTCTTGAGCTCAAATATCCTCTAATATAATGCACCAAAACCCTCCTAATCACTTTTAGAGTCTAACCAACCTTCAAGAACACCATGCAAGTAAAAGTTTCTGTAACCCTATCCATTACAGAGTCATCAATGGCTTCATGAGATCCAACCACTTTTTATGTATTGAGAACTTGTTGCAAACAACCATTGATTGTATGGAATACCTCTTATTTCATATAAAGTTGTTATGCAACACTCCCAAGTTACAAAAAAATAGATGCTTTTGAATATTCCTCTAAAAAGTTTATCAGAACTTAAGTACATAAAAAGAATGTGTTGAGACTAATGCTCAAAATAGACCCTTCATTCTTTTTTGGTAAAAAGAGTCTAAAAAATAAGAGACTTTGCAGAAAGTTTGTTTTCGTCACATGAATGTGTGATAGAATCGATGCTTTATACATGTTATGATATGACATATACGTAATCCAATAATCTATCCAAAATTAAATAAATTATGAATTTGTTTTTCAAATGCCACATATTCCTAGTTTCCTACTATAGCCAATATTACATAAAACCACAAAAAAATTCTTGTAATATTTTGAATGAATTTCATAAAATTCACTTTGAATCTCCAAAATACTCTCAAAAATGCAAAATTCATAAGTCCCAAAATTAGTTTTTTTTCCCAAATTAAGAAGTATCGTGATACACCTCTAAGTTCTTGGTTTTAAACATTCATTGCTATACTATTTCAAGAGAAATTGTTCTTGTACAATGATGAAAATACTTTGGTGACAAAAATCTTGACTCTTCTATAATGTTTAAGTTTTTTTTATACATGAACAATTAATTTTTTTAGAATTGAGTGGAGTATGTAGAGACATTTGACAAAATTAAACTCTTGATGCCATAGTTCATGACACTCATAACCAACAACTCCCAAATTTGAGCACCCGATCTATTGCTCTATCAAGAAAATGCAATCAAAAATCCAAGACCACAAAGATGAAGCTTGGATTTTGTTCTTCCTACTAGTATAATTTCTTTTCAGCTAAATGGGTGTTAGTGGTGTACTTCAATATTTCTTGTGATGGCAATTTAGTTGGGTATAAGTGTCATTTACAATAGTTGCTTTGAGTAACTAATTATGTTCTTTAAAGAAAATTTTAGATACTAACATTACTTGAATAATATGAAACTACTATATTGAACACGTATTTATCAATTTAGGAAAGAAGAAAATTTAAGGCTTTTGGATTTCATGTCCTTGAAAAATAATGAAATGAGTGTTATTTTACATAGAATTTCCATATAGTTTTGTTGGCACACCTTCCATATTTAGAGAATAGATCCTCAAGGTCTTGACTTCTTGTCCGACTTGAGAGTCGCCCTATGTATAAACGTGTACCACCACCATCAAGCCCTAAATTGCTTCTTCCATTTCTAGTATACAAATTGCTACTAAGGTAGGGATTGCTACCATAGCGCCTTTCTTCCCAATCACGCTCTTCATAACGAGGCATTGTGTATAGTTGATTTCATATGAAAATCTAAAGCATTTAGTATAACAAAAATACCATATTTAGGGTTTTTAAACTCTAATATTTATCTAATAAAGATGAAACTTAATAAGATTTGTACATACAATATTATTATGATTTTATATTATATGCAATGTGCATGACACTTATAACCAACAACTCCCAGGTTTGACTAGTCAATCTATTGCTTTGTCAAAAAAGAAGTTATTAAAATTTTGAGATCACCAAGACAAAGCTTAGGATTTGTTCTTTTCGTTGATATACAACTTTTGAGCTAATGGATAAGAATGTTATGCATTAGTATTTCTTGTCACGACAGTAATTGTTAGTTATAAGTGTTATGCACCATATTTACAATATTTTACAAGACGTATGTAGAAATACAAGTATTAATTGCTGTTATGTTCACTTTGAGAAGTTGCTTAGAATTTTTATATTCTCAAATAGTCAACCATTGTTTGTTCCTATTGGATGCCTACAATTTTTTTAACGCTTATAAGTTGTTGTAATGAGATTTCAAACAATGATTTGAATTAATACTGGATGTGTTCTTAAAACATTATTATGAAAAAATAAGTCAAAAAAATTTAAAATTGTTGTCAAAGTTAAGAAGATGAACACTAGAATGATTGATATTCAATGAAAATGATGAAGCAAGACTGAGGTTGTATTAAATTTTGAGGATGGTGGTTTTTGAAACTTTCCTTAAAGTTCATGAAATCCCCAACTATTGTACAAAAAAAAAAAAAATCCTTAATTGTTCAAAAATTAATATCATTGGACGTTCGTTCATAAACATGAATGAGAAAACCCTAAAATGTATAAAATGATCACATTCACCCATTTTTTTTTGCATTGCAACAAAAGGAGGTTGTCTTAGTCATTGAAGCCAATAGCAATAAAACATAGGACATAAATTTAGATCAATTTTGTTTTGACAAAACTTTTACCATTTACAAAATAGGGTTTTTTTATAGTAAAAGTAGATTCTTGTGTGATTTATTGACATCAATCGTGTGGATATATGCAATGGATATAATAACTAATTTAGTCAAGCAAGAGAAGGATTTCTAGTTTAATTTATTTTTTGGATATATTGAACAGTTTGTACACCAAAAAAATTAACCAAAATTTGTAAACAAACACATAAAACACCTTGCAATTGGTAGGTACAAGTGTGTAGTTGTGAAGAGGTCTTTCAATGAATTGCATCATGCTTATTGTAGCCAAACAACCATCGAGGCAAATTTGTTTTCAAATAATTATACTGTAACTACCGACGATAAAAGAAACTATTTGGCAAAATCCTTTGGAATTGGTAGTGTCAATTAAATTTCTTGAATAAAAAGAAAATAATATGCAAAAATACCAAAATATTGCACTAACCAAATGCGCAAATTCCTTTGCACGTCAAAATCTATGAATGTTGAGGAATGAGCAAGATGTTGATGACATGTAAGGCTTTGAAAATTTGAAGGTTTTTCACCATCTCCCAAGGATCATCCACTAAGGCAGAAATATCATAAACGGTTAAAACAAGCGACTTTAGCCTGTAAGATATGGGGATTTCTTGAGAAATTATGCTCAATGTAAAGAGGAACAAGGATAAGGAAGATTGTAAAAAAGAAAAAAAAGATTTACTCAAGAATGAATATTTTATGCAATATAAATGTGGATTTAGGGTTTGGACTGATTTTGGTTTCATAGGTGCACCTTAAACGGCTACCTCTAGTACCTTGTTCCAAAATAAGTTTGAACCAATCAAACGCAAGGAAATAGCATCTTTTTAGAATATTTCAAAACCTTTTTCAAATGCAGCTATTGTTGGTTTAAGGGCAGTCTAGTTCTCCAAGTAGTGGTCACTAACCGTTTTCGATATTTTTACCTTAATTGAAACTTGTGTGCCATTGGGAAGGAAGTGTTTTCCATGCCACGTGGCAAAATAGATGAAGCCTTTATGTATTTCCAACTTTGTTGCTATTCTTGGTGAGGCTTTTGTTAATAGGAATGCATAAGGACATTGGCACCCTTGCACATGTTAACCTTGAAGGACCCTTAGGGCTTTGGAGCTACAATACCAAATAAAACCGCAAGCAATATTCAAAAGTTTGAATCAGCTAAAAATTAAGTGTTACAACTATATATATTGAAGGGTTGTATGATGGTGGGTGTATTAAATTATTTGGAAAACTCTCAAGAGCAACTCAAATACGTCTGTACATATGGCCATACATATAACTGCAAAGGTCTTTTGTGACGTTTGGGGGTTAAACAAAGTTGGAACAATGTCTTAGATGGTTGATCTCAAATTTATCCTTCATTATTCCTCCAAGTTTAATATTGTTTTACCTAACCAAGCTAGAAAATAGTCTTGAGATTAAAAAAATTGTAGCAAGAGAAACCTAAATGTATATTTTAAGTGAAGGATTTTCATGATTAGTGAACTAGTTTTAAACTCATCTTCTCTTGTTTCCTTGATGCTCTTATAAGAAGTTAAACAAACCTTGGATTTATACATGTGGAGAAAAGAAATAATCTTAGCCGTAAATTGGAAGAATATTTATTATTGAATTTTGGCATGATGGAGTCATGGCAAGGCCTACTTGAAAGGCCACAACAAATGGCCTCAAAAATGTGGGTCCAAACTTCAAGCCATATGTACTTCATCTCTTCCTTAGCAAACCAAATTTGAAGCGTAAAAGTACAAACACTTTAATAAGGGGGAATTTGTAGAAATAAAACCTAATGTGAAATGGTACGGCCTAACAAGGAATGACCTCCTCCTGCACTTCCTTAAAACAAAAGGATTCACTTACACATAAGAAAACAAAGTTTCACAACAATGAATAAAGATATGAGTTTTGATAAATGAAGGTTCCCAAAAGATTAATTTAGAAAAGAAATTATTTTAATGTATAAAGTAAACCCTAATCCAAAAGTGGTAGAATCCTTCTTGATAGCCTTTGTCCAATACTTTCCAACGCTTTAAACTTTAATGAGAGAGTCAAGTAACCCCTAACCGTCCAAGAGGACAAAATTCGTCCTTTCAGTGCCGAAAACACACCCCGAGAGTAGAAAAAGATTTTTTTCAATTTTTTTTCTTGAAAGTGGTTAGAGAGATGTGCCACATCATTGAATGCCAAAAATAGCTGCTTTCAATGCCTCCATATTTTTTTAAACACCAATTTGTAAAGAGATGTACAAGGTCCCTGCTGCCTTTTTTGTGAGGGCAAGATACACTATTGACTTTTCCTTCTTTTGAGGAGAATATTATCTCTCTTAGACACATGCCACAGGCTGTTCACTGCCCACAAACAGTGCACTTTCAGACCCGGGCTGGCCACAAGTTCAAGATCAGTCCTTTAAGGGTTAAAGACTATGCAATGGAAGTTGCATATGGACTAATCATTGAGGCTTAAGTTTTAAAATTCAAACAACATAAGAATTCTATAAAATAACACATAAAATTCAGGGAATTGATATGGGTACACCCAGATTTGATATCTGCACACCCTCTCTGGGATAAATTTCAAAATTTTACCATCAAAAAGCTGAATTTGAAAATTTTGAATTTAGATTTGGACTTAGGGACTTTGATTTAGTCTAGAACCATAGAAGAAGTTACAATTTAATAACACCCAATGAAAAAACTTAGCCTTTTCTACAAACAAGGGTAAAGTAAAAATTTGCCCCCTAGCTAAGCTTTTTCATTGGGTGTTGTTCAATTGTAAATTTGTAACCTCCTTTATGATTCTAGATTAATCAAGATCTCTAAATCCAAATTTGAATTCAAAATTTCCAAATTTGACTTTTTGATGGTAAAAGTCTGAAATTTATCCAAGAGAGGGTGTGCATATATCAAACCCCAGGTGTGCCATATTAATTCCCAAAATTTAAGGTAGACAAAAAAATCTTTACGTTACTGTTAAAATGTAAGGTACATACAATGTAAATTATGCTTATCTATTGTTCATCTAAAACATCCAATATTACAGCAAATTTGGTTGGTATCGTTAAAGAAGATTTAGTTACTTTATGAAAAGATGCTTTTGTTAGCTATCATTAGAGAAAATATGAGCCCTCTATAAGGCCCTTAAGAACCCCTTTCAAGGGGTCTCCTTAATTGTTTTAATTTGTACTTTGGGACAAAATAAATTTCTTACACCCTACTATGCCTTTGAGTACAATCATGTCTCACTTTAGCAAGTCCAATTTTCATTGGGCGTCACAATTACATGTACATATTACCATGGTCCTTTTTCTCTATATTAAAACCTTTAACCTAGTACTTGTGAGTGTAACATTAGTTATGATTGTGTACAATAGTAGGAGAATAATTAAGAAATTGTGACAAGGTACTAGATTGCCATTTTCTATTCATAGTTTTAGTGATGTACGTTATACAAAGGTAGAGACACTTCACACACGCTTTTAATGTACCCACTCTAGGCCCAATAAATGTTAGAGAGACCATTCTTAAGGGCCTTGTGGAGGGTTCATACTTTTTCCAGCGATGCTAAGGTGTGAGCGGCAAGCAATGAGCGTTGAGCGTAGAGCAGTGAGCAGTTGGATTTGAGCAGTGAAAATTCACATTTTATTAAAAAATGTATTTTTTAAACAATAAATAGTGAGGTTAAGCCAAAAATTAGTAATGAAAAAACAAATAAAATTGAAAAATTACTAATTAAACTTGGAAGAAAAGGGCTTTTATAAATTCATTTAATGTCCAAATAATATTTAAAAAGGTAAAAATGGTAAAATTATATTTTGTGCACAAGCAGAGAATTTTGGATTGGACAAAAAATGAATTTTAGTCATCCATGTTCAAAAAACATTCATCCAATCATTCATCCAATCATTCATTCAAGTATCATCCAGCAAATGAGATAACAACATGGAATTTGGGTACATAATGTTTTTCTTCAACTTTTTCTTTAGTTCTTTTTTTCTTTTTTGCTAAAAAGTTGTTTTTTGTTTTTTTTACGGATTACTTTTTTGTGTTCTAGGACTCTCCTCGGAATCTGGAGGCCCAAATTTGGTGGTTTTGGATGTTGTAAAGGCCTCCTTGGAATTCGAGGAGCACTTCCAAAAAAAAGATTTTTTTTTTTTTTTTTTTTTTGGATTGCTTTTTTGTGTTCTAAGACCCTCCTTGGAATCTAGAGGCCCAAATTTGGTGGTTTTGGATGTTGTAAAGTGCTCCTTGGACCTCCTCAGAACCTGGAGGCCCACTTTTGGTGATTTTGGATGTTGCAAAGTGCACCTCAGAATTTGAGGAGCACTCCTTACAACATCCAAAATCACCAGAGGAGGGTCCTAGAACACAAAAACGATATCCAAAAAAACATATATATATATATATATATATATATATATATATATATATATATATATATATATATACACATGTTTTTTGGAGTGCTGCCTATACAACATCCAAAACCACCAAAATTGGGCCTCCAAATTCCAAGGAGGGTCCTAGAACACAAAAAAGCAATCTAGAAAAAACAAAAAAAAAATCTATTTTTTGAAGTGCTCCTCGGATTTTGAGGAGGCCTTTGCAACATCCAAAACCACCAAATTTGGGCCTTCAGATTCTAAGGAGGGTCCTAGAACACAAAAAAGCAATCCAAATAATAATAATAATAATATATTTTTAGAAGTGCTCCTTGAATTCCTAGGAGGCCTTTACAACATCCAAAACCACCAAATTTGGGCCTCCAGATTCCAAAGAGGGTCCTAGAACACATAAACAAAATCCATTGCCTTGATTTGTATTTGTGATTTATTTTTTTAAACAGTTTTTTATCATATTTGTTGTCCTCTTTTCATTTACATTCATCCATTTCAATTTTCATTCATCCAATATGTTTTTCATTTGTTTGTTTCAATGGATGAACTTCAATCATCATCCTTTTTTTTTATTCATATAGTGATCACTTTTGTCTACTTACAATTATGTGAAACTCCCTAAAATATGTTTTCAAATTTCAAATTTTCATGAAAAGTCTACCCATTGCTCAACACTCACTGCTCAATGCTTAATTCTCATTGCTCCCTGCTCACGCAACCCTAAACATTGTAAATGATACATGAGCTTCTAATCATGCTAAATAAAATCTACACTTTTTCTTTTCTTTTGCAAGCTAGGTCTTAAAGGATGTCAAATGTATTTGTGTTAAATCCCAAAATGTTCCTTACAGAAGAATCATCCTTTTATAAAAGTTTAGTAAGATCATGTGTTTTAAGAAGATTATTTTATATCTACATTTAGAAAAAGTGGAAATAAAAATATTTTTCAAAAAATCTTTAAGACTTATGTGTCTTTTTCCTACACCTTGAAACAAGATATGAAATGGTTTGTACATATACGTAATCCCCATAGGAGTACTTGTCAACGATCAAAAGAATTGTTAAGAAAATTTATAAAAAAGGTTCCATGTTGTTGAAACATGGATTTGTGCTATTTGTAAACTAAGGCATTTTAACGAATTATTTCTCTTTATTCATCCGTTGTTGAAGAGGGAGCTCACTTTTGTTGGCATCATTTTTACTTCTCATACAGTAACACCCTTGCATTTTATACATCAAACACTATGACCATATATGCAAAAACAAAACAAAAGAGGATTTGCCCAAAAAAAATTATTCCAATTTGCAACAAAAATTTATTGGTTTTGCAATTCAGTATATGAGCTCTGTAACAGATATTTTTACATTACTCACATATTCTTGACATCAATATATGAGCTCTGCAACTAATATGTTATTACATTACTCACATATTCTTGACATATAAGGCCAACTACAAGAAAATAGGACCCAAATCAACAATATTTGTTGATTTGGATGTCTTGATTAAGATATTTTGGACATAGTATTGTTGATTAGGACATGTTCATGTTGATTAGGAGCTCTTGATTTGAACCCATTTTCTACTAGTATATCATTTTCCACAATTGACAAGTAATATTATGATCTTTCAAATTACTATAAGATTATTGGTTGAAACATGCAATTGCAATATTAGGAAATCAAGTCACATTGCTACAGTGGTGCTTGGATAAGGTCAATCTTTGTAAAAGAAATGTTTAGATAGTGTCAAAATCTCCACCCTACTTTTTGTATTTTATACCAAGTAGTGCATTTAGGTTGCCTTCACAATTCAGTTGCCTTACCTTGGCAAGTTACCTCATGACTCATTGTTTGACCACTTGGAGGTGCACTCAACTCTCTAGATCCTAGAGTTTCACATGGTTTACAATGTAGAAGTAGCTAATTTATTTTTTCTCATCATTATTGTTGCTAGGACCTTTTAAATTTGTTTCTTGCAAAAATTACTTATGAAAATTACTATAACAACAAAAAATATTTATTTAGTGTAGAATGATAAGAAATTAGTGTAAGGAAGCCTAAATGCACTATTTAATGTAGGTTAGTTGAATTGAGTGTTTCTTCAAAATCAACCAGCAGTTTTTCCTCACCCAAAGCACTGACCTTATCCAAGCACCGCTGTAATAGGGGTGTGCGTCAACCTTGATCCCACTGAGTTTGAACGCCTTGCAATATATATCATTTGATATGACTTTAAGAGGTCATGAATTGTTGAAATTTGAGGTAGATGGATCCTAGTTCTTAAATTTTGAACATTCCATCAACAATGTATGACATAGAAGCATCTTTGACTGGGATAGAACCTAGAAGTATCTCACCTCTAACCAAGTCCCTGGTTTGGATGACATGCATTATAAGTGGGTGACTATCCAACCCATGGGAAACAGCCCTCAAGCAAATGAAATTCCTGCTTTGGCTGATCCAAGTTCAGCACAACAGCACCGAAACAACACCGAAGTGTTGTTCCTCGTACATAACCTTTTAACGCTTCCAAAACAAATCGTCCTTTCAGAAGAAGATACAAACTCTTTACGAGTGGTGTCACCCCTGGGGGTGAACAAGATAGATACACCTCCCGAATCTCCACAACTATGATCTGACAACACCATTTGAAGCCGAAATCTTCTGAACTAGCTGAAACAGAAAATCCACGTCGTCTGTAATGGGCATTAAGGAATAGAAAGGCGCAAAGAGTGCTACGCAAAAAAAGATGTCAATGAAGACAGGCTTACAATACAGTAGAACGAAGGAGCGCAATCCATAACAAGGGAAAACCAGAAGGCAATGCATTTCGCACCACCTGACACTGCCAGTAGCACCTAAGCATCTAACATGGCTGTTGTTCCGATTAATACCTTCTGAGCGCTTCCTTAAGCTTCCAGACACGCTGCAGTGCTCACAATTGGCTCAGGTATATACACTTCCTTTTCAGTTTCACCTAAACATCTCGTACATTGTGTTGCCAAGAATCTTGAACCATTCCTGTGCCAAAATGCAAGGTCTTGTTCTTGGGCTTAAAAGAAGGAGTCTATAATGAGCATTGACTAGCACCCAAGGTTACGGCAACAATGGATTGTTCAGAAAAGCAGTTGCCATGGCAAAGATCCTGAAAGAGATTTCCATGATGGTCCGGCAATCGTGATTGTATGAGAACTAACCTTTTGAGCTTGCTACCACTTGTGACAAGCTCATTAGACGCAATTACGCTTCTCTCTGGCCAGCTTTAGAACTGCGCTTCTTTTTGATTGAGGATCCTTTCTCTTTCGCACCTTCGCTCTTTCTTTTCTTATCCTTGGGGGTTTCATTTGCAATGTCCAAACCAGATAGGGGACCGGATTTCCTTGAAAAAACTAATTTCTTGGTTTTTTCTGAATCTTTGCCCTCGGAACCTGGGTTGGACGTATTTTGAAGTAGTTTCTCCAATCCATCTCCATCTACACCAACTACTCGAATGTGAGTACCACTGATCAAGAAATTTTTAACAACTCCTAACACTCAAAGAAGAAAAAACATTGAGTCATGGAGAACCAAAAATCATGAACAGGATTCGAGTTCTTACCTCTCGATGTTCCTTTCTTGGACTTCTTTGGAGTACTTTTCTCAGGTGGACTGATGAGATTTGATTTTCCAGCCGTTCCCTCCGCTTTACTTGGTGTAGTCTTTGGTTTCGAGCTATCTTTAATGCCTACTTTTTTTGGCGTTTTGGCGTTCTTCGTGAACCCCTCAGTTCCCGTGGGCACCTTCTTTATTTTCTTCTTTGATAGTTTCTTAGAAGCGTCTTCTCCTTCATTATCCTCGGGCTCCCGGTCCTCTTCGTCAGAAGATGGATAAGCTTTTGTGTTCTCTTCTTGTGAAGGTAGCCCGGCAGCAGCTCGATTTCCTGAAATTTGTGATGCTTCTCTGACATCCTTCCTTCTCCAGATCTCTATTGCAGCATCATCTAAATCTACAACCTGAACAGGCAATCACAAGGTGAGAAAGAGAAATTACTGCAGCAGTCGGGATAAATCCCAACAAGTTCACGACAAGAAGCATGTAGTTGCTAGCGTCTATGTTAGGTAGATGGGTTGAATAGTCATGCGAATCCTAAGCAGGACTCCAAAACATAGCTTGCGTGTCCAACGCTGATTGAAAGATTGTAGCACCTAACCAAAAGCACCGTTTAGCTTATTCTATCACTTTGAACGCACATAAGCTCTACTATGCTAGGAATTTGACTTCCATATTCTAGCAAAGGAAAACATGCCAAGACGAAAGAAAATGAACCTTGTAACATTCGTCACGGCAGGATGCACATGTATAGCGAAGTTGAGAATTCACTTGAAACTCCTCGTATTTTTCCTCACTGTCATCATGCAAAAGAAAAAGTGCTGCAGCAACTTCAGGAAACACACAAAACACCTAGAGCTACCCAGGCATTTCAACACAAACATTCACAATCAGGAATTCATGACACTAGGCACACCGCATATTGATCCTTCGAAAACGCATGGTCTGTCCACCTCGTACCGTTCTATTCCCAGTATGTATTATTTGAAATTGAGTACTTTAGAATAAATCTCAAAAGACATATAATTACTATTTTTAATGAATACTAACTAAAACCACATTCATGAAGTTATGATTAATTCTATTAAATAAGGGAATTGATATGTGCACACCGGGGAGTTGATATTTGCACACCCCCTGGGAGGTAAATCATAGATTTCTATCATCAAAAAGTTGAATTTGAGAATTTTGAATTCAGATTTGGACTTAGAGACCATGGTTTACTACTGAACCATAAAAACAGTTGCAATTGAACAATATCTCGTGAAAAAGCTTAGGTAGGGGAAAAAGTGTTACTTTTACTTTTGTTTGTAAAAGAAGATAAGCTTTTTCATTGGGTGTTGTTCAATTGCAACCTTTTTATGGTTCTAGACTAAACCATGGTCTCTAAGTCCAAATCTGAATTCAAAAATCTCAAATTCAAATTTTCGATGGTAGAAATCTATAATTTACCTCCCAGGGGGGTGTGCAAATATCAACCCCCCGGTGTGCACATATCAATTCCCTTAAATAATAAACATAAGAAACATCAAGGAAAGATGTTCACCTGATCCCGTCACATTCACAGTGAACCCAGTGTTCACAAACATCACAACAGACCATAGGGGCTGGTTCAGAATCTCGGTACACCTGCTCAAAAAAAGTGAACGGTATAAATCAATCTATGATACACGTCGAAATAGATTTTTATACAAGATGGTCCATGTGAATCGTACACAAAAACACACGAGTAGTCCCAGTTTGTCAGTGTTACGGGTCTAGCGCAGTAAGCTCATTAGAAAATGACGAACACGCCTTCGTACTACAGGACCGGCTGATGATTCGATCATACGCATACAAGATTCACAGAAGGAGAACTAGAACACCTTGACAGGATACGCCACAAGAAACATAACACAAATTAAAATAAAGTACCGACGCATCCAGACTGGGCTACTGCCTCTTTAACACGTCGGAAACTTGACTACCAAAACTGTTCTATGATCCATGTCCAAATAATCACTTACCTTTAAGCAAATTGGACAATATTTCCCCCTCGTAAAAAGCCTTCCGCATGCATCGCATAAGGAATACGACAAGAACCACCTGCAACGTAAAAAAGACAACCTAAGGAGGTTGGTGCTCTACACTACGACAAATGAGAAGCTTTCAACATATCACATTTTCTATCAGAGCTCCTACCCCAACAATAAAAGTCTGCATAAGAATATGAGCTAGCATAGACAAACTGCCGAGCAAGTTCAATCCTCTGAGATGCAATGTCAAGAAAAAGGATACGAGGCCAAAGCCAGCTCATGATGTGAGTGCAGAAATCAAGGCTGGGCTAAAAACAATCAAAAACTCACTTGGAACTCATACCGCCTCCAGGCACAGTGGTGCTGCAACTCGTACAGCGAACATGCTTGGGACAAACGAAGGGTCCTTTCGGAACGTGCTGCAATACCAATGCGGATCATATTTTAACCCTAATCAGATTGGTAGCCCCCCCCCATCTTAACAGCTTGAGCAATATACTATTCGATTACATTTACAAGAGGCTGCAAAGAGAAAAGAGAGCGTGACATTCTCTCAGTCCTTATAGAATGTGATTAAAGTTCAAGAAGCAGTTCGCACCTTGAGGGGAGGCTGCAGGCAAGTAGAATGATGTGCATGATCACACCTCTTACAGAACATTAACTTATTTGAATCTCCCGTCCGCGTACAGACCTTCAGAAAACAATTGTGAAGATAAACCATGAGAACCTTCTTGGCAACGCGTTTACAAAGAAAGTACTAAAGCCTGAACTACTAAAATCGTATAGCCCAAGTCTATCAGACATACTTACAAGGAAGGATACTCTCAAAGGATACATCAAATTTCTGTTCAAATATCATCAACTCCTCTACAGGCCCTCAAAAGTTTGAAAGAGAAATAAAATCCAAACAACAATAATATGGTCTTTTACAATGTGTATACAAAGACATGTCCATAGAATTCAAAAGCATATCGTAGTTACCTCACAAGTGCGACACGAGGCACACGTCCATGAAGCCCAATTGAATAAATCTGACAATCAGACCACATACATGCCACATTTGAGCCTTTTCTAGCAGAACTACTCTCAGTGAGAACAAACCAATGTAAAGATTCTCATGAAGAGGACTATACACCGACTCTTACCACAAAGAAAATTAAAAACCAACATTTACTATTAAGATGGCCCCCAAATGAAGCCCACGACCCACCCCTATGTTCAGCCCAATGCTTGGTGCATTTGCGGTGATATTGTTTCCTACAATTCTGGCATGATAACATGCGTCCAGCCTTGTCACTGCCAATGGGTTCACCACAACCGCAAAATCCACAGACAACTTGTGGAACCGACGACTCGAAATGCTCCACTCCACCCGCCTCTTCTCCACGCAATGACATTCCAGCCCGTTCACGATCCGCCCAACCATTGGCCGATGCCTCTCTAGATGCATGCTGCCACAACAAGAGTAAGGATAAACCGCAAGCACATTTTAGAGGCAAGGGGCCAAGTTTTTAGATATTCATAAGTCTCCACACAATGCACCGTGGCAGGGGTTTTTTTGGGCAATTTAAGGCCCAATTGCCTCAAAAAAAAAGGTGAGCTTCAAGCCTATAGAAAAAAATGGGGGAATTTTTTTCAAAAAATGCCAGATTGCAATAATGAAAATTGCATTGCAGCCTAGGCTTTCATAAAATTCTCATCAGATTGAAAACTGATGCCATCATTTTAAAATTATTTGAGGTTTTGTCTAACCCAATTCCATGCAATAATTAAGTAATGCCAATGGTTATTTGAATTTTTTCAAAAACAATTCAATGAATATTTTTTGGCTACAAAAAAAATCCCATGATGCTGCACAAATCCATGCATAGGGGCCACCCTCAACTCCAACTAAAGCAGGGATGGAGCCCGCAAGCTACAAACCATTTTCAAATAATGCCACATAGCCAATAGTCGGAAAACCAAAAAAAAAAACCCTGCACCGTGGTTGTGTGGAAAGTTACCTGCCGTGCAGCATACTTCGCAGCCTCGAGCATTTTACTGTGACTGCTTTTCACGGAATCATAAGCTGGACCAACAATAGAGAACGTAGCCTTTCTACGGGTTCCAGCACGCTTTGTCACACCGTCATCCCCACTATCATCAACCAGCTCGACTGCTTGCTCCTCCGTATTCTTCTTAGGTTGGTTGGGCAAGACCGGGACCAATATCTCAACGTACTCTGGACCTCCACCGAGCATTAGACGTGGATTCGAAAGAATCTTCTGCAAGGCTGATGTTTTCTGTAAAAAATCATTCTGACCGCTCTGTGTTCGTAGCGGTGCAGGCATTCCAAGTGTGCAGAAGCATACTTTCCGACTGCATCGAACATCAAACGGGATTCTCATCATACAGAGCAGAAAGAAGACGAAAATTAAATGCAGGTCTAGTCAGATAGACGATCGTCACACAAGCAATACAAGCATAATTCACTGCTTTCGTCCTGCTTTGTTTCCTTGCTGAAAAAACATCTTCTTAGATGTCCCAGAACACATCACCTACCATACATAAATACTTGTAGATAAAATGCCTGAAAGAAATCACTTTGTTGCATATGCTTAAGTAACAAATACATCAGCTCGATTTGCAAAATATAAAAACGCATACACAAGCCCGACATAAAATTAATTAATAATTACTCTGCTACCTCGCTGCACCTTTTAAGAAAAAAACTCCAATTCCGCCAGACATGATAAGCAAAGAAGTCACCTCTGACCAAAAGTTTCAGTTCTGAGCTTTAAACTCGTCGGTCACTGACAGCAAAACAACGAAATCCAAATACCTATACTGAATCAAATCATATACTGCCGTGGAAGTATAACGCTCATACGAATGAATTTTCATAGAACGTCGACATCATAATATCACAGAAAACGATCTCTTCGTTTAAGTCCAATTTCTTAAAACGATTTAGATTGCTTTAGACAGTGCTTACTTGATTTTTTTCAAAGACTATATTCTTAAGCTGTACGTACCCGTACAAAGACTAAAAAACACCAAAAACCGTTCAAATTGATACTGGACTAGAAATCGGAGAACGAAAAATAAAGATTCTAAGCCGTTCTCCAGTTAACTTGATGATACAAAGGTCGACTTCAGACTGAATTCCCGATTGCAGCAATCCAATATTGCCAAAACGGTCTCTACGTACATTTCCGAACACCTTCACTACCGATTGTTTCCCGATAGCAGCAATCTAATATTGCCAAAACAGTCTCTAGTACATTTCCAATCACCTTAACTACTGATTGTTTCCCGCTTGCAGCCATCCAATAAATTGCCAAAACGGTCTCTAAGTTCATTTCCGAACACCTTACTTACCGACTGTTTCCCGATTGCAGCAATCTAATATTGCCAGAACGGTCTAAGTTCATAACCGATTACCTTAATTACCGATTGTTTCCCGCTTGCAGCAATCAAATATTGCCTAAACGGCCTACGTTCATTTTCGATCACCTTAACTACCGATTATTTCCCGATTGTAGCAATCTAATACTGCCAGAACGGTCTAAGAACATTTCCGATCACCTTAATTACCGATTGTTTCTCGATTGCAGCATTCCAAGAGTTCACAAACCCTAACCTACACCAAGATTTGCCAAAATCAAACAGAATTTCGGAACTCACCACGTAAACGGACAAGCCACATGAAATGCCATGTTTTTCTCGCGCGTCACCACTTCGTCGTCAGCATCAACCATGTTCACATCGTCCTAATGAAATCTCAAAAAATACAAAAAACGCACGAAATATACACAGTTTTCGAGGCGAAAAACACCGATCGCGTCACCACGTGTGAGAAGAGATTGTTGTGTACGATCTTTGAACTCGGCATCGATCGAAGGCTCCGAGCATTTCCAAGCGAGAGACAGACGAAACCCTAAATTTTGGTGGCAAGAGCAGCTGAACTACCGACGGCGAGGGGCGATAATTGCAACACTGGGAATTGAATTCTGAAGTTACGAATCGTCAGTGGCAATTCGAACTCTGTGTTACGCTTTCCCGCTCTCGGACACAAGCATGGATGAAGGCTGGGGGCGGGGGTTTGAGACTGCAAGTTTATTTTACTTGGGTAGGAAAGGGACTAAGGGGCGGTTCACACTACGACACGTGTCTTGAGAGTGGAAGCTCGGAAATTGATTGGTGGAGAGCTGGGGCTTATAAGTTAGCGTCACAACTCAACATGTCTTGGGTTTTACTTCACTTGCAAACAGGGTCTTTTTTTTTTTTTTGGGTTTTCTGACCAAATGCTTGTGTGGCATTTTTTTTGAAAATAATTTGTCGCTTGCGGGCTCCATCCATATTTTGGTTGGTTGGAGTTGAAGGTGGTCCCTATGTTTGTAGCGTGATGGGATTATTTTGTAAGCTAAAAGCATTTAATGGTTCTTTTTGAAAATATCCAAACAACCATTGGCATTACCTAATTATTGAATGGATTAGGCAACATCTCAAACAATTTTAAAATGGTGGCATCAATTTTCAGTTTGATAATAATTCTATGAAAGTTTAGGCTGCAATGTAATTTTCATTATTGCAATGTGGCATTTTTTGAAAATTTCCCCCATTTTTTCTATAGGTTTGAAGTTCACCTTTTTTTTGAGGCAACTAGACCTTAAATTGCCCAAAAAAACACGGCTTGCAAATATTTATTGGTGTTTACATGGTAGTATTTTTTGGAACTATTGATACAACTAAGGCATCCTTTCATGTGAGGGGGTGGCTAGTGAAGTTGTTTTTGGCCCACCAATAATCAATTGGATGGGAGTTCTAGTTTTTCTAGAATCCCACCCGACTGATTATTAGTGAGCCAAAAATAACTTCACCACTCGTCCCCTCACATGGAAGGATGCCCTAATTAGAAGCTTTGTTGACTAGTTGGGGGCAACCAAAATGGAGACTTAGCCTAAGGGCCACTTCACACTACATTTAAAGGTTGAGAGGTTGTCAAGTTTCACTAATCATATTGCAAGAAATTATGACTTTGGCCTCCCAACCCTCCACATTAAAGGCCAAAGTTGAACATCCAAAGTGCATTGCTCTTCAAATTGAGTACATTGTATCACATTTTTAACCAAAGCAATGGCTTTGTGAAAGACATTTGGGTAAGCAAAAATGGAGGCCCAAACTATGGTTAAGAGGTTTCAATTTCTTTTTGTAAAGTAACTAAAATTTAACAAGATCTTCCCATTAGATTGGAAGATTTAACAAATGCCACAAGTTCAAACTTTGGGCTTGGCTTTTGGAGGCTTCCCACTACGGCCAGCTAATGGATTCAAAAAGAATGTCCTAACACTTGTTTTCAACTCATTTTTGGCCTCCCAACAAAGTTTGGCAACTCAATGTCATGGCCTTTCCACTTGGTTGGCCATAATATGAAGTGACCCTAATCTAGAAGTCAAATTTTCAATAATTTTTATTGTTTCAAATAATTAGGTTTTTATTTGTAATTATTTTTGACAAGCGTAAACCAACAAGATTTAGAATTTGGAATTGAAGTGAAACATTAGAATGTGGGGCACAAGGTGAGAGCAGCCCTGAAGATGTTTTGGAGAAATCCAAAATTTAAATTTATAATTATATATACATATTTGCGTACATTTTTTTTAAATTTGGCTTCAAGCGGAATGTTAAACGGCATGTAATCAAAGTTGGACCCACTCATTGTTCTATGTATTTTTTGTAATTGGTGAGTCTTTTTACTAAAATAAACTCCTTTTTTAAATTTAGAAATTCAAAACAACACTTGTAAGTTTTTTAAGGTCAATTGAACATGAATTTTCAAAAAAAAAACAACACGACCACTTAGATTAAAAACACAAATAATGAAGTTTCTTTTGTGAGTACGGCTCAAATCCAAATGACATGTTTTATAATCCTATCCTATCAAAGATGGATTAGATTTGTATGCTAAGTGGTAGGGTTAGAATGAGAAGAGGAAGTTTCATTTATGCATTGTATTGAGGTGTATACACATACATTACTATTTTATATTTTTGCTTGTGTGACCTTATAATGGATCGCATCAAAAGATTTATTGATTATGCTCTAGCATATTATTCTAAAAAAAAATAATACATTAGCTTACAAGTTCCATAAAGCATGAATAGAATGATGGTCTAAAGGAGTTTATTTGTTTATTTTTCAATTGTCAAGGCTGTTTGAAATTTTTGAAAATGAGCGTGGAATTCTCTATTCCAAATTGTTTTTCAAAAGTTCTCTTTGACAATTTAAAGCATTTAGGAAAGGAAACAAATCTTATGTTAAAATAGACTTAAGAAACATGAAATAGAAGTAACTTGTAAATTAGGGCTTCTCCTTTGACAAAATTGAATATTCATCAAGTGTCTATATGGTTGACGTTGATTTAAAAATAAATAAAAATAAATTGTGTACTTGTAATCAAAAAATGCGAAAATCGACTTTGTAATGATTTTTTTGGGTGCTCTTTATGAAATTTTCATATAAAACATGTGACATAGTTAACCCAGTCATGTTGATTTATCAGTTCCATTTTATTTTTCAGCCTTACCATCAAAGTTTCTTCATTTATTGTGATAGCGCATGCTATTGAGCACTTCCCATAATTTCTTTAAGGTAGGCATTCATGCCAAATTTTCATACTTAGTGTTATAGTATTTAAAATATATAGCATTCTAGAAGGAAGATTCTCAAATAAAAAAGATCACCCCTTTTTTTGTGTTTTGAGGAGCCTCTTATTCAAACTTATTCCTTTTTAGGATATAAGAAATATGTAAAGTATCATTCAAAGTAATTTCTAATCTTACATTTTAAACTTGAATTAAAATTTTATAAAATCAATACAAAGATATAAATAAAGAGGTAAAAAAAATCCCTGCCTAGTCATACAAGGTTTATATTGCTTGGTATGCCATGTAACCATTTTGCCCTTTAATCCTTTATAAATCAGTTCTCAATTTTCAATTATATTTATTGCTAAAATTCATAAAACATAATTGATGTTTTTTCTTCAAAAGTAATTTAGACAAACCTACATAAACTTATAGGAGTGTACCTACAATCATCTAGCCTTTGCTCCCACCTTCATGAAAAAATGAGTACATTCTAGATTGCAAATGTCAACTCTTAGTACATGTGGATCAAATTGGTAAATGGATGATAAATAGTAATCTCACTATAAATATACAATCCTAAATAAGCAAAACTACAGTGAGATTAACCTAGGCATTTCCAAACCATCACGCACAAAAATCACAACTTTATTGAAAATACGGTGTAAGATAACATAAAGCAACCAAGACCTAACAACCATATGAGCTATTCATAGCACTTGTTAATAAGTTGAAACTCTTTGTAATTATAAGCAAAATGGTCTTAGAATAAACATTTCAAAAAAAGATTAGAACTATTATTTACCAAAAATAAGTTATTGACATTTAAAATTTACAACTAATAAACATTTTAAACCAAAAATTCAGTGATTTATGGTGTCTTGCACTATAGCCTAGGTTCT
Organism: Ulota crispa; assembly: GCA_963920765.1. Lineage (NCBI taxonomy): Eukaryota > Viridiplantae > Streptophyta > Bryopsida > Orthotrichales > Orthotrichaceae > Ulota > Ulota crispa. The sequence goes on along the minus strand of OY987251.1, from coordinate 7,215,883 downwards.
TTTTTTGGGCAAAAATTGCCTAAATCTTACCTTCACAAGCTACCCTAAAATTGGAAAAATATAGCAAAAAAGTGGATGAAATTGCCAAATCCTCCCCCAAGCCGATATTGAGTTTGCCAAAGTTTGGGTAAAATTTACTAATATTAATACTGTTTATGGATGAACATCCACATATCAATGATTCTATCTAATTCTGTCCATCTTTTCCTTGCTTCGCATTGGTGGGTGCGGGTTGCTCTACCCTTGTAAAATGAAAAAAAAAAAAAACCCTGACTATAGCACTATAGCACTGGCTCGCATTTCAAGAAAGTTACCTATCCAAACATCAAAAAAGTACCTTCTCCCAACGCAGAAGCCTCCCTTTCCAGCTCCTTTCATGCACCCCACAGCCAATCGAATCCTTTACGAAGTGAACAGAACAGAACGAAAACAAAAAGAAACGAACCAAAAAAGAAAAGTAAAGGAGGCGTCTCTCCTCTATTATTGGAAAGAAAAAAGAAAACACCTAAGCTTCAGTGATGGATGGCGACGTGTTCCCATTTGAAATGGGGCACCACTCACCACTCACCGCAGGTCCGTCCGTCAATCATGTGCTCTCTCAACTGCACCATATGACACACACACAGACAGACATCACACACCAGAGTGTTTTTTCAAACTTTTTCCCCATACATTTTTAACGTTTTCTCGCTGCGATCAGACGGAGGTTGTGCGATATTCGAGGCTCATCAATGGCCGTGGTCGTGTGCTTTGATGATGTCCTTTCTGTGTAACTTATCACAGAGTTGACAGGCATTTCTTTGTGTAAGAAGAGCGGCATCTTTAATGTCTTTTGTTGAAGGTTTTTTAAGCGATGGAGGAGACCGGTTCTGAATGCGGATTAGTTGTTTGTTGCAAAGCTTTGTTTACGTAGGTTGTTAGTTTGTCGCAAATAATTGTGCGAGGAGGAGCTAAGTTAGGATGGCGATGGCGACCGAGTAGGTGTAGAGATGGAGCAGGAGCTGAATGGAGTGTTTTTTTCTTATTGAAAGCGTTGTTGGATTAGGTTGTTAGTTTTTGGAAGGGGAACTATTTGGTTAGGAGAGGAGGGGTTTTGAGGTGCTGAGGTTATGGCGATGGCGATGGTCGTACGATATTCGACGGTCATCAATGGCCGTGGTCGTGTGCTTTGATGATGTTGCCTCTCTTAAGCCTTTCTGTGTAACTTATGACAGAGTTGACAGGCATTTCTTTGTGTAAGTTAAGTGACGAGCGGCACAGCTTCACTGGTGTCTTTTGTTGAAGGTTTTTTTAAGCGATGGAGGAGACCGGGAGCTGAATGCGGAGTAAGTTAGTTGTTTGTTGCAAAGCTTTGGTTGTGTAGGTTGTTAGTTTGTCGCAAATATTTGTCCGAGGAAGAGCTAACTTAGAATGGCGATGGTCGAGTAGGTGTAGCGATGGAGCAGGAGCTGAATGGAGTGTTTTTTTTACTGAAAGCGTTGTTGGATTAGGTTGTTAGTGTTTGGAAGGGGAACTATTTAGTTAGGAGAGAGGAGAGGTTTTGAGGTGCTGAGGTTATGGCGATGGCGATGGCGGGGAGGGGGAGAAGGGGGACGGGAGGAACGGGAGGGACGCCAGGGAAGGCCGTGTTGCTGATAGAGCTCAAGCATCGCATTCTGGCGATGCTGCACAAGCTGTCGGACCGGGACACGCAGCAGCTGGCGGTGGAGGAGCTCGAGCGGACGGCGCAGAGTTTGTCACCCGAAGGGATTGCGCTTTTTCTGGCGTGTTTGTACGACACGGACTCGCAGCAGAAGAGCGTGGTGCGGCGGGAGAGTATTCGCCTCGTCGGGACGCTCGCGACGATACACGGCGACTCCTTGGCTTGTCACTTGCCAAAGATGGTCGCGAACATCGTGAAGAGGTTGAAGGATCCGGACTCCAACATTCGGGATGCATGTGTGGAGACGATGGGAATTTTGGCGTCGCAAATCGGAGGAGGTGATGCTGGCTCGGCTGCGGCCGTGTTCGTGAAGCCGTTGTTGGAAGCGCTTGCGGAGCAGCACCGGGCCTTGCAGGCCGGAGCTGCTATGTGTTTGGCGCGCGTTATCGAGTGTGTGAAAGACCCGCATCCTCCGACTTTGCAACGCCTGAGTCCAAGAGTTGTGAAAATGTTGGCTAGCCCTAACTTTTTGGCCAAGGCGTCGCTTCTCAACGCTGTGGGAGTTATGGTCCAGGTAGTTTACTCTCCGTTTCTTTATGCAGCCTCTTCACTAACCTATGACGTTTTATACGCCTCGGGGAAAGGAACAGTGGCATTCCGGGTGCAGTATTACGTACATCTTTGTGATTTTCGCGAGTTTTTCGCCTCGTGGATTATTTTTACTCAGCGTGTTAATCATCGAATTTCCAGCATTGTCCGCTAACAGCTGTGAATATCCTCGATTTGAGAAGGAGTTTTGCCGGATTTGTTGTGATTCCACACATAGTTGCTTCTTGATTCGTGCTGAGTCAAATTTCTACTCTAGTCTTGCATGTTCCAGTTTTGAGAGTTGCCGCTTTAGGTTATTACCGGGTTGATTATTTCGAAAGAATTTGCAAGTATATTGTAACATACAGTAGGTGTTAAGTTCCAATATGCGTCGTGCTCTTCTCGCAGCCACATCAATTCATTTTGGCAGGTTATGAGCTAGTATTCCCAACGTTCCAGCCCTTGATATTGACAGTGGTGCAGGTCCCTGGAGTTGTTTCCACGTCGCAACTACCTATTCTGTTTGCCTCTGTTCAAGAGGAGCTCGATAACTCGGAGTGGGCAGTGCGGAAAGCAGCTGCTGATACTATGTCTTGCATGGCCACGGCAGCTGGTGACGCTCTGGCATCCTACAGGGGAGGTGCTCTCGCTGCTTTAGAGAACGTCCGATTCGATAAGGTGAGTTCGTTGTACTTCTGTGTAAAGACTTGTAGATCCTCTTTCTAGTTTGCATTACACGTGTAGTCTCAACGGTCGTCCTGATCAGCTTTTGTAAGTTTCTAATTTTACTGTACAAATAGAGGTACTTGAGTTTTGGAATTGGTGCTCTGGCTGGGGCAAAATTTTGACGTAGTTAATTAGGGTTTAAATATTGGGTGTCTTTCGTGTTCTACTGAATTAAGGAAAAAGTGATTGTGAATTCCATACCATTGCTGGGTTTTTTGGTTATGGCTTAAATCTTTCTTCGGAGTTTGAAAAAGCGATGAATTTTTCTTGTACCCGGTTTAAACCGAGGTGCTGCTAATTTGTTTGTATTCTCTGTATGCGTTCAGGTGAAGCCTGTTCGAGATTCTGTCAGTGAAGCATTGCAGCTGTGGAAGGCTGTCTATGACCCAAATGCACCTCAAAGTTAGTGCCAATTATCATTCTATTTTCTGACATGAGCTTTTAGATACCTGCAATTTATGACGCCAGATGACTTCAGACTCTTCACGTTGGAGGTTCTCGTATATCTATAGACCATGTGCAATTCTGGATGGATCTGTCAGTGTTGATGCCCGTAAACAGGATAGGCAACTGAGAACAACATGAACTGACGGATGAACTGCTTTTTTGGGATGATGCTATGCTGCAGGTGGTACTCCATCAGGCAGCCACGATTCAGCCTCCCCGAGGTGCCTTGAAGGAGTCAGTACTCCTACTTCCTTGACAGATCGTAAAACCAGTAATTTGATGAAATCTGGGGGTTCTGTAACTTCTTCATTATCTGATTCTAGTGGAAGACCCAGGGCTATGCCAGAACGACGGGCTAACATGTTGAAAAAAAGAACACCCTCTTTAAGCGATAGAAAGACTAACCCTGATTTTTTCCGGAAGCTGGAAGGTGTGAGGGATTCAGCCGATTGGCAGGTTGAAGTTGCTGTTCCACGTGATCCTCCACAGGAAGAGAGCCCAAGAGCTAGTCTTGCTAGTAGTGAGCATATTGTTTATCATGGAAACCGCACTGAAACATTTCCAGAATCTCATTCTCCAGCTGGTGGATATTCTGCGGCTGGAATGTTGATATCTGAGGAAAGCAACGGCACCGGTCTTCATTATGATGTGGAAGAAAGTGGGCAACTCGATCAGCCAGCAGAAAATGGGGAGATAGCTCATAGAAACAGTCATCAGCGTGACTCTTCGTGGGACGCCAATCTTTCTACACTGGACGGCAATGACAAAGCAGCTGCAGATCTGGGATTGGCAGACCGTCGCTTTCACAGCTTGGAACACCAGCAGCTTTCGATGATGGAGATGCTCCAGGTCAATTTCTAAGCCCCTCTGCCTTGAGGTTATTTTACTTGGTTCGTTCACGATTTGGCTTGACAATCTGTGTGTCAAATACATTTTTGAATGACAACAATTATTTGGATTGAGCAGGACTCTATGGCACGTATGCACGAGAGCATGCAAGATTTAGAAGGGCGGGTTTCAAGGCTGGAGCAGATTGTGGAGAATGTAGCTCACCATACTTCTGGCAATATGGAAGGAAGGGCTCCGGTTGGTGAGTCGCCTCGATTTCAAGGTGGTCCGCCACTTGGAAATTACCACTCTGGTAATGGGTACCAAAGTTTTAAGACTATAAAAGTGGCTGAGGATAACGCCGCGCCATCGAGTGCGAGAAGTCAGGACTCCATGGAGAAGATGATAGAGTCAACATCCGAAGGAGTAGACGAGTTTGACTTTGGCCCCGGTCATCAGATGCCAGCGGCAGAAGCTTTGAGGCGACCCAATGTGCTTGCAGCAAGTCCTTTGCAGAAAGGAAACGGAAGAGATGATTTAGAGCTTGAGCATTTGGGAACCCGGAGAGTGTGTGATCGAAATCCAGGTCTTCTTCTACAAGGGGAAGGTCCATCTGCTCGAAGTGTTTGGCATGCATCGAAAGACGAAGCAATAGCGGCGATTCGTGGTGCTGCTATCCCCAGTAGACCTCACCTACATCGGAAGCACTCCGGTCGGGATAGTAACGCAGACCAGAAGCCTAGTAGAGTGGTGGGCGGACCTTTCTGGATGATGTGGAGCCGAGCCATGGAGAGCGTCCGCTCAAACGACATGGATGGCGCTTACGTTGAAATTCTTGGAAGCAGTGATGAGATCTTATTGGTTCGCTTGATGGGCCGCACTGGCCCTGTCTTGAAACAACTCAGTGCTGCGACCGTGTCTCAGCTTATGGATAGTATCAAGCAATTTCTACAGCAGCAGAGCTTCTTGGATTGCATTATTCCTTGGATTCAGCAGGTAACTATCTCGTTCTGCCAAACTACAATGTTACCATTGCCACGTAGTAGTTTCATGCTTCATGTTGCCTTAGGGACTAATCAACGGTAAAATCTTTGGGGCTTACTTGTTAACAGGAGCCTCATGACATGATGAGTCTTTTGTTTGTTTTGGTTTATTCAAGTGTATATTTAAACATCTGGTCTGGGTAGCTGCATTGGCTTTAGAGCTGAGAAATCTATAAAAGTATCTGGCTATTTCTAGTTTGGATAACTATAGATGTAAAGTTTTTCATAGAAATCTGGCTGTGTGCACTAACAATTATATGAACCTTGCAATTATTCATTTTTCTTTCCCTCAAATCTCCTTACCGAGCCTGTTTCCAACTTACCCTATGCATAGGTGTTTCACCTAATGATTATATCTGTAACGCCTTGCGCAGGTGTCAGATCTTGTCGCAACAAGTGGCCCTGATGCGCTTGGACTGATGGCAGACACGAGGAAGGACCTTGTCTTCGCTCTGCAAGAGGCCATGAGTGCGGAGTATGCACAGAGCTCGATGGGTGCCAAAATTGCAGAACTAGCAGAGCTGCTTGGGAATGCGTGGTCAATAAGTGGAAGTAGCAATGTGGATAGGTGATGTAAACTGCTACTTGCAGGTTAGTAAGTTAGTCTCTTAGTCTCTCGATTGGGGGCTCAGTTCCGAAATACGTATGTCAAAGCATCACTGACTGCAACGGTCGAAATGAAAGAGTCATCTTGTAATTTCGACAATGGGTAGACAGAAGTTTTTTGCCAAAGATATAATCAAATTTGCGACAGTTATTTGTAATTGTTTCTTTTTGCTTCCTGAACGTTTTCCGTTCTTCTAATCAATTACTCCCTCTGTCCCAATATAAAGCTCCAAATTGGGCAAATTAGGCAAAGTTCTAGTCCCACTAAAAAGCTCCCTTTTGCTAATTTCAATTACTGAGAAAGCGTTGGTCATGTCGTATGGTCTCATGGGGGCAAGTTAAGCAATTAAAGAGCATTTCTCTGCTTGGCCCCCATATGAGGTACCATTGTTGCTCCTAATCTTTAGATCTTTAATAATGAGGAGCTAGCAACATGTACAAATATGGTACTTTTTGCATGGAATTTGGGTGCCCAAACGGCTTGATTCTAGAATGCATTTGTCACTAGCATAATGACTAAAAATACAGTTAATCCTTCACCGTTTTTTGGAGCTTTATAATGGGACAGAGGGAGTAATAGATACTTGCAATCTCTCACGATGTGTAGCTAAGCCATGAAACCTTCTCTCCAATGATAGTGCAAATTGGTAGATCTCAAAAACAAATCAGAACCAAATTAGTTGACCGGGTGTTTCAAGATATAACGAAGAAATTTTGTTGTCACAGAAGTGTAAAATATCCCAATTTGTTCAAAATCTATAAGTACTGCAATACTGCATGAGTATAACCCACTAACTTTTTTATTAAGCTTAACGTGGCCACACACGTATACACATGCACAGACATGCATGTTATAAAGTTTGAAATAAATAAAATACATTTCGTATCCAATTTTTATTACTGACTAAAAATTTAGTAATTTCTAACAAAAGGTTATTTTGCTGAACTTTATAATTGTAATATTGGTCAAGTTTTGAAATAATTGTATTTTTATTTAATTGGAGTTAACTTAATGGGCCATTTTTTAAATTAGTAAAGCAACCTTTTTGAGATAAAACACGCTTATACTCTTTGAACTGTGGAATATTCGCAGAAAGATTGTTCGAAAGATCTATAACCGAAAAATGTCCAAAAACCAACATGAAGAACTTCACAAAGTATAACCTATAAGTGCCCAAAAACCAACACATGAATATAAAAACGTTGAGGTGGTTAATCTTACAAGTCACACGTGCATGGTACATGTTCGAGTCACTTGTTGCGTTAATTTGCACTCCTGGTCTAAGATAAAAAGACCATCCATTTGTAAAGAGAATGTATAGGTTATTGGAACCGTATAAGAATGATACAGAAGTGAATATACGGTGAAACTCTTACGGATTATATAATAGAGCATTTGTATATTTTGTTCAAAAAGAAAATGTGCAAGATAATAAGAGTCCAAATTGTCTTGCTTAGACATCAAAGTGTACAAATTTTGAAATCAAAGGGCTATAAAGTATGCGGCTTGAATGCAATTTTCTAGCTATAAATAGTAGATATTGGGAGGGATGGTGCAAGAAACCTTAATAATATGCCATTTTCTAGTTCTATCTTCCTCATTGCTACACATACATGATTAAGGATTCAAATGGAGCTGGTTGCTTGAAAAAATAAACACCTTCATTGATGTCCTCTTAGCTCTAAGTTGCAAGAAACATTTCACAATTTTGTCTCAAACACCCTTAAAATTGGTAGTACTAGGTAGTACTATGAGCTTTTGAATTCTTTTTTTTTATAAATAAAATAAAATATAGACAATTTGTAAAGCACTTAAAATAGCATACTTGTGATAATTTAGACCTACAAAAAATTTATTCTAAAAGTTATGCACAAAAATAAAGGCTGGGATAGAAATTACTAACAAAAAGACAATTTCCTTTTTGCTTTTTAGAAAATAGTAAAAAAATTCAAAAAAATAATACAAAAAATGGCCGTTTTTTTATCTCTTTGAGTAGCTTCACCTGATGCAAGTGGTTTTTGGAGGATTTTTTATTTATTTCACTTATGCAGGGAGAATGGATGCCCACTTTGAGAGCATGTGGAAGGCAGAGAATTCACAACTTCTTAGAACCCTTTTACACATCCATGTAATGCCGTATGATGAACAACTTCCTTGATTTGTGGCATGAGATTTGCTTTTTTGGACCCAAAATAGTACTAAAAACCCCCAAAACGGCCAAGGTAGACACTGAATTGGGGGTTGTTTAAAAATAGTAAAACAATAAAAAAAACAAAATTTGACAAAACTTCTATAACTTTGAACTGAACATTATTTTGAAATTCCAGGTCAAAATGACTTGGTAAGCAAAAGATAGGAGCCAAAAACCACCCGCAGGAGTTGAAGGGGACAAAAAATAGTACAAGTGTTTCTTGCAAACACCCAAAGATCTCAATCTATCTATTAAAAATAGGCCCAACAAATTCAAAACACATCATTTTAAATAAACAAGGATTCAAACACTAGAAGAAAAACAAGGATAAACGACTCCACAAATCACAACAACTAGGTCACCAGAACTACCTTGCAACTCCACAAACAACTGCACAACAACTACACGACTAGATTGTAGTTGTGCAAAATGCTGTGGAGTTGTTGTGCAGTTGCAAGGCAATTCTGGTGACCTAGTCGTTTATCCTTGTTTTTCTTCTAATGAAAACATGAAAAAACTAATTAGTATAAGCACATTGGAGAGTATATAGTGAAAGTGCAAGAAAACTTTGATTTGGACATTGGTTGATTTAGACATATTTCATCACATGTTGGCTAACTTCTAAACAATTTACAAAGACATGTCAATTCAAGTTTTGAACAAAGAAATTAACCAAAAGCACAACACTTGTGTAGTGCTTTTGGTTGCAATTTCTTTTTCAATACTTGATTTATAAAATCTTTCTAAATTCACTACAAGAAAAACTGTTTGCAATGACATGTTTGAATTGACTCGTATGTCCAAATTGATAGAAAAGTGTCCAAATGAGCATGGCCTTCGATAAAAACATGCCCAAATTGACACTGTTCCCTTGTAGTGATTGTTTAGCCTTTAACCCTTAAACGCTAGGCTGGTCACTGCCAACCCGACTACAGTTCTCTCTACTGTATCTCTAGTATAGAAGCAAGTGCCCATCCTATCAGATTGTTCCTTGAAGTTGCAAAAGTCAGCAGTGCATGGTGCCCTCATGAAATCTGCAAGAAGGGCATTTTGGGACCTAACACCTTGTTTTTGAATCTTCTCACAATTTGAGTTACCTAAAAATATGAGTGCATCTAATGAGATATTTTTTTGCATTCTATGATAAATCATGCGTTTACAACTACTTCTGAAAAAAAGCAAATAAAAAACAACTTTTTTTAGTAGCACATAATCTTTTTTCAGAGCTGGAGGACAAAAAACGTCCTCCTCAACGTTTAACCCTTCAAGGCCCAGGCAACATTTTTTGAGCTATGTAGTGACTTTGGGCAGGTCACTACAAATGGATTTTGCATTTGTTTTTTATTTTATTTTCACACATAAAGTACCCAAGGAGTAGCTTTAAGGCCCAAAAATTTCAAAACTTTGGACTACATGGTTCTAAAGTTATTGCATGAATTGTTGTTTTTTTTGTTCGTCAAGGCAGCCCGGGCAGCTCAAAAACTTCTTTAAAAATTACATTTCAATTTTGGTTTTTTTAAAATTGGTTCTTTAGATCTATATATAGGTGGGAAGCTTTGAATCGTTCAATTTCCATTAATGAGATGAAAGTTATGAGAAGTTTTAGTTTGCAGATAGGTATGGAGTCTACCTACCCGCAAACTAAAACTTCTCATAACTTTCATCTCATTAATGGAAATTGAACAATTCAAAACTTCCCACCTATATAGATCTAAAGAACCAATTTTAAAAAAACCAAAATTGAAATGTAATTTTTAAAGAAGTTTTTGAGCTGCCCGGGCTGCCTCAACGAGCAAAGAAAACAACAATTCATGCAATAACTTTAGAACCATGTAGTTCAAAGTTTTGAAATTGTTGGGCCTTAAAGCTACTCCTTGGGTACTTCATGTGTGAAAATAAAATAAAAAACAAATGCAAAATCCATTTGTAGTGACGTGCCCAAAGTCACTACACAGCTCAAAAAACTCTGCCTAGGCTTTGAGGGGTTAAACGTTAAACATTGAGCAGGTCACTGTGACCAACCTAGCTATGGTAATCCACAAAATCCTACAATGTTCCCAAAGTGCCTAGCAATTAAATATCAATTCTTAAAGTTGTGAAAGTCAATTGTGCACAGTGCTCTTGCAAAAATTACAAGAAGGGCAGTTTGGGACCTAACACCTTGTCTTTGAATCTTCTCACAATTTGAGTTACCTAAAAATTTGAGTGGATCTAATGAGGTAATTTTTGCCTTCCATGATGAATCATGTATTGAATATCACTTCTGAAAAAAATTCAAATGAAAAATGGCTTTTTTCTAAGCCGCAAAATGTTTTTTGGTGCCAATAGACTAAAAACGTCCTCATCAGCGTCTATGGGCTAGAAGTTAAGGCTAACATACATTGAAATATGTCTAAATCAACCATTGTCCAAATCAAAATTTTCTTATGCTTCCACAATGTTCTACAATGTAATAATACTAACTTATATCATGTTCTAATTTCTTGTTTATTTTAAAGGGAAAATTCATGGATACCCCTGAAATTTGCCATATTATCATAGATATCTTTGTTTTTTCAGAAATTTCACAAACACCTTTGGACCAAAATTTTCAAACGTTTTTTGTTGTTGTGCATGCTACTTCCCTTCTTTCTTTGTGCTAACATTACTTCTTTTTGTTATGCGTGCACATAAAGGAAGAAAGGAAGTAACATGCACAACATTAACCCCTAAAGGACTGAGCCGTTTTTTTAGTGAAAATCACTCAACATTGCCACTTTTGGGAGGTTAGTAAGAAGGTAGATTTTTTTTTTTTTTTTTTTTTTTTTTTTTGGAAAATCCAACCGTAGGATCTTGCCCTAGACTTGATTAGGTACTTGTGGAAAATAAATCGGGTCATTCCGTATTGAGATGAGTGAGATATTTACATCTAATGTGAAAAGAAAAGTTTTTTTTCATGCTGCCCCAGATTTTCAAAAGCCTTTGACCACTCTTATAACAAAGAAGTTGCTCTACCCAAAGTTGGGCTTTTTTTTCCATGTAGGAGATCAAGTTAGGTATGTGTGGGAGAATTTTCAAATCAATTGGAACTACACAACACATGGGAAAAATTAGTAAGCAAAAAGAAGTAGAGATTGAGTCAAATCACTAAATTGTTAAGGATTTAATTATTAAAATGAAAATTGAAAATCCTAATGGTCAAAATGTTGTGATAAAAAATCTACTTCCTTTGGTTTAATTTTTTTTTTCAAAATAATGAAAATTGAGTAAAAGAAAGGACTTCAAAGTTTATTTTAGAGTAGAGATTCCATTACTACCCGCAAACAAAACTCCTCATAACTTTGATCTCATTGATTGAAATTGAATGATTCAAAGCTTCTCACCTAAAAAAAAAATCTAAAGAACCAATTTCAATTTTTAATTTTAAAAAAATTAATTTTCAAAGAAGTTTTTGGGCTACTTGGGCGGGCAGTCCTCCCCAAATTTTTAGAAATTCTTGCGTAACTTCCTCAATAATTGTCGAAATGAGGAAAAAATTAGATATTCGCGTAAATCTTTGAATTCCCCACCTTCAATAAAAATTTCAGAAAATCACACAAAGTAGCTTATCCAAAGGTACATGCCTGAACTCCCATATATCCCTCAAAGGGACAACAATCCTTTTGGGATTAAAAAAAAACTTGAAAATTCTGGTCCAATAGTATCTGTGAAATTCCTGAAAAAGCAGGGGTATTATCTATGAAAATATCACAAACTTCAGGGGTATCCATGAAATTTTCCCTCATTTTAAAATAATTTAAAAAGATTTGTTTCAAACATGCCGGGCCTCATTTTACCGGGCAGATCGACGACACTCTAAGTTACCCGGTACAACCGAATCTTCTCAAACGGTTCCGACAGGGACCGGGCACCGGTCCCCGTCCTCCACGACCTCCTCCACGACGCGCGTCGTCTCCGTCCCCGTTCCCGTCCTCCCCGTCCCCGTTCCCGTCCCCCCCGTCCCCGTCCCCCTCGTCCCCAGTTTCAAACGAAGTCTCATGGCAGCGATACTCGAGGCCGCTCCGATAGCACAGATCACGCAACAATCGCCATCGCCATCGCCATCGCCACTACCACCACCACTGCGATCAACCTCAACTCATCCTCACTCGCAAGCTATCATGGCTTCCAGCATTTCACACACCTAGGGTTTCAGCACGATTTCGCACGCACAAGTCAACGCAATGCGGCAAGGCGAAACGCTTCCGGAACGTCCGGGATGCAAGGCGGGCCCGGTCTCGTAACTTAGTTGCCCAAACAAGTCTTCTCAAATGCCCGACTAAACTTGCAGTAAGTTAGGTCGCTTCTAAATCTCCCTCTGCTCATTTTTTCACACCTTGTTGAGCCTTTCTTGACCGTCAACGCGTCTCAGGGTTTGCTTGCTTGCTTGCTTTAGATCGACGTACGGTTGAGTAAACATTACAGCCGCACATTGTAACAAGCACGCAAATCAATCTCGTTAGTAGCGGCCATCACATTTGCCGTGAAACATTTCATCTACATCGCCGTTCGTTTTTTGAGCCGTTCGTATTTTCAAAACCCCGAGGGAAGTAACAGTACATTGAAATCCAGTGTTAGATCTTTCTTATATCGTTTCAGATCGTGCTTCTTTTTTGAAGTGTTGTAAAGTGAGAGGAGCAATTTTGGTTGAGGTTTTCATTTAGGGTTTGGCGATATGGAGCGACAGAGAGGAGAGAGCTTTTGTTCAGTATCGGTAGCACAGGGCCGGGATTATCGTGATTTACCGACTGTTTGATGTCAGATCCTTTTGTCGGTAAAGCATTTTTGTTGAAGGATTAGTGTAGTTTAGGTTCAGTCGAGTTCGAGGTCTTTGGAACCGGACGACGTACGTGATGGCTTCGCTGATGACGAACCTGGTGTATTACGCGTCGGTTGTGAGGGAGGATGTGGTGTTAGCCGAGCACATAAACTCCAAGGAAGATGTGGCGGGGGTGGCGGTGGAGTGTTTGGAGAAAGTGCCGCCGTTTCATAACCGGTATACTTTTACGATCAAGCAACGTATGTTTGCGTTTCTGATGGCGGATTCGTTCACGTACACGGCAATTGTGGACGAGGCTTTGGGGAAGCTGAAGGCGTTCGGGTTTCTGGAACGAGTGCGGGACGAGTTTCAGCTTATGCTTCGGTCTCGGGGGTTGGATGGATCCCGACTGGAACGGAACGCCATGCTGGTTGATTTTGCAGGTGTTTTCAAGCATTTGGTGAAGCCTCTGTTTGGTATTCCGCAGAAGGAAGTCGACTTGGATGATGAGCACCAGGCTGATTCCAAAGATCACACTGCGTTGAGTCCGTCGCCGTCTCAGACCGGTAGTCCGTCTCACCATCACCTCAACGGGAATAACAACAAGGTGGACAGAAAATCGAAGAAAGATGAGCAGGTGCGAGCTCTCCACTGTTTGCCCTTGCCTCTGTTCATACTAAACCGTATCTGCACTCCCTCTGATATTTTACATATGTTGCAACTGAAGGTCTTGCATGACTTATATGGATAGAATCGAACAAACTTCCCCGAGGGTTTGTGGTCATGTCTTTCCTTGTACCAAAAAATTAAACTCCTCCATAATTTGTTAACAGGATTGACATGGTGGAACTTTAGCTCTTGCATCGCTTTTTGAATCTCTTGCATCGCTTTTTGAATCTCTTGCATCGCTTTTTGAAGCTCTTGCATCGCTTTTTGAAGCTCTTGCATTGCTTTTTGAAGCTCTTTACTGGCAAAGTTATACACCGCTTTTTCACTCTGATATTTTACATACATTGCAACTGAAGCTCTTGCATGGTTTACATAGATAGAATTGAACAAACTTTCCCGTGGATTTGTGGTCATATCTTTCCGTGTACCAAAAAATAAACCCCTCCATAATTTGGTAACAGGATTGACATGGTGGAACTATAGCTCTTGCATTGCTTTTTTGAAGCTCTTTACTGGCTAAGTTTTAGACCTTTATGATAGGATTTTATTCTTTCTTATTGTAATAAGAATGGTGTACATGTATTGCAACTGAAGCTCTTGCATGGCTTATGTAGATGGAATTGAACAAACTTTCCCGTGGCTTTCTGGTCATATCTTTCCTTTTACCAACTAAATTTAGTCCTCCATAATTTGTCAACAGGATTGACGTGGTGGAACTTTAGCTCTTGCATTGCTTTTTGAAGCTCTTTACTGGCAAAGTTTTAGACCTTTATGACAGGATTCGATTCTTTCTTGTCGTAAAAAGAATGGTGTACATACATTGCAACTGAAGCTCTTGCATGGGATTTATAGATAGAAGGGAAAATTTGATGAATACCCCTGAAGTTTGCAATATTTGTACAGATGCCCCTGGTTTTTCAGAAATTACACAAATACCCTTGGACCATAATTTTCAGGCATTTGTTTTGTTGTGCATGCCACTTCCTTCTCCCTTTGTGCGCACACAGTACATGAAGGAAGTAGTGTGTGCACAAAGGGAGAAGGAAGTGGCTTGCACAACCGAACAAATGCTTGAAAATTATGGTTCAAGGGCGTTTGTGCAATATCTGGAAAACCAGGGGTATCTATAAAGATATCGCAAACTTCAGGGGTATCTATCAAATTCTTGCTAGATAGAATTGACAAACTTTCCCGTGGCTTTCTGGTCGTATTTTTCCTTTTACCAAAAAATGAACTCCTCCATAATTTGTTAACAGGATTGACATGGTGGAACTTTAGCTATTGCATTGCTCTTTTAAGCTCTTTACTGGCAAAGTTCTAGACTTTTATGACAGGATTCTATACTTTTTCATTGTAATACGAATGGTGCCGGACGCTGCTCAGGTGAGATACAGTATATGTTCTCTGGAGAGATTGTACCTGAGATGTACATTTCAGGGGGTAGTGTATGTCACCTGAGCAGCACTCTTCTCTGAGAATTTTTCATTTCATTAAGTCACCTCATTTATAATGCGTCCTTTAAAATCTTGCACAATATATGCATATTGATTTTGAGGGTATATCAGAACTCATGTTGGTGTTTGTTCATTTACTAGTAAGCCTTGTAGCTTTTGCGGATGATATCCAAATAATGCGTTCTTTGGTGTGTTAGAATCCTCTTTGATTTGCTACCAAGAATTTCACTCTCTAATAATGAGGAAGATCTGAGACTGAGTGCGTAGAGCGTGGTAATTAGTTCGGGTTACCTTAAGCAAGTTTAATAAGAGGTGGTACTGATGGCTGGGCCAATGCTGCTGTCCAGGCGAAGGTGATGGAGATTATGATGACGAACCATGGAAAGTCACTGAAGTATGAAGATGGTGACAGTTCCACCGACTTGGAAAATGGCATGGGGAGGAAGAGGTGCAATGCCCGACACGTGGCTTCCAAAATGTGGTGGCGCAATGTGAAGCGCGTGCTGATTCTGGACCTTGTGGTGTGTTGCGTTCTGTTCGCTATCTGGCTGGGTATCTGCCACGGCTTTTCCTGTGTAAAGAATTGATTTTTGCCTTTTTGGGGGGGGGGGGGGGGGGAGAGAAAGAGAGAGAATTTCTGTAACTACCATTTCAGTTTCGCTGCTATTTACTCTTGAAAAGTTTGTTCTAGATTAGTATTCTGAGTTTCAGACAAAAGACAACCAGTCAACATCGTGTGTTGGCAACATGGAAATCCAGGGCGGTTAGTTTTCAAACCTTCAATTTTCGCTATTTTCATTTTCAGGTTCATCATGAGGAGGCTGTATTTGATTAAGCTAGAATTGAGAGAGAGAGAAGACTATGTATAGAGACCTGAAACATTAGATCATTTACGATTTCCTCCTTTTTTTTCCCAGTGTTTGGAATGAACCCTCTGCAGTAGTGGCCAGGGTTTTTTGTGGATAGTTGTTTAGAGTTGGTGGGTGGTTTCACGTTTATGGATGCAAATGGCATGGACACTTTGTGAAGCCCGCCTGCTACCAAACAACTGCACAATCTGTGCCTTCTCTCTCGCATTTGCTTACTTTGTCTCGAGCGCACTTTGAAGTCTTTTTTTTTTTCTTGTGTCAACAGCAGCTTCATTTACTTCTTTCTGTTGTGGATCTTTTTGCTCTGTGATGGCTGCCCAAATTTGGCACCCCCATGTACACTTGGGAGACGGTGGTTTAATTGACTTAGAGGTGCTAACGTTAAGAATATGTGATAAAAGGTAGAGGATACCAGAAGTGCGACTCTCCTGATCTTTCTGTTGTATCCACCGTTGTTACCAATAGCAACTTTTATCTAATCTTTAGTCGAACATTTTAGCTGGGCTTGTTTACGATTGTTTTTGAGGTAAGTGTACTAAAAATAATCTTGTGTAGAGTGTTGATGAAATCTCTTTAAATGATGAGTGTTTGAAGGATTAAGATAAAGTAGAGTTGGTGCCCATGTTTGGTAACGAATGACTCCATTTCTAGTAACGTGAAGATGTTGGCTTTTGTAAGGGGTTTGTTTTCGCAGCCTTGTTTTGCTACTAGGAATGTCCTTTCTTTTCTTTCTGTGTAGTAAATGACATTTGATTCACTTTGGTTACACTTTAAAAAGCTTCATACAACCTTTACCTTTGAACCTTTATGACTAATTTGCTGTTAGCATCTCGCAATGTGCCAAAAAAATTCGTATATCTACTATGCTAAAAAGCTTATATGCCGTGTTCAACTAAATCTGGACAATCCAAACCCCTAAAATAAGAACTGAATTTTTATGGAAATATATGTAGAATATTAGGTCTCTTAATGTTTTGCTTACGTGTGGAGAGGTGTTTCAATGTTTTGCTTACATGTGGGGGAAGCGTTTAAATTAACTGCCTAAACGTTGAGAGCTCTCCTAATGTATTTCATAGTTCAAAATCAAATAGAAAGCTTCGAAAGTAAGTTTACTAAATTTAGATAAATGTGGCATCTATATTGTTCAAAATCTATTGTGCATTGAACTCTTTTTTATGGATAGTGACCTAACTTCCTACTCATTTTAATTAATAAAACATACGCTCACACAACTCAAAACCTGTCATTTAACTTTTAAATGCTAAAATGGACGTCTTCTGTCCAATGGATGACAAACAAAACAATGTGCTGGACCTAGAAAGCTATTTCTCATCCAATTTTTTTTAAAGTGATCATGGAGACGTGGTCCATCATGGAAGGCAAAAAAAAATCCATGTTGAGTGCACTCGTATTTTTAGGTACCCCAAATTGTGAGATTCACAAAACTGTTGTTAAGCCCCATGTTGACCTTCTGTAATTTCCATGGGGAAAACATGCTATATTGAATAATGCAACTTTTGCCAATAGTATCAAATTATGTGGTAACTTTGCCACACCATTGTCTCCTCTTGTGGTCACAACTATTTTCAACCTGCTTTTGGCCACAATGCCGGGCCACAATGACTATCTTGTTGTTTAAGAGCTAAATACTAATTGATGAATGAATGTCAACATGCTCCATGCACACGACTACTTCATATTTTCCATCCATCCAAGTGCTGTTAGATTTTTGTATGCATTTTTCGAGCATTTATATAACACAAAATGTGATTATCATGTGCATAGGTTTGACAAATCTAGTACTGGACCATGCAAAAGAAGAAGCCTTCAAAAGTCCAAAATAAGAAGGCAACGATTGCATTGTGGACTATGCACATGTATAAAGTACACATGCAAAATGGCATCCTTCTTGTGGAGTATAGGGGAGGAGGTTTTGCACTAAGAAAAGGTACATTGAGAAAGTTTGAGTAGGTACCTTACTAAAAAAAGCAAATCCTTTTTATAGGGACAAAACAAAGCCTCTTGCAACATTGCTGCTTGTTTGTAACATGGAAAACTTCTAATAGATTTCCACATTATCTTTGCTTGTTCTCTAAACTTAGATTGATATAGGCTTAAGGGCAATTCATATTTGCACACAAAAATTTCAAGTATATCAAGCACAATATTTGTTAATTTGGGAAAAACACTTTTCCAGCACAAATTTTGGGATACTAAATTTTACACTTGTGAGAATATTTTGGTGATTTAAAGTGAGTTTTGATAATTCCTTCAAAACATTTCATCATTGATTTAAGGTTTTGAAGAAATCATGCGTTCTTTTTTCTTCAAATTGTTGTTCATGATTAAGGTGTAATGCAATGTTTGCAAAAGATGGACTTCATTTTCCTCAATACCAAATTCTCAAACTCCATTTTTCATGGAATGGTCTTTTTATTTTGCAGAATTTGTGTTTTTGTGTCCTACATTGCAACTCAGCATGTAGGAGTTCAACTCCGTTTTCCACTTTTGTTGGGTTAGAGAAGGGCAAATAGAGAATATGTTTTAAAAGCATTTGAGCTTTTTATGCTAATATAGTATATGGATTGGTTTCTGTTTTTGTCCAATCAAAATTTTGAAACAAAATTTGGAGGAATGCTATAATATGAATAGGGATTTGTGAGCCATGAGCAAGATTTTTTGTCAAAATACTAAATTTCACCTATGATTGTTTACAAAGGGTTCTAATTGTGCATTTTAGATTTTCATCTCTTAAAAACTTGCTTTCTTTTTAGTTTTTTCATTGATTTTGAGTTCAAAATTTGCTTCAGCTTACAAAAATCTTGGCTCCTTGCTTGTGGCTCACTATTTTACGCTCACAAAATAAGGTTGTCCAATGTGGATTGTATGGTTGTTGAAAATTAACAAATTGTTTTGAAAGAAAATTATTCCCTCTTCCTTAACATTATTTCTGTGATTTCTCAACTAGATTCCAAAATATACAACAAAACACACTTTTGCTTTTGCCGTAGAAATTTTGAAAGATGAATTATAGTGTTTGCAAAGCATAAAAAAATTTATCTTTTTATGTTCAATCACAATTACTTAAGGGAATTGATATATGCACACCAAGGGGTTGATTGCACACCCCCTTGAGGTAAGTTTTAGATTTCTACCATCACAAAGATGAACTTGAGAATTTTGAATTCAAATTTGGACGAGACCATGATTTAGTCTAGAACCATAAAAATAGTTGCAATTCAACAACACCCAATGAAAAAGCTTATCTATTTTCCAAACAAAAGTAAAAGTAAAACTTTTCCCCCTAGCTAAACATTTTCATTGGGTGTTGTTGAATTGCAACTTTTTTTTATGGTTCTAAACTAAATCATGGTCTTTGAGTCCAAATCTGAATTCAAAACTCTCAAATTCAGCTTTATGATGGTAGGAATCTAAAATTTACCCCGGGGTGTGCAAACATCAACCCCCAGTGTGCATATATCAATTCCCTTAATTAAATCACTTGCTCAAATGATTCTCAAATTGTTGTATAAGCAAGGTAGTAATGAGATGCACATCTTTTTAAACAAGTTCGATAGTTTTGTCTTTATTAGAATTTGCATATAATTTGCCCAATATATGGAAAGCTCAAAACAGGCTCCTAAGTCATTCTTGAGTTTAATAAAACAAAGATAAATTGTTCTCTTCAGCATTTAAAATTGTTTTAGGAGTCTACTTCTTAAAAAATAGAAATAATTTTTTGGGTAGTCAATGCTATGGTATGTTTTTAGTATTGTTAAGTTTTTCCTTCATAGGAGAAGTTGAGTTGCTTGTTAATTCTATCAACTTCTTAAAGGCAAGGGAAGTATTGCAAAATATCATAAATGCAAAGAGAAACCATCAAGTATAGTTTATAGGGTACCAAAGAAAACTTTTCCAACAAAAGTATATGAAGCCAATTTCATAAATCATATATTTTGGATTGAATATTCTATCCTTTCCACAAATACTATTGAGTAAATTTTGAGAAAAAATTGTCCAAAATTTCTCTCCGAGATGTCTATTGGATTGGAAATTAGCTATTTTCACACAAAAAATCTCGTTTAATTTTTACACAACAAAGTCTAATCATGGAATGTTGTAATAATTATTGTCTGAATTTCTTGCAGTCATTTGGGAAGGAGTATTGTTTGAATTGGAATTTTAGTTTTTTAAGCAAATCTTGCTTGTACTCTTTGATTTGTAGAATATTTGTAAAGAAAAGTAGTCCAGATATTCATCTAAATCTGGCTAGAAAAAAAACAATAACTTAATAACGCATAGATAAGCAGAATATTACTCCGTATTTTTTATATTTTATAAGCAATTAAGCAAAGAAAATGTTTACATTGATTCATAGTTCAAATCTTGACCATTGGATGCCTTTTGGATTACGTTACATTGAAATATAACCTGTGGATTTGACTTACTATTTTTACTATAATCACTTTCTTGTATTTGTAAGAGAGTGCTTAGATTGTGAAGCTTTTTAACTAATGTTTGTGATACTACAATTCTTTTGCAATTCTTTTTTAAATTAAAAAAAATTGTTTATGAAGACGTCATATTCTATATAAAATTGTCATTAGTAATTTTTTTTGCAAGTGAAATAAAGGTTGTTCACAATTTTGCTACAAACCTAAAGCGATGTGACTAAGTGAAAAGCATGTTTAGATGGAAATTCTTTGTTGACATAAACCATGAGAAATCTTGCAAATAAACAACAAATTTCATCATTGGCATGGCTAATTTAACCCCTAAACTCTAAAGCCCTCAACAATTTTTTTGTTTTTATTTTTTATTTTTATTTATTTTTGACGACATAGTGATTTTGGGCAAGTTAGTATAGGTAGAATACTAAACAAATATTCACAAAACTTTTAGAGGATGTGTGTTCAAAGAGTAGCTTTCCAATGCAACACTTTTCAAGTCATTTTGATTTGTAGAAAAAAAATTATGATGGGAGATGTAGTTTTGTATACTTAAGGGCCAGCACATGCAAAAACAATTTCACTACAATTGAAATTTTGGGATCTTGCCCGAAGGTTGAGGGACAAAGAATCTTCCTTATCAACTCTGACCCAACCTCATTCCATGGAGTTGTTTTTGCTTACTACCCTTTACTTCACCTTGTTGGAGGTGACCCTATGTTGATCAAGTCTGTCAAAGCCTCGAGTTTTGGCCAATTTCCCATTTTTCCCTCCTCTAAAGTTTAGTAAATCTAAAACTCCACCATTCACATTTTGAAAATACTATCACAAATTGTTGAAAAAATGGCTTTGTATGAGAATTTTCTTGAAGCTAGTTTGCATTCTAATTCTTTAGTATGTGTTCCTCAATTCTAAATATTATGAAATATTTCAAGCATATGACCAACTCTATTACAAAAGTCAACTTGGAAATTCACAATAAAAAGAGGGAAATCTATTGGTGCAAAAGCCTCCGTGAATTAGAGCTACTCAAATTTTGAATGCCACCCAAAAAAATACTCAAATCTTATATACTCACAATCTATGTTCTATCTTCCATTTTTTTACTGCAGCATAATGAAGTTATCTACTACCAAATCCTACAATAAATTGTACCAAGATTTCATTTTCAACTTTTTTTTGTCTTTACTATCAGAACAACTCATTTATAGTGTTTTAAAGTGATACATAGCCTCAAGGTTTTAGGGGTTTAACTTCATAAATTTAATTGTAACTCTTCACAAACACAATGTTAATATAGTATGTGCTCAAATATGTAAGGTAGCCGCACCCATAGGCAAGGGTGTCTCCATAAGCATGATCTGACCATGTCAAGATTAACAAATACTTAAAAAACTAGTTATGGCTGATGAAGTGATGGTTGTGGGTGACTAGCATGACGGTTTTGAGTACCCCATCTCACTATTTAAGAACCAATAAGCCTTGTTTTTAGCATCTCTTACACATGGCTTTACATTTTCAATAATTTTGAACTTTGAAAAATCTTTTATAAACAAATGCTTGCAATTGAAACCTAGAAACTGATGCTAATATTTTTAGTTTCATCTTGCTAACTTAAAGTATTTTTTTCAAAGTTAGTCAATTGTTCTACGTACTCGAGAACTCTTATTTCCACGCTTATGGGTGCAGCTACCTTACACACATCAAATAATGTAGAAGATCAAACTCTAATCTTTAACCAGCCTACATCTACTTTTAAGAGGTCAAAGTGAAATCCTCATATGAACAGTAACATCTGTACCCTTAGCAAAAGGTCTACTACTTGCAATATTTGGATGATAAGTGCTCTTTACCCCTCAAAATATCAAATATTGCGTGTAAGGCTAAACTCTTAGCATGTCAAATTTTGTGTGTAAGGATGCGGATGCTCTAAACATAAACACATTCCAAGTGTCAGTTCTTTTCACAAAAGGAATCTACAATGGAACTACAAATACAACGGAACTAAAAATTGTTCTAATTCGTTTGTAAACTTTGTAATGAAGCGGCTTGAAATCACATTGATTTGTAAGATTCAATCACATGGGAAGTTGCAAGGGTCCTCGTTAACGACCTACTTCATTGCCGAGCATGAAACGTGGTTTCAAGTTTACATTTTAGGGTTTTGAAAGCATGAAAAAGCTCAGCAGCTGAAGCAGCTCCATTTCAGGAGAAATTGTAGTTAGTTTCACCGTTTAAAATCCATCTTATTCTCAACATGTTTCAATCTCGTACAGGTTTCGGTTTGCATTGGATTGAACCAGATATTTTTGATAGCCAGAAGTTTAAATTTCTGTTGGTTCTCCTCAGACATTCTTGCCAATTTTGACAGATTTAGACCAACATGAGCTAATCTCTCCGTTTACTATCCAATATCCAAATAGTATGTGGACAGCAGAGTGTTGGCAATTCCAAAAAAATGCTCTGGTAAAAACCCATCTTAGTATGCAAATATACAGGCCGGGCACCAGTGCACCAACCAATCAAATCTCAAAAAATAATCAAGCAAATTGAGTAGCAAACTCAAATTTTGGGCAAAGACCCATTACAAGCAAGCAAACATGGAAGGATTTGATGTTGCAAATAAAAATAGACTCACTCTCTTTGCTCAAGTGCAAAGAAAGCCAAAAAAACAGTTTTTTTTTGTTTCATAGAGGGATTAGCTCTAATGAGCTTTCTCTCCTCAAAAGCAGCCAATTTTGCACAATCTCACAACTTCAGCATTGTTCAAAATGGCCATTAAGCTTAAATCCATAACAAATCCATAACCAAGCCATGTTTTAACTTGGTGACGTCAAACCACAGCATTCTCGCACACACACAACACACGTAATCCCAGTAAAACTAAACCAACAATAACATTGCAATGCACAGAATTTAAAACTCTACTCATAAAACTGCCATTTCAAAACCCAAACAAAAACATACAAGCAACTGAAACTCCGCAACACAACAGTTTCAAATGAACTTGCACACAAAAAGTTGCAACTTCTTTAGTAGATTTCTGCAGTCAATGATATCATTATCGCATTTACAACAGTGACTAAACAATTCCTCTAAATAACCTCCTACTTAGTTTATGAGTTCCCGAAGCTTGAAAAAGTAGCAAAAAAAGAAAAAGGCTCTCAAAAAGCCGAAAACTAAACTACAAGGCAGAGTAAGAGCAGAGCAAGACTTACATAAAAGCTTGGAAAGGATCTCCGGGATCCATTGGGAGATGGTGAAGGAGAGCTTAGAGATCTAGTTTCGTCGATAACAGGGCATTGACTCAACCCGGGAAGCATATGTGGATTATAACACAACCCAGGGTTATCTTTCACCAAAAGATTCCGTCCCATTTTCTGTACAAAACTCGGTGAAAACGGCACAGGTCCACTCAACTGATTCCCATCGAGATTCAACGTGAACAATACGGGTAACTCCGCCAACGAGCTCGGAATGGCACCCGAGAGATGGTTTCTACTTACAGACAGAAACCTTAACTCCTTTAACCGGTACAAAGTATCTGGAATCACGCCTTCCAATGCACATCCAGAGAGATCAAGTCTCACCAAACTTGTCAAATCAGTGATAGAGCCCGGTATAGTATCTTGAAGCTGGTTGGAGTTCAAAAACAAGTCTTGCAATGTGGTAAGACTCCCCAACGATGGCGGTACCGGTCCAGTGAATCGATTCCAGCTCAAGTCCATAAAGGTTACCGAGCTTAACCCTGTAAAAGTATCTGGTAACGTACCGGACATCTTGTTGTTACTAATGGCAAGTCGTTGCAGTTGGTGCAGTCCTTGGGACATGCTCACCGGGAATTCACCATCGAGGTTGTTCCATCGCAAGTCGAGATTTACTAACCCCTCCATAGCACTCAAGGTCTCCGGAATGGATCCCGTGAGGTTGTTATGACTGAGATCAAGTTGAGTCAGAGAATGTAACCCACCGATTTCAGCCGGTATCTCCCCCTGTAAACTGTTTTGAGATAACACCAACCGGGTGAGCGATGTGAGATTGCTTAGAGATGGTGGAATCGTCCCGAGTAAGGATGGGTTGGACGAGAAGGTGAGGAAACGCAGAGATGGTGGAAGGGATGGGGGTAATGTGACATAACCGGTTGTGAAACACGCCGTAAAAGAGAGAGTGGTTAACCGGGTGAAGCTGGAGATGGAAGACGGTAAAGTAGCGTTTGGGCTACACGAGACGATGTTGGCGATGGCGGAGAGGTACCCGAACTGGAGCTGCGTGACGAATAGCGTGCCTGTTACAGCGTCCGGTTCACAAACAATGCCTTGTGGCCCTGAAACGCATGGGTCCGGGAAAAGCTCTTTCCAGTCGTTCTCGAAGTTGAGGGCGTACATCATCTCGTGGAGCACTCGTAAGTCGGTCGGATCCGTCGCCAGTGCCGAGTCTTGCTGTTGTTGCGCGGCTGGCATCTCACACGTCAACAAAATGCTCACCACCACCACCACCACCACATGAAAACTCATATTTCCACGCCACCACCACCTCGCAATACTTCTTCCCATTGTAGCAACAATCAGTCGCGTATATATCTACAACACCGGCATTGTTATGAAGCTCTGATCACAACCACAATCAGTCAACCTTCGGTATACACCGGATCCCGAGCTCTCGCCATGGGTAACACAAAACTAGTGACTCAAAACAGCAACTTTTGTCGAACCAGCATGCAAAAGGGTTGTGCAGACTGTGAGGGTTGCAGAGAATGTGAAGGAGAGACTGGAAAACGTAAAGCGAAGTGAACAGTTTCTGGAGGAGATTGGTAGAGAAGTGGACTAGACTGACAGTGGTGGACGAGAAGAAGCTTGGAGGTGTGGATATATTGTGTTTTGTAGTGACTATTACTACGACAGCGACAACGAGCAAGACGACAATGATCTATCTTGTAAAATAGCGACCGTTCAGCTTTCGGTGGGTGGTAGCTCGTAAACGCTCTGCTGCCAATGCTAACTTTACTTAAGAGTGTCGAAAGCTAAGAGATGGTATGGAATGGATGGATCTGCAGTGTTTGCCGGCCCCACAGACTGAGTAGTGAGTACTACCCAACTAATCTCCGATTCCTGACAGCGTGTCTGCTGCGGTGATCATCCTGTAGGCTGTGGTTAGTAAGTGCTTTAGTACTAGTACTAAGTTAGTACTACTGTGAGCCAGTTTCTTCTTACATGCACGCATGGTTGTTTGCAGTGGAGGAGGAGGAGTACTGGACTACTACTGGGTGATCTTATACTGTCGATAGGTTCTGGCGATGCAGAAGAAGGAGATCATTGCTATACTCGATGGAAAGCCGACACAGAGACAACTCAGACAAGCTCTCTCGCAATCTCGCCTCTGCTGCAGCTGTAAGCTTACTTTTAGTTAGTTGCTGTGTGTGCCAGTGAAGCAGCCATCCGTAGCAAGCTATAGTGACTAGTGAGTACTGAGTAGCCCCTGCAGATCCGCGGCGGACAAATTGAAAGGACTGGAGAGGGTGGGGGTGTAAGCGGAGATTAGTAAGTTGAGTTAGTAAGCAATCTAGGTTTAGTGGGTTTAGTGGGTTTAGTGGGTTTAGATCGACGTTGGTGAGGACGGTGATGAAAACTGGGAGACCGTTACTGTGGCGGGGGTCTTGTGATGGACGACGAGCGGGTCTTGTGCTTGTGCTTGTGTTTGTACAGTCCTGACAGACAGTTAGGCGTGTGATAGTGTGAGGAGATCTAACTAATCGGAGTGTTACCTCTTTAGTGTCACCGCCTGGAGTTTCTCAAATTTGCATTCATCATACACTTTTGGACTCAAAGTGGAACAATGAATGTTACTTGCACAAGTAAATTATGTCACATACCAATCGAAGCTGGTCTGGGAGGGCTGGGATTGGGGCCATCAAGTGCAGTTATAGGAACACATCCAAGCAGTTTCAACGTTAGTTTAGGGTTGCTTTTAGGGACCCTCTGAGCTATAACTTTGCTCTTTAATAAATAAATAAATTACAAGGCTTTTTTCCACAAAACGAAGTTCCATGCAAGGTCCTAAAAATATTCAAATTTTTTCGATTGATTTCCTTCATTTCCCATATTAAACTAGTTTATCAAGGAACTACTTAGGTTATTTTCTCTATTTCATACTATAAATCTAAAAAATCAAGATTTTCAATCGGTTTTTAACCAATGTTTATTAATTGCAAACGATTTTTTCTCATTACAACCGACTAGCTTTGAACTAGCGCGGTCAGTTCTTCCCAGACTTTGGTTCCATGACAGCTTGTTGAAAGGCTAATCCTACTAATTATTTTAAAGACCTTGCAGTACCCCAAACCCTTAAACCCTCGGGTATGGGTCTGTCTACCTTATTTCCCTTTATCAGTCCTTTTATACTTGATCTACATTGACAACTTTCATACGCTTAAGACTTCAAATCCAAATGGACGGAACTCAAAAAATTCTAATTTAAAAGTGTGATCTACTAATCACAGTGTTACCTCTGTAGTGTCACCTTGACGTGGAGTCCCTCTCTAATTTGCACTTTACCTTTATTTCTCTTTCCCAATGTCGTTATACTCGATCTACATTTCAAGTCAGAAATTGACAACTTTCACTCACTTAAGACTTCAAATCCAAATGGACGAAATCCAAAAAATCTACTTTAGAAGTGTGATAGTTAAGAGTTTGACAAGTAGAAAAAGGGTAGGGTATTGTTTGACCCTTTTCTTTTTCCTCTTGTAACCCTAAGTATTTTTTTGTTTTCACTTGTAGCAAATTTTTGTTATAACGCATTGGTACTTTGGTAGTGTGTTTGTCACGGATATTTCAATAGTGGGGAATTTCTTGGATACCCCTAAAGTTTGTAATATTTTGTAGATACCCTTGCTTTTTCAGAAAAATCACATATACCCTTGGACCAAAAAAATTAGGCATTTGTTTTGTTGTGCATGTCACTTTCCTTCTTCTTTTCCGTGCATGCATAACAAGAAAGAAGTAGTGTGTGCACAAAGGGAAAAGAAGTGACATGCATAACAAAATAAACGCCTAAAAACTTTGATCCAAGGGCATTTGTGATATTTTTGAAAAAGCAAGGGTACCCATGAAAATATTGCAAACTTCAATGGTATCCATGAAATTTTCCCTATAATGTATTGGGTGTTTGTTTGTCTTTTTCCAAAAAATGTTGCATTTACATTGGATGTTTGTAGGTCACCAAAGAGTGTCTCACTAACATTCAAAATTATTTATTAATACAAGAAATTCAAAGTCCTATATTATAAAGTTTGCTTTGAATTTACATTGAAAATTCATACATCTTGGTAAAATTCATGAAATTTTGAGTATTATCTCATGAAAAACCATAAATAAAGGGAATTCATAAATGAAAAAAAGTCTTTATTTCCAAAACTTTCTAGAGTTTTTTTTGGAATATGTTGTAATAGCCAAGTCATTGCCACCTTACGCAAAGCATGTGCTTGTGTACTAGTATGATTTATCTCATGACATCAAGGAACTATCATGGGATTAATAAGATTTTATTCAACTTGGCATTTACAATACTAATCAATAATTGTTACAAAAAAACAAAAACAAAAAACTCAAGTTGCTAAGACTTCAAACTTAACAAATAGTAACTTTCAAACATTTTAAAACTTGTTTGTTTTCAATTTAATTAAAAACAAAATACTTGACAACCCTACTTAGACGTTATGTACACTATAATTAAGTTGCCTTATCTTAGAAAGTTACCTCACAACTCAACGCTTTTTTCCACTTGGAGGCACATGCAACTTTCTCAATACTAGAGTTTCACATGGTTTACAATGTGGTAGCTGCTAGTTTTTTTTTGGCAAAGTTGTTGTTGTCAGGCTGTGTTCATTGTTCATTGCAATGTTTATTGATAACAATTACTGTAATATCAGTTAGAAATTAGTCTGAGGCAACCTGATTACACTGCCTAGCAGCTAGCGTAGTTGTAAAAGCATTAAGGGGATAATTCGGCTTAATTAATGCAGCAGTTCAAAATTTTAATACTCCTGAAAAATATGATCCATTCATGATTAGGGTTCCTAATTGAATGCCAATTAATTTTGGAGTGTGACAGAAATTTAATGATGATCAGGGTGGCGTGTTTATGATTGTGGTTCATGTCTCTCTCTTTTAAATCTTATTCTCTCTTTTTTTCATGTATTTTCGCACACTGGGAATGGAGCCAGAAACATGGAGCGCATTCCGAGGTGGGAAGAAAAAGCCCACTGCAGATTGTGATTTAGCATTAGATCACCTATTCCCTAAGAAATTAAATGTCTTCGATAGCCGTAGATGTATGTCAGATGTTTTGAATGAAGACAAAAGCTTCTTTCAAACTTTAGGTGAAGTCCAACAATGACATTTGAATATCAACTTTTCAGCCGTCCAACAAGTGCAATTGGTAGATTCTCCAAATCCGTGCCCTTTTATGTTTTGATGTTCTCAAGTTGAACATAGGGCAACGTGCATCTATTTATTCTTGCTATGTAAGTTCCTCTAAAATATATATTTTGGAGGGGTTGTTAACCCCTTAGGGCCGGAGGAGGCCAAAACTGCCCTCACAGGTTTGAAATGAAATTTATGGTTAGTTACCAATTTTGGATCGACCAATTATAAACATGTAGGGAATGAAGTTCATTTTCACGCACACTTGTTTAATGAAAGTTTGAAATTACAAAATATTGTAAAGAGTGTGATTCATGGAAAGGGGTATTGGGAAACTTGAGTGTTCAATACAAACCACTCACCAAAATACCAACAACAAGATGACGTCACTTCATGTCTTTAAGGACCAAGTAAATAGTGCCACAACAACAGCCAACCCGATTGTTCTTTGGCTTTGTACCCCCTATGTGAGCTCTTTAGTCCTTTCAAGATTGCACACTCAAAATCACTTATGTATTGTCACACTTCTTTTGAAAAAATACATAATTGTAAATTAATACTATTCACATAACTTGTTTGGTTGGATTTTCTAACTATGCAAATCTCATTTTCTAAAATGATCAAAATTTCATAAGCTTTTCCACAATTTTTGTGCCATAATCACCCATGCCTTTCCTTCACCAAATATAGCAAATGGTATAACTTTTTCCAAAATCCCAAATTCAAGCCCTTCAATATATCACATGTAAGAAAAGCCCAAATTTCAAAATCTGATTCTACAGCAATTGCTTGTAGGAGCCATTCATACACCCTATAGGATCCAAACTTGATCCAATGCACCACCTTTCACTTCACCAATACAACGCATATCATAAGCAAATTGGTTCAAAGGTTTTACGTGTTTATTTTCCAAGACTGTAGTTTACATAAGTATGGTTGGATTGGGCTTTTTACATTTGACTTAATTGCTGAAAAGCCTAAAGTAATTTGCTTTTTCCAAAAGAACAACCAGCTTAGAGCAGGCGGCCCACAGGGATTAAAGGTGGATTAGGGTGGATTAAGGTGGAAGCACCCATACCAGATAACTTAAGCAATTTTTGCAACAAACTACAAAGAGTTTGAGGCAACAAATGTTCTTCCCATGTAGGAAGATAAGAAATACTTGGATTGCAAATTTTTCATTATTTTATTTGCAAAATTGAAACTACTATGAATTTTGGGAGTCAAAAAGTACTTTGCACCCATTGCCAACCTTTAGAACTATTGCATTTTATAATAATAGACAAACTACTTTCTGCTCATTACTTCCTATTTCACTTTGGGACACATACCACTACAAAAAAAAAGATGTCTGCAATGACATATGAATTGATTAAAATTTAACAAAACCATGTCCAAATTGACATAAAAGTGTTCAAATTAAGATGTCCTAATTGACAAAATAAATGTCCAAATTGACACTGCTCCCTTCCCATGAGTGGCATGACTTAAATGGTCCTAACCTTAAAAAGGATAGAAGAATGCATTCCAAAGCACCTATTTTTTCTAATATTAGAAATAGGGCCCTCTACTGATTGGCTATGGGGTGCTGTTGGTTACCAGCACTTCCAAATTAGTTTTGGTGTATTGGTTAGACCAGTGGCAAAAGGTCAAAAATCTCAATATCTTTGTGTTGAACATTGTCCGATGTGCATCTATTTATGTTTTGTTATCTACATTTCTTGAAATTATATTTGGGGAGGGGGTTGAAGGTGGGTTAGTTGGACCAATGGCCAAAGTCAAAGATTGAATCTTGATTTTCTTTGTGGAACATGTCAAGGGGCGGTTTTCTTGGATGAGGGGGGGAGAGGGATTGGGTGGAATATTTGGATGATGGTTTGGGCGAATTGATGGGTGTTGAGTAGCGTAAGATTTATGTGAGGCTCAGATCTTGGGAGGGGGTTGTACTGGATGGATTTGAGGGCAAAGACAAGGATTCTAATGTTTTTTTTATTTTTTCTTGGAGAGGGGTCTAATAGTTGCACTTGAGGTAGGTACAGTGCTGACTTTGGCATGCTTTTGGTGTTTTATGTACTTTGCTTAATCCCCTTCACACTGCCAAGTTAGTATGTCCAGGATTAGTGCCCAATCAGTGGTCCCCAATGTGGTATTTGTAGTAAGTTATATTGCTCTAAGCACCCATTAATATGTGATATTTCTCATACTTAACCCTTAAACTTCCCATGGGGATAGTAGATATGTAGTTGTATAATTGAAAAACAGCAATTGACATATGTATCATTCCTATTCAACTATTCTACCACTCCTACTCTGTATGGTTAATATTATATTTACAGTATTAAAGTAGGTGTGGATCACATGCAAAACATACCTAATCTGAAATATAATTTGACATAAAAGTTACAACTTTTATTTTATTTTTCAGCTCTTGATCCTGCTCATATTATCAATTTTTAAAAATCTAAATTTAACTAAGCATAATTTAGAATTTTTTTATTGATTTTGTGAGCAAGATCTGGAGCTAAACTACAAAGTTAAAGTTGCAATTTCTATGTCAAGTTATATTTTCAAATTAACCATGTTTTTCCCATGGTCCACACCTATTTTAATATTGTGAATATTGATCATGTATAGTAGGTGTAGAAGAATAGTTGAAAAGGGATGACATATTTATCAGTTCCTTCAAAAATTTGCTACCAACAAGAAGTTTATAATTTGGGATCTCAAATAGCTCACTAGAATTGCATTAATCTATATTCCAATTTTGTTGTTAATCTCAAATTGTAGTAAAGGTGTGGATCCATTCCAAATACAAGAAAAATGTGTTGAATTGTATTGTCCACAAAGGCAATTTCAGATGTTCAGTTAGGGGTTAACCCTTTAAAGACCACACACATTTTCACAAAATTCATTAGAAATCAGGTTAGCAAACTTGGATGTGCAATTGAATCAAATATGGACTTGATTTCAATAATCCAACCGTACAAATTGGAACTACACCTTGTTTACTATAAAAATTTAAAATTTCAACTAGATCTACCTTTGGAGATGAAATATTATAATGATTGAGTGAGTTGTAGGTGGAAAATCTCTAGTTTTTGTGCTTGTGTGTTTTGGGTCTTACTACTTCACACAAGCTTTGTTTGAGAAGAGCCTTATATTTCTAAAAAGTAAGGTTTCTCAACTTTCCAATGAGACTAGTTTCACACAAAATGGATAAGAATAGCAATCACAAGGTGTAGCTAAGTGGACAAAAAGGGTCAAAAATCCCACTTTATTTGCTATCCAAAAACAATTTTACAAGATAATTTATAAATGTTATGAAAAATCCAATTGGTGAAAACAATAAAGAATTGGCCGTAAATGTAGGACAACAAATTTTTAATATGAAATGATAGCACCATTTCAATAGATTTTCAAATATTACAATTATACTACTATTGTATAGAGAAACAATACAAGCATATTTCTTGAGGAATCTGAAATTTTTTAGGACTGCACAATTGAAATTTAACATTCTTCTTGGATGTTTGATGTGTTGTGTTGTTGCTTTGATCCATCTTTGACCAAATATGGATACATATTTTGAGGCCATGCCATATAAACATCATTATTTATCAGCTCACATGCCTAATTTTATTATTTATTATTTGGTTGGATGCAAAATCCTTGTGAACACAAGCGTTCTTCAAGACCGATTTCCAAATTGTTGAACAATTTTACTCTATAATCCCAAAACCACTCTCCCGAACGAAACGAACCAAAATATGGTTCGGTGGTTTCTAAAAGGTTAACACTTGGGTAATTGGGTTTTTCTTAAACCACCTTAAAAACAAAAGAAATAAAAGTGTTTTTATATCTGACCACTTATATGATTCAAGCGTATGTTGCATGCAATGTACGACAAATCTTAAATAGCCTCCGGATTTGGGCCACCTATAACCAAGTGAGTATTCTTGACTTGCGAGTGTGTGTTAATGAAGGTTGAATTTTTCTAGGTAATTGTTGACAGCTTTCTTTAAAATTTAGGTGGAGTCCCAAAAACAATTTTTTTTTGTGTGTGTATTGTACGCAAAAAAATATGAGAAGTCAAAGTCAGTTGGTAGGTCCCACAAAATTTGTGCCCTAGTTTCGTTGTTGTCAATGTGAGAATTTTGTAATGGGGGTTAATTTGATGTTGAGCACTATTCAATGGATATCTTGGTGTCACTTCGACGAGCACTTGGATTTCTTAGGGCTCACCTCTTAACCCCTAAAGGACCAGACCCCTTTTTTTGAGAAACATAACGATTGTGGGCAAGTACATGTGATTGGAGCTTTTTATATTTTAGGCTGAAATTTTAACAAAAATGTGGGGACAAGGTTTATCTTTCATATGCACTAAATTTCATGACATTTGGAATTATGAGTAAAAAGTTATGGCCTAATATGTTGTTTTTTACGTTCATTGGGCAGCCTGAGCAGATTTTTAAAAATCATTTTTTCCAAAAACAAAAATTTTAAATTGGTTTAGGAGATTAATGTGAATGTAGGAAGCTTTGAATACTTTCATTTGGATCAACAAGATGAAAGTTATGAGGATTTTTTGTTTGCGGGCAGTTAGGGATTCTCTACTCCAAAATAAACTTTGAAATCCTTTATTTTACTCAATTTTCAACATTTTGGAAAAAAAACAAAACTAAAGGATGAATATTGTTTATGACAACATTGCAACCATTGGGATTGGCATTTTTCATTTTCATAATTAAATTCTTAACAATTTTGTGTTTTGAATCCTTCTCTACTTCTTTTTACTTACTAATTTTTTCCATGTGTTATACAACTCCAAATGATTTGAAACTTTTTTGACATGTACTTTACTTAGGTGGAACACAGAATTTAGAAAAGCACACCCACATGGCCTTTTTCCCGTAGGAATTTCACCTTCTGAAGGATAGCTGCCCGATTTTTCACAAGATGTTTTTGAATATTCAAACCATTCTAACTTCCAATCCACATGGTGAAAAACTTTGAAATTTCTTCTACATCTTCTAAAACCATTATTCTACAAGATCCTATGTTCACATATGTATAAAAATGTTTTTATTTTCAAATTTGGTTGATGCTCTAAAAATGACAGTTTTGAAGAGTTTTTGGTGAAAACTTTGCTTGGTCCTTTAGGGGTTAAGTACACAAGTGTCTTTGGACGATTTTTGGAAAATACACTCTTAACAAGTTTATTAGCACATTCCATTCCACATCTTAATTTACTTCAGTATTAGTTGTGATTTGTTTATTAGTATAGTTAGATTGAGAGACTTTGTGAGTTTTCATCCAATAACGTATCTTTGGAGGCTTAAAATTTGTTTGTTCATACAAACTTACATTATTGCTACAAATTTGTCTTTGCATGATCAACCGGGTAAATTTTTGAATCTGAATGTAGTATTTTAAAATGAGATGGTGTTTTTTGTGGAGTTGAGTATGCTGTCTAATATATGATTTAGGAAGCTTGTGTTAGGATAATGAAACCAAGAGTGTACTCAAAAATAAACCTAGGAAATAAATAGATATGCGTTTGATTATGTTCAAAAGTTAATCAAAGAGTCATTGCACAATCATCAATCTTAGAAAGTTGAAACTGGGACACAAATTAGAAAACCTGCCAATGGACTTTGTCCTATTTGTAAAAACAGTATAATCGTATCAATTGGATTAACGGAATTTGTTGAAAAAAGAGGAACAAGAATTTACTCGTTTGAGCTTAGGCATATACAAATTTGGGAAAACTTTGAATGATAATTGGGTTTAAATTAAAAACAAGATGATGCTGCAATATAAAGATAGAGAAAGTAAATTAGTTTGTTTTGAACCATGTGTTCTTAATTGTACTTCTCCAATTCAAAAAAACGGTTTTTTTGACCACACAAAATTCAACAAGATTGCCATAAAGAACGTCAATTATCGATTACATTTTTAAAACAACAAGGGAAATTGCTGTACAAATAAAGTTTAAAAATGCAGTTCATTTCTACAATTCATTTACCTTTTGAATCCAAAAGTTTACTTCAATTCACCCTTTCCTGAAATGACGCTACAATTGTTGTTCATATGTATTTATACGTAGTTACTACATTTTTTTAGTTCACTTGTTCAAGTATGTTGTTTCAAAATTTAGAGTTATTATTCTCACTAATAATAAGGTTATGCTACTTGAATATTAAAATCAAGGGAAATTTTCATGGATACCCTTGAAGTTTGCAATATTTTCATAGATATCCCTGCTTTTTCAGAAATTTCACAAATATCCTTGGACCACATTTTTCAAGCATTTTTTGTTTTGTTGTGAGAGTACTTTTTTCATAACTAATGTTGAAGAAGGGATTGTAATGAAACAAAAAAGAAGCAACATGCGCACAAAAGAAAGAAATCAAGTAACATGCACAACAAATAAATGCCTAAATTTTTTGGTCCAAGGGTATCTGTGGAATTTCTGAAAAAACAAGGGTATCTATGAAAAATTTGCAAACTTTAGGGGTATCCAAGAAATTTTCCCTAAAATCAAATGCATTACAACCCTTCTCCAATGACCAAGGTTCACATTTACAATATACATTTTTTTTAATTATCAAATTAAATCTATGCCCTCAAATTTGTGCAAAATAGGACCCCATACATAGAAATTTAACTTGAAATATACACAAAATTATGGTCAAATATAATACTTTATATTTGTTGATGGAAAAGAATGAAATTTATGAGGAAGTACAACATAACAGGAGACATCAAGGTATTAATAAATCAATCAAAGAAATGATAAACATCAATCCTAGTAGTGGTAATGCAAATGCAAGCAAAGTACCGCTCCTATTTTGGTTTTTTTAAATGTTGGAATTTTAAGTTAAAAATAGATTCGAATCTAAGTTAAGAGAATAATTTATACAACAAACTTGCAAACTTACACTCCTTGGAAGTTTCAGTTCACTATCAAAATCAGAATGATTAAAATTTTGTTATGTATACTTAAATCTAAATAATTAAATCCGTCATAATTTGATTCAAAGATGAGTAGATGTAAGCTACCTAGGGTTCCCATTTTTGTTTCTTGGGGGAGAACAAGCAAAAAGAAACCGTGACTAAGAAAATATAAAATTAGAATCACACAAAAGAGAACTTTGCATGACGATTTGGAAAATCAAGAAATACAAACAAAAATGCCAAGAAGAGTAATAATAAATCCCAAGTCCCTTCAATTGTCCAATGCTTCAAAAATTTATATTGACATTAAAATTTGATTTACTCATGAGTTATTGGGTCCATTATTGAATTTAAGCACATTTATATGAGCAAGAGGATGTTTAGTATGTTGGTATAGTCTAAGAACCAAATTGCGTTGCAACTAATGAGCAGTTCACACGGGGATGTTCTACCGTGAGCCGTGAGTTTTTGTGAGAATATTACATCTCACTTATAACAATATACATAGGGCCTTATAATTGGGCATTTTAAAATTTTCAACTCTTGAAACACTTGCCATCTCTTTAGATTTTTCGTTGATTTTCATCTCACATTTGATTTTTTTTGCTCATAAAATCTTGGCTCATAGCTCAAGACTCATTGTTTCACGCTCACAAAGTAGTATTGTGTATGTTCACACTACGTCTCATGTCCTACGTCCCATTGAAATCTCAATATTCAATTGGTTGAGAGTCAAAAACTGGGACTTGACAATTCACATCACATCATGAGTTCCAGGTTATGGTTTAAGGTAGGTACACCCACGCCATTGGGTGTACCTACCTTATTGTATTTTGCTTACATGACAACAAACTTTGTAAAATTTGACACCAAGAAGCTAAGGTGGGGCTCCACACCCAATTGGATCAACCATATTCCCAAAATTCCAACCCAAATCCCACCAACAACTTTGCATAAACACCACACCAGTGGCATTCTCTAGTAAGGTAGGAACACCCATAAGCGAGAGTTTAAGGGTTTTGAACATGATGGTTATTAATAAACATTTAGCAAATTATAGGATCCTATTAGAAACAAAAAATAATGAGTTTGCACTTTTGAATGTATTATTTGGATACTGTGAGAATAAGTGGTGAATTTTTAAAGAGCAAATTGCCATTGCACCCATAACCAACACAAAGGTTTCATGTTCACAAGTTGTCATTACATCAATTTACTTCCACAAATCTTTCAAGATTTTAGAGGTGATGGTTATGGGGACCCTCACAAGGATGGGTGTTCCTACCTTACTCTTATTTGCTTTTAGTAACTCTCAATGAAATTAGGATCTTGAGTCAAGGTGGGACTTGCAAAGATGAAACATAGAACTTTGTGTGAATTGCCCTTAACTGTCAACATTCTTCAATCTCCAAACCAAAAATTCCCAGTACCATCCATTTAACAATTATGCTCTTATAATTTCCAAAAATATACAACACGGTACTTGTTAAATTGGGAAAAGGGACACATTTGGGAACTTTTGAATTTTGCATTTGTGAGAATATATTGGCAATTCAAAGTGCGTTATGATAATACCTTCAAGGTCCTACGTAATTGATGTAAGGTCTTGAAAAAATCATCATGAAACTCACTATAAATCATCAAAATACTCTCAAAAACTCAAAATCCAAAAGTCCCAAAATGTGTTTTTTTTTTTTTTTTTTTTTTTTTTTCTAATTTAATGAATAGAGTGTATTACACTTATGCCCTAGTTTCTCTAGAACTAGTTTTAGGTGTAATGCATGTGTCTATCTTATGGATATGTCTACCTTTGCAAACTTGTTTGCTGTTTTTGAGTTTTACTGTTCCAAGACAACATGAGTGTTTGTCGTTACTCCTAAGGAGCATCCTCAGATGTAACTAAAATCTAACAAAACCACTATTGTCCTCAAGGAAAATTTCATAGCTAATTGCACCTTTTTTAGAGCATCATTCTCTAACCAACCTAAAAAAACATCATCACTTGAAAACATATTGTTTCTTATTTTCTTTGTTAACCAATTTTATTTTGCCATACTAAAGAAAATGTTTTGGCTTTTCATCCAAAAATCTCCCTAACATGGTATTATCTTTTACTAGTGGAGATGCTTGCTTTTCTTAAAGCATTTTCACCACATCAGTAGTTTGAGGGAAATGATGTGAATTTTCTTTCCCATGTTGATTTGTAATTTTTGTGGCCCGTGCAACTAGGCAAAATAGTGCTCAACCAATAACAAGCCTCTTTGCTTGAAAAAGTAGACATTATCTTTATCATTGCTTGCTCAACCTATTAAATGACCAATAAAAAGTAGTGTTTAGGGGAGTTGTTGTGCATTGGGAAAATGCAAAATACAAATTTTGCAATGCAAGAAAAAATATAATAACATGTCCAAATATTAATGGCTCCCTTATCATCCAAAAATCTCCTTAACATGCTATTTTCTTGTAGTGGTGGTCAATGTTAAAAAATTTGACTAATTTTTGCCAAAATCTTACCTCAAATCAGGACTAGCTCCCACAACATTAGGAAACCTCGCTGAAAAATTTGATGAAATAGCCAAGCTCCTCCCCACACAAATGCAAGGTTTGCCAAAATTTGGATGAATGCTACTAAGATTTTATGAATGAATGTACAGAAATCGTCAATTCCATCCATTTATGTCCAGTTTTTCCTTACCTGCTTGCATTGTGGGGTGCCTGTCGTGCGAACAACAAAAAAAACAAAATTTAAAGGCTGCTGGTGGAGATGCCTGCTCTTTATACTCCCACACATTATTCTAAAAAGTAGCCTAAATTTAACAAAACCTATACAAAAAAACCCGCCAAAACCTACTTGAACAGACTTTTGAAAGGCTAGGCCATGATGCAAAAGCTTGTATAGCACCATCCTTGAGCAATTGATGAAAATGGCATTCAGGGGCCCCCAGACCCCTGCTGGCTACCATCATGAATCCTTGCGTGCTCAACCCATGACAAAAACACCCAAATGAGCACACTGGATTTCTTGCAGCTGCCAGAAAACTCAATTGCCCTTGTTTTAAATAAATACTGACTGGGGAGCTGGTGTGGAACTCACCCCTAAAAATAAAATCTCAGATAAATACCGAAGAGATCAGTAGAAACCAGCTACGACATCACTATATATATTGTGGGTGAATAATTGTTGTGGGTATGTGGGTACATAGTTACTGTGGTCAGTAGTACGTCTGTCAAGCGGTCACAAAACCCTATGATAAGAGCGACCACAAAAACAGCAAAGCTGCATTATTGAGAAAGGCTTGAATGTGCTTTTGGAGGTAAGCTATTTTGTGAGCTTAGAACGGTGAGCCTATCAGCGGTGAGCCAAGATTTTGTGAGCGGGAATCAATTTTGAGCTCAAAATTAATTGAAAAAATTTAAAAAACAACAATTTTTCAAGAAATGAATGTTTATAATGTGCAATTATAAAATCCTATATACACATTTATAGGTGAAATTTAATATTTTGCCAAAAATAAAACGCTCATGGCTCACTACTCATGAATCCCTTTGCTTGCCATTTAGCATTCCCCTATGCTTTTGAACTACTTAGAAATAATTATTACAAGAGAAATTGTCCAAATTGACATGTTCAAATTGACTCAATGTGTTTGAATTGACAAAAAATGTCCAAATTGACATGCCTAAATTGACCAAAATGTCTAAATTGACAATGTTCCCTTGTAGTGAATGTTGTTTTGAAAAGTAGCAATCTTTTTTATTTGAAGAAGTTGACTTATAGGTATTAGTATTGTCAAAAATGTTTCACTATAAGGGAACATTGTCACTTGAATTTTTTTTCTCAATTTGGGCGTGTCAATTTGATTATTTTTTGTCAATTTAGACATTTTTTTGTCAATTTGGACACATTTAATCAATTTGGACAGGTCCCTAGAGATAATTTTTTGTGCATCACAATTGTGATGCATTATGGTGATTCTAGTGAAGTACACAAGCTGTTTTTATTTTATGATAGAGTTTGAACAAGGGTAGACTCCTTGAGACTAGTTAGGGTGAATTTTAGCTTGTAGGTATGAAAATGTGGCATGCTTCCTACCTCGTTTCTTTGAGTAGGGGGGTTTTTAGCCACACCTTTGGTTACCTCTCATATAGTCAATTGGTGGGCTAGCCTTTGCAATGTGGTGATCCTTCACATACTATCTAATTGAGGTATGTCTTTGCAAAATCTCCTTGAAATTTTGATCACTGGAGTCATGCTCTTGGAGATTAGATTTAACCCTTGAAATTCCTTTGTGTTTACATGTTCAAATGGCTTGAAACTGACTTCTCTCAATAAAATGATTAGTGGATCACATTTTTTAAATGTTTTCAATAATTCAACTATAAGATTTACTTTGTTGCTTACTTATGTACATCCTCTCAAAATTTCAAACTTTGTAAGGGCATGTTTCATTAGATAGTAACACCCAAAGTACAATTAAAACTTTTTTTTGAAGCTTCCCTAAAGCGTCAGTTTTAATTTTGGTCATCATAAATGATGTTTTCCACTTTATGAATTTCTGTTGCAACTTGGATTTCTTGTAGACCATGAAGTCGGCTATATGCAAGTTTCATGATCATCCAATGTTTAAAACATAGTGGAAAAAAATTGGAAGCCAGAACTATTTTGTTGCAATTGTTGTTACACTAAGAGAACTTCATGAAAGAGATTCTTATAGTTATAAATTTCAATTACAAAATGGGAATTGATATGTGTACCGCACCCTTTCAATTATTGTACCACACCCCAGGACTTAGAGACCATGATTTAGTCTAGAACCATAAAAAAAATTGCAATTCAACAACACCCAATGAAAAAGTTTAGCTAGGGAGAAAAGTGTTACTTTTACTTTTTTTGTAAAACAAGATAAGCTTTTTCATTGGGTATACTGTTCAGTTGCAACTTTTTTTTTATGGTTTTAGACTAAATCATGGTCTCTAAGTCCAAATCTGAATTCCAAATTCTCAAATTCAGCTTTTTGATGGTATAAATCTAAAATTTACTTTGGGATGTGGTACAGTAATTGACAGGGTGTGTACACATATCAATTCCCTTACAAAATCCATACAGTGTAAACCTAGAACACCATGTAGAGTACTTTGCCAAAGGCATTTTTTTCTTTAAAAAAAAGTAAAATTGAGGGTATTACATAGTTAAGGAGAGTTGACTTCAAAATTTTCCCATTGACCAAGCCATTGTAAAGTGCTTTTGAACACTTTGTGGGCAACACCCTTCCCAATCTCTTTGTATCTAAATATTTTTAGGGATGCCCTCGTTGACACCAAAATCACATATGATACCATGTCTCAAGCAAAAATTATTCAATCCCAAATTTTTTGGGAAGAATACAAGCTTTTCAATATGAGCACATGCACCCTTATTTTCATAGTCTTATCTCAAGTATTTACACATAAAAAAAGACTTACCCAAATATCCAAAAAGCCCAAAGTGGGCTCCTTGGTCCTTTACGGGTTAATCCTTCAAGCAAATTTGGGAGTTTTGAGACCACAACATCCATTAATTGTGACCTTTCAAGGAAACACCCCAAGGTAATTTCTTGAGGTGTTTTTCATTTTGCAAGTTTGTTCGTACGATCTCAAAGCTAATTTGGTTTTGTACCTGGAGAATTATTTCTGAACCCTAGTTCCTTACCATTGAGGAGGATTATAACATTCACAGACAATATCTTTTTGTTTTTGGCCATTGCAATAAGAATGAAGTTTAGTGTCAATAACTTAGAACTCCAATCTTTGTGCTCTTGCAACAATTGGGATTATGTTGCAAATGTATGTTGAGAGTATTTATGAAGAAAATCAAACCAATTTGACAAACCTGTTATGGTGAAAATGAATTATATATAAAGGTGGTTTAGGAACTTCATCAAACAAGTGGTACATCTTGAAGAAATGCAAAAAAATAGTCATAATGTTATTTTAGAAAATCAAAATAGTAATTGCCTAGCTTACACCCTCATCCCTATCAATTGCGAGAAAAAGAAAAAGTATAAATTAATACCACTAGACTCGAAAGCCTTTAAATATATTTATACATGTGGAAATTGACCAAAAGTTGAAAATTTGTTATCAAAAACTCACAAGTTCACTTCATGTGCTTGTTGTCATGTAACTTGTTGAAACATATTACATGGGTGTGTTGAGAGTATGTATGAAAACTTTCATTTGAACGTGATATTTTTTTCTTTTTTTGGAGTTATTATATTACCCAATTTAAAAAGGAAGTCACACGTTCTATCGTGAACCTCTTGAACAAGTTATTCATTAAATTGGAAAAACTTACATATTGGGACTTTTTCATTTTTAGGAGTTTCTACATGATATAGAGTGAATATTATGATGATTTCTTCAAGACCTAATATCAATAATGAAATATTTTACATATATTATCAAAAAAAACTTATTCCAAATTACCAAAAGATTCTCACAAATGAAAAATTTAGTATTCCCAAAATCCGTTTTGGGAAAGCGCTTTTTCCCAATTTGATGAACAACAAGTTCTTGCCATTTATTCAATAGTTTTGAAAACAAGCCCGCCAAAAATGTACTTCTTGCGCACATGTTTTTTTTTTTTTCAAAAGAACCCGTGCTGATTTATGTTCACAACTGGACGCCCAAAAAAATCGTGTTACCAAGAAAATCAATGTGCTTAATCTTACAAGAGTCAAATATTGTAGTGCACAGAAAATGCTTTAAACAAACCTAAATTTTTTGTGACCTTACTACTTTTTCTTTTTTAAAGTGCGCCTCACAGATTCACTCTTTGAATTCACTTGAGTTAGCGTTATTAGTGTGGGGCCCAATAATTGAAATAACTTGTGGAGTAGTAGTAGAGTTGGAGGGGGGGTGGGCTATGCAGATTGATCATGAGCTTAGCTGGCCTTGGGGAGGGGGCTGCTCTCCAGCCTTTGTAAGGTACTGCTCGAGGAGTGCCTGCCTGGTATGGTGGGTATGATAATACACTTTGCCTGCACTGTTGATGGTCATGGCATTGGGCCTGGGGATGGCATAGGCATGGACATGGTGATGATGATGTCATGGCATGGTGATGATGATGGCATGGCATGGTGATGATGATGTCATGGTATGGTGATGATGATGGCATGACATGTGAATGAGATGGCATGGGGATGGCATGGGGATGGCATGGGGATGGCATGGGGATGGGAGGTGGGAATGTGGGATGGTTGGCAAAAGCCTTGCTGGCAATGGGCTACTGCTCAATACTCATCCCTTGGTGTAACTCCCCCCACTCATTAGGTCATCATGCTGGGTGGAGCAGGTCTCCCTCTTTGTCGGTCGGTGCTTAACCCCTAAATGCCTGAGACCTATTTTGAACTTCTAGGAATTTTCTTTTAATTGAACAAAAAGCCATTATTTTAATAAGATGTCTCAATTGTAACTGTACAAATTCAAATCACATATGTTAGAGATCACATAGGAAAAGAAAATACAACAATATCACTTATGGATTGAAAAATTATAACGTTTGATCATGAGGGTGTTGAAAATCCAAAATAACTTGAATCTTTCTATCCTCTTTTCACATGTTGAATCTGAAAAATTGGTCACCAAAAAAATATAAGGTTAAAGGGCAT
This sequence comes from Ulota crispa, assembly GCA_963920765.1. Classification (NCBI taxonomy): domain Eukaryota; kingdom Viridiplantae; phylum Streptophyta; class Bryopsida; order Orthotrichales; family Orthotrichaceae; genus Ulota; species Ulota crispa. The sequence goes on along the minus strand of OY987251.1, from coordinate 7,172,568 downwards.
AACATACATAACTCCAATCACTTTACAACTTTTCAAAATTTCTTTTACATTTTTTTTAAATGAATTTCTTGTGTGATTTTTTCTCCAAGATCTAGTGTATTTGAGGCTCATTTACAAGAGCTCTCAACACTACAGAATGTCAAAATCCTTGCGCAAAATCTTGAATAAAAAAATTAGAATTGGTTATTTTCAAAATCAAAATTTTGATGGTAAAACTAGAATTTAGAAAGAATATTTTTAAAATATAAACTATCAAAAATAACAACTTAGTTAGGTGTATTCAACTTTAGAGTATAGTGGACACCAAAATTTGGTGCCGCAAGCATTTAGGGGCTACGGGAAGGTAGTAAGTAGTAAGAGCATCTCTTGCAATCCTCTAAATGTCCAGGTCCCTCCAATTCCTCTCTATCCGTTTTAGAGGGAATGGGCACTTGTACCCCTAACAGTGCAACTTGCTAAGTGTAGTGCCAACCAATCACAAGTCAAAGAACTTCCAAAAGCAATAAAGTAAGCTATGATCACTATAATATATAGCTTGTAGAGGTTTAGAGGCCCCCTTCAAATATGGCTTCTTTGAAAGGGGAATGTAAATGTAGAGGCCAACACCTCTAGAATTAGTTGCTTTTCATCTAGAAAGGACTGGGGCCTGAAAGTTAGGCGTGCTATAGGAGATGCTCTAAGTGAAGGTGGAAGCACCCATACCTCCTAACTTAAGCAATTTTGCAACTAACTACAAAGATTTTGAAGCAAACATTTTTTCCCGTGTAGTAAGATAAGAAATATTGGGATTGCAAATTTTTCAAATCTTTATATGTAAAATTGAAATTATGATGAATTTTGGGAGTTCAAAAGTGTTCCAAACCCATGGACATTGTTAAGACATGTACAATGACTACCAAAATTGTCTCAATGTTTGCTTAGATGCCAAGTTTTTTTCAATATCTCCACAATATATAAGTGGCATTTTATCCTCAGATTTTGTGTGTGTAATCCTTGTGCAATCATGATCAAGCATATCAAATTTCAATTACTAGAAACAAAAATCATATTTTTGATAATTTTTTTTGAGTCAAAATCAAGAAAGTTGATTAAAAAACATTGGTGATGAATTTTTGAGATTTGATTGCATGGGTATGTTGGAGACATCCATACGCACATCTTTGCTTCAAACAAATATTTCCAAAAATGTTCTAAAAACATTCTTAAAATATTTTAATTTCAAGCCAAATTTAGTAAAATTGATCATTCTTCATGGAATCTTTTTTTGGCAAAATAAACTTATCATCATGTTTAAAGGTACAAATCTAATCACAACATACAAGTTATTTTGCCAAAAAAAGATTCCATGAAGAATGATCAATTTTACTAAATTTGGCTTGAAATTAAAATATTTTAAGAATGTTTTTAGAACATTTTTGGAAATATTTGTTTGAAGCAAAGATGTGCGTATGGATGTCTCCAACATACCCATGCAATCAAATCTCAAAAATTCATCACCAATGTTTTTTAATCAACTTTCTTGATTTTGACTCAAAAAAAATTATCAAAAATATGATTTTTGTTTCTAGTAATTGAAATTTGATATGCTTGATCATGATTGCACAAGGATTACACACACAAAATCTGAGGATAAAATGCCACTTATATATCGTGGAGATATTGAAAAAAACTTGGTGTCTAAGCAAACATTGAGACAATTTTGGTAGTCACTGTATGTACAAAACAAAAAACCAATAACTTGGATTTTGTTCCTATTGAAAACTTGACCCCAAAAAAATTCCACATTCAAAAAACAATCCCTTTTTAAGGGATTGATATGGGCACACCTTGGGTCTGATATATGCACACCCTGGATCTAATATATACACACCTTAGGTTTGATATACGCACACCCTAGGTTTGATATATGCACACTCCCCTTCGAAGTAGATTGTAGATTTTTACCATCAAAAAGCTGAATTTTAAAATCAGATTTGGACTTAGAGATCGTCATTTTGTCTAAAACCATAATTGAGATTACAATTGAACAACAACCAATGAAAAAGCTCAACTTTTTCTACAAACAAAAGTAAAAGTAATAATTTGCCCCCTAACTAAACTTTTTCATTGGGTGTTGTTCAATTGTGACTTCCTTCATGGTTCTAGACTAAATCTAGATCTATAAGTCCAAATTTGAATTCAAATTTTTCAAATTCTGCTTTTTTGTAGTAAAAATTTAAAATTTATCCCCCGGGTGCGTGCATATATAAAAGCCCCGAGTGTGCTGTATCAATTACCTTCTTTAACCCCTAAAGGTCCAAGCCTTTTTTGTGTGAAAATCACTCAAAACTGCCACTTTTGGAGGAGTGAGGAGAAATGTAATTTTTTATTTTTTGGAAATCCAACCGGAAGATCTCACCCTAGACTATGGGAGGTACTTGTGGGAAAAAAATCAGCTCATTCTAGTTGTAGAGTGAGATATTGACATCTGAAGTGAAAACAAAAGTTTTTTTCCGTGCTGCCCAAAAATTTCAGAAGCCTTTGACAATTCCTATATCAAAAAAATTGCTTTACACAAAGTTGAGGTTTATTTTTCCCACATAGAAGACCAAGTTAGGTAAATGTGGGAGAATTTTCAAATGAAACAGAGGTGTGGATCATACTTTGTAAAGTCCTGCAATGCTGTAAGGTCATGAAATTTGCTTATATACTAGGCAAAATTGGAGGATTTATGTAAATTTCAAAAACCCAAATTACTTTGATCTAAATGGTGAAAACCAAGGAATCTTAGTCTACTACAACTTGCAAAAAAAAAAAGTCAAAAACAAATACACAAGAGCTCAAAAAAATAAAGCAATAAGTTTTACAAGGGGGAAAAGGAATGGAGGTTTGGGAGTCCCATACCTACCCGCAAACTAAAACTTCTCATAACTTTCATTTCATTTATCAAAATTGAATGATTCAAAGCTTCCCAAATACATAAAAATTTAAAGAACTGATTTCAAATTTTTATTTTAAAGAGTTGCAATTTTTTTCTTTTCTTTTGCTACCTGATTCTCCCCTGTTTTTCAGTTATTCATGCACAACTTTTTCAATAATTGTCAGAATGAAAAAAAAATTAGATTCCCACGCAAATTTTATAATTCCCCATCTTCCATAAAAATTTCAGAAAATCACGCAAAGTAATTTAGCCATAGGTACCTGCCCAAAATCCCATTTGTCCCCGAGGGGACAATGGGCCTTTAGGGATTAATTGAAATAAAGGTTATACGTTCAAAGTTATGGGTACTTTTAGGATAGTTTTGTGTGTGTTGATAACCAAATAAGCATTCCATATCAAATCGAAGTATCATGCCTTCTTACAACGGGTGTTGGCTAACGAAAGCATTTCACGTGGCAATATGATATTTTACGCCAAACTTGCTATGAAGGGTAAACTAATGAGAGCTAACCTACCCTGAGGTTAAGTCTTTTTTGTGGTAACAATATTTAAATATGGCTGGGGGCTGCGGGGTCAAATCTGTCCAAATGATCAAAATTTCCATAAGTACCACCGTTCCAATCAAACAGCATCGCTAGTGATGATCTCCAATCATTAAGATAATAATCAAAGTATTATGTGATAAAAATAAGTAAAGTACCAAAACAGCCTCTCAGTAATTCCAGAACCAAATATACCACTGCATTATTTGAAATATAAAAAATACCCTTGGTTTTGTGTAAGAATATTAATTACAACCTTGGTTATCTTTGAGAATATCATAAATATTGTTAGTTTTTTTTGTAAATATTGAGATGACAATGGAAATTACAAAAATTAAATGTCAATTGAATGCAAGTCAAATTTTAGAAAGAAACACTTCAAGCTCTATAGAGGATTTTGCATGTAAGAGCCCTTCACACTATGAGTTGACCAAGTTAAGAGGTCATTGGATTTAGTGGCCAAACTCTGTTGAGTGGCCAAAGAAATGGGTTGAAAATAGGCAAGAAAATATTATTTTTGACAATTTATCACCTTTGGCAGTTTGGCCGCCCTTAATATGAAGCCTCTAAATGTCAAGTCAAAAGGCCAAACCCTTGGTAATAAACTTCCACAACCTATCAACTTGAACAGCCACATATTATGAAGCCTCCAAAGGACAAGCCCAAAGTTCAAACTCATAACATTTATTAGACCTTCCAAATCTAATAGCCAAGATCTTGTTAGCTTTTGATTATTTTATTAAAATAAATTAACAACCTCTCAACCATAGTTTGGATCTCCATTTTTGCTTAACCTAAACTTTTTTTAAGAGGTTATCATTTTGGATGAAAGAGTGATGTCATGGAGGTGAGGGATTTTGAAATGTGGCCTCCAGTGTGAAAGGTCAAGAGGACAAAGTTTTGATTTATTGCAATCTGAGGTGAAAATCAACGACACCTTGACCATTTGCCATAGTGTGAAGCAGCCCTAAGTTTGTTGTAGCCAAAACCACTACACCAATTACATTGAACAACACGCTTTTTCTTCCCAACATCTTTAGTATTTACAAAAATTTGCTATAACATGAAGATTTACAAAAATTTGACATAATGTGACACAAGAAAACTAGGGTTACTTCTGTTTATCTCAAAGATAACCAGGGTCATAATTCATATTCTTACACTAAACCAAGGGTATTTTTTTTGTATTTCAAATAATGCAGGGATGCATTTGAGATTCTGAAATAACTGAGGGACAGTTTTGATATTTTCCCTGAAACAACTCATAAATTACTCAATTAGCATGGCATTGGTGATTAGAAAGAAAGAAAATAAAAATGCACCAACAAGCTAACCCCTAAAGCCATAAGTAGTTTAGGGAACATAAAAAGAGACTAGGGAGCCCTAAGGGGCTGCGGGCCCATAAAGGAGTTTAGGAGCCCATAAGGGAGCTTCCTTTGGAAGTTGTTGCAACTTTTGCTAAGTTTAACTAGGCTTGTGGAACTACTTTTTTTTAATTTGTTTTCCTTTTCTTGAACTTTTTCTTCCTTTTTTTTTGCTCTTATTTATTAGTTTATCTATCATTAAAACTTTTGTGGGTGCCAATTTTGTATTGCAACCCTCAGCCTCCATGTCCTTAATTTTTTTGTTTCTTTCTGATTTTGTATTGCCATCATCCTCCATGTCCTTACTCTTTTTCTTTTTTTTTGTTTGGTTTTTTTCTATTTATTATTACTGTATTGTTTATTTATAAGGAAATTTTGTATTGATAGCCTTGAGCCTCCATGTCCTTCAAGTAGGCTTGTTAGAGAGGTAGGGGGCTACATGGGAAGGGGGTAAATGCAAGGGGGGATGGGGACTAGGGGGGATGGGGACTAGGGGGGACGGGGAAGTGGTAATGGCCGGACTTGATGGAGCAACCACTTCCAGTTGATGGGGGCTGGAATTGGCTGGGGGGTACAGATCCCCAGCAATGGTGACTATGGATCCTTACCAGCTCTAGATTTGGGATGTGATACTATTCGCCCTCACCCCTGCTCTGGCATTCATGGGTCTCGTCCTTCGCCCCCTCCCGCTTCATTCATCCACCATTGGGGTCCTTTCCATATGGAGACAAGTTTTTGCCCTGAGGGAGTGTGCTCATAAACCGTCCATCTAAGGCTGAAACTGAATTTTGGGGAGGTGAAACTTCTTGAACTATTTTTCAGCAAATTTTCCTTGTCAGAAGAATTGACATCTAACCCAAGTTATTTCATATTTTTTGGAGCTTTGTGGAATTGGGTATGAAACTTTGAAGTGGAAACGTCATAGGTCTCTAAAACCGCCCACCTCCTTAAATGTATAGTTCTTGTACATTTTGAAAACCTATGAAAAAAAACATGTACAAGAAGGGAACATTTGAGAAGGTGGGTGGTTTTAATGCTTGGACGCTTTATGAGCAAACTACCTTATTACGTTTCATTAGAGCATCCGCACCCCACACACGCTCAACAACCCCATAAGAGCACTTGGCGCGGCCGCTCTGTTTGATGTGTCTCATTGCAAATGTGCCAACGCCCTATACAAGACATGGCTTGCATGATTGTAGCTCAAAATGTGAAATGCTAGTCAGAGTTTGTTGCATAGTTAATGAGCCCAAATTTAGGATAAACAAAACTTGCTATTAGTCAACAAAAGAGGTCTACAATGGAAGCTTGACACATGTCCTTTGTGATATGCTCTCAATTTTTGCTAGTACACAGTTAAGGGCAAGGGTGGGACATCTAAAATTTGAACAAGCCCGTTGTTGTGGATGCACCATGGACACCTTTTTTTCAAGGGAAAGTTTCATGGATATCCCTGAAGTTTGCAATATTTTCATAAATACCCCTGCTTCTTTAGAAATTTCACAAATACCCTTAGACCAAAAAATTTAAGCATTTGTTTTGTTGTGCATGCCACTTCCCGCATGCTTTTGTGTGCATACACAACATGAAAGAAGTAGTGTGTGCACAAAGAGAGAAGGAAATGACATGCATGACAAAACAAATGCCTAAATTATTTGGTTCAAGAATATTTGTGATATTTTTGAAAAAACAGGATTATCTATGAAAATATTACAAACTTCAAAGGTATGCATGAAATTTTCCCTTTTTCAATGAAAAAACTCTAGTTAGCGTGCACGGGTGCAGATGCTCTAAGTGCAATTTTTTTTGGTTCAAACAACCCCAAGTTTGGATGGCCTTACCTCCAAGTGGACATTGGCCGCATGGTGATGGGATTGCATGTGGGGAACATGTGGGAACGAAGGGGCAAAGATAGGCAGAGCCATGATGAATGGAGGGTTCCCAGAAAGGCTTTTGAGAACTTGCACCAACCAAATCTTACAATGAGTGTGGAACTGGCACCTGTCTGATCCCATCCATTCTTTTCCATGGCCAGAAGCCCTTTTCCCACTAGTAAGCTTGGCTCTTGGGGTCAGTGTATAGTTTGAGTCAGGGTTTTTGTTTTATTATTTATCAGGGTTTTTGTTTTATTACTTATCAGGGTTTTTGTTTTGTTATTTATCAGGGTTTTTGTTTTGTTATATGTCAAGATAGAGCGACCTGCACCCTATAATATCCGTGTAAGGAAAAACTGGTTAAAATTTGGAATGAATGATGTGTGTAAGTCCATTTAATAAATTTGTTAATACAAGCTACTTTTATCCAAAACCTATCAAATCAGGTGTTTGTCTAAGGAAGGAGTTGACAATTTCATCCATTTTTCACTCAAATTTCTTAGTGTAATGGTAATTAGTGTCAATTTGAGGTAAGATTTAGGCAAAAATTTACCAAGAAGAAAAACCATGGTTTAGAGTCTAGGGGGCCGTTTTGGAGCCCAAGAAGGCCCCAAACTTTGCCTCACCTGGAGTTAAAATTTGAAAAATTGGCTTAGAGGCCTTTAAACATTATAGAAATCATTTCAATACTCCAAAAACAAGATGTTACATGACCTCAATTTCATACATTGGGTCTATTGAGAACGGGACATATATTTGTTATTTGTGCTGAATTTAGTATTAGAGTTGCGAGGTCCTTTGGAGCCTAAAAAGGTCCCAATCCTTATCTCATATGGAGTTGAAAGTTTTGAAATTGGCTGAATGGCCTTAACACACTTGGAGACCCGTTTTAATGTTGAAAAAAGAAGAGTTGACATAACACTACTTTCAACGATTAGGTTTTTTGAGAATGGGAGGTGGATTTATTTTCTGAAGGCCAATTTAAAGTTAAAGTTGAAGGGCCCTTTTGGAGCCCAAGAAGGTCCTACTCGTTAGCCTCACATGGGGGTTTGAAATTTTGGAACTGGCTGAAGAAGGGCCATTTTACATTAGTACATTATTTTAATGTTGAAAATACAAAATTTGACAAATCATTCCAAGAATTGGATCCATAGTGCAAATTGGGAGGCATATTTGTTTTTGTAGAGCGGCTTTCAATTATTAATTGAGGTTGTTTCGGAGGCTACAAAGGTTCTAGTCCTTGGTTCTCAGTGATAGAATTATCAAAATCAACTTTTGGGCCTTTTATAGAAGGAGTCATGGTTGAAAAACTGAAAACTGTTTTAATAGCTTGTAAAACAAGATCCTATAACGCCTCTATTCTAAAGATTGGATCCATAGAGAATGGAATACCAATTTTTTTTTCTCAAAGGGACTTGTTATTGTATATCACTGAATTCAAAATAATTATTGTACAAAATACATATTGTCAATAATCCACACTATTGGATGGAATTGAAATTGTAAGGATTCTATTTGGTCTCTTTCTTCATTCCGTTGCTTTTAAAATCTCAAGGCTTGTAGATATGGCCCCAACAATTTAGCCTTAAGATCTTTTAAATCGGAAAAGAATAGCCCTTTTCATATTCTTACATACATATACATGCTTGAGCTTTGTGATGCCATATGGCTATAATTTTTTATTCAAGTGGCTCTATATTTGGTGGCTTCAATAATTGGTCTAATTTGGTCCTTACCAAGAAATTTTCTTTGAGCCGTGATTGTTTTGTCAAGTGAGGTATAGTCTCTTGGCTACACAAAAGTAATAATCTAAAAGAAATATTTTAGAATTAGGTGAAGCTCAAAAACGGCATTTGAATACCATATGTAAAAAGCGCATGAGGTGAAAGTCAATTAGCAAACCTTCTACATCCGTGTTCCAATTTCATGGTCTTAGGATGAAATTCAACAGTTAGTGTTGAAACTATTTCAATGTACAATACCTTACCATAAATTTTCATCACTTTCCTATGTAGAGCAAAGAACCTTGCATTGCACGCAGTATACTTAGTATTTTGTTGATTTGAATCTTAGATGTTGAATTCTTATGCAATCCTAATCAAGCATACCAAATTTTAACTCCTCAAAATCAAAACCTTATTTTTGGTGGATTATTTTGTATTAAATTTGTGGTTTTACATGATAATTGATTGAAAAATATTAGTGATGAATTTTTGAGATGTGATTGCATGAGTATGTAGGAAACATCTATATGCACATCTTTGATGCTAAAAATACCCCCTTAAGCTACAAAAAATTGATCTACAAAGATTTCAATGATACCTTTGGTATGCCCAAATTTTGTAAAATGGATTTTATTATTTATTAACTAGATTTTCACCACGGAAACGTAGCATCTTGTTAAAAGGTACAAAATTAGTCACAATGTAGGAATCAAACAACAAATTTTGATTTTCTCAAAGAAATATCTATTTTTTAACAACAAAGGCAAGTGACAAAAATTTATGGGAAGGTACTGTACATCTATTTGTCATCCAAATATATTACAACACATGTCTAGAGTTTTGGACACACATGCTTTTGGACAATCCTACAGTATTTGCCTCATTTACTAGATCAAACACAAATCATCATGCAAAATTTGTAAAGCTTGATGTAGGGTAGAATACTAGCTAGTAGAAGAAAATGTGCAAAATAAGACTCTATAAACAACTCATTTTTGAGTTGTTTAGGATACAAATGACTCTTTCACGACTATACAACTGCACAATCATGTCCCAGTTCTGGAAAACCTGTCGTTTAGGAAATTCCAACAATACGATAGTTCTCATCTGTGTGACATAATTGACACGGTATTAACTTCTCTATGTCAGATTTTTTTTTCCGATGGGTTATCAAGTAAGTGCCCGGATAAATTCTAGATTCTCTATTCACATATGATTATTCATGGGTACGGTTACAAATGCAATACAACTTGTGGTAGGATCCACTTTCTTCTGGTTGTTTTCTTTGTCCATAAATTACATAATGTTTAGGTGATCGTGCTAGTTGTGGGTTAGTCAAATTTCAATTGTGTAAGTCATTTATGGGAGTACTTTGAACTATATTTGTGTAATTATGTAGTTGTTATTGAGTCATAGTTGAGTCATAGTTGAGTTGTAGTGGAGTCCTAGTTGAGTTGTAGTCTAGTAGTCATCTAATCGTCATAGAGTGGTATAGTGGTTTTTGTTCAATCATAGCATAGGGATAATCTAGTGCCCAGAGAGTCATGGTAGAGTCATAGTACTGTCATAGTTTAGTTGTTAATTAGATACTGCAAAGTCATGTAGTGATGATCAATGAGTCATGCTATAGTACTACCTCAGTGGCCATTGAGTTGTACTAGAGTCACATTTTATTGGCTATTGAGTCACAACAGAGTCATAATTCATTGGACAAGTAGTTATTGCAGTCACAAAGTCATGGCATAGTAGTAACACAGTGAACACTTAGTAATATGAGAGTCGTGTTGTTGTACTAGTTACTAAGTCACAAAATAATAAAACCCTATTTGCTACAGACATATCTTAGTCGCCATTGAGTCCTACTAGAGTTGTAGCTTTTTAGCATCTGAGTTCAATCATGCTTCACATGAAATCCAAGAGTTGCCACCTAGTTGTCATCTAGTTGTCACTTACTCCATAATTGATATACACAATTACTTTAGAGTATATATTAATTGTATACACCAGATTAGAAAGCTTCATGTATATTAGAAACTCATAGCACATTCAGTACTTATTTAACAATCATAGATTATTACACATTGCCTTTTGTATCCACTCAACATCATGTGCACACATTTGCAATTCTATATAGACAACAAAAGCAAAACCTCAAAATTAGTTACAATGTGGTAGCACTCGGAGCCAAAAAACCCTGAAAATTAAGTGTGCGGAACAAGCAAACTTGCAAAGAACACAAAGCCAACAAACCTAGAGAAGAGCACAGAGCCAACAAACTTTGACAAGTGCGTGGAACAAGCAAACTTGACAAGAGTGTGGAGCAAGCAAACTTGAGAAAAACGTGAAGCGAGCACTCCTAAGAAGATCGCAAAGCAAGTAAACTTTGAAGGAGCAAGCAAACATGAAAAGAAGGCAAAGCCAACAAACCTCAGCAGAGCAAGCAAACATAAGAAGAATGTGGAGCCAACAAACTTTAGTAGAGCAAGCCAACATAAAAAAAACGCGGAGCCAACAAATTTTGACAAATGCACATTGTCAACAAACCCTTAGAAAAGCACAGAGCTAGCAGACCAAGTCTGTAGAGCTAAACCCTAAACTCAAAGGTGGTAGTTGCATCTTCACCCTACAAACTACCAACCCTAATCTCAAAATGAAGGGTCTAAATTGACTCTGAAACTACAACTTGATTTTAGGGGTGATTGCTATCAAAAATTAAATATATATATTTTTTGGAAAATTTAACATTAACAATGTGTCTAAAACACATATTTACCTCAAAATAGACTATTTACATGCTAAAATCCAAATTGTAAAGCATTAGAAACAAGTTTTTTGCAAATTTTAAAATTCTAACTTCTAATTTTTGAATGTGTTAATTAAAATAAATAAATAAATTACATCTTATTTATTTAGGTCTTCTATCTTTAAAAATAAATAAAATTTGAAAAAAACAATTATCATTATGAAACATAAATTTTTAAGCTTTCAAAGAGCTTTAATTGTAGCTTTTAAATTGTTGTTAATAATAATAATAATAATAATAATGTTATTATTATTTATGACTAAAATACAACTAAGCTACAACTAGCACATGTTTGGAGAAGATTATAATGATCTCACTACGACTCATGTAAACCTAAAATACAATTAAACCACTAAATATATGGTTCAGTAAGCTAACAAAAATACACCTCTTTTAAATAGTCAATTGGAATAGGAGTAGGAAGAACATGACATTTCTTGTTTTTTAAACATTTTTTGATAGGTGCTATTGAATTGTCCACCAATGAAGACTTATTAACATGTGCAAGGTATTAGTAAACATTTGGTTATTGGCACTCTATGTAATGCACTTATTGCTAACATTGATGAGATGAGCTAGTCCGGACATTTTAAACAACTCAAGAGAATGGGTTAAGTAGAAGAAGAACAAATAATAAACGACTAGACTAGAACAAGTACACAACAATTGCAAGAGTAACTGAGTCAGTTTGTAGTTGTTTAATAGTCAGTGTATAGTCTCGTAGTTGTTGTTTAGTCGATGTAAAGTTGGTGCATAGTTTTGTAGTTGTTGTGTAGTTGATATTAAGTCAATTTACAGTCAAGTAATTGTTTAGCAATGGCAATGATCTAGTTGTTTTCATGACCAAATTTGAAGATGAGAACTTCAAAAATGTATCACAAATGGCAAAATAGTTCAATTGAGAAGAAGAAACGCATTGCATCTATAATACAACCACATGAATATAGTCCCTAATTAGATGTAGCACTCTAGCACTAATCAACAACTGTGGAACAACTAGGAAACCACTCATTAATGTGCACATCTTCCAACCACGGGCAGCCTAACTATGAATTTTATTAATTATTTAATTTAATTCTATCAAGAGTCGTTTAATAGTTGTTCTATAATAATATTGTAGTAGTAAAGACAAAGAAGTTGTTTATTCATACAACTCACATACAACTCTAAGTCAAAAATATCAGACTGCTCTGATGGTAGTAAAGATTTCATTTGATCATTGACCCAAAATCATTCATTCCAAAATATATACAATAGATCTCATCTCCCAAGTCAAATAAACAACTACACTACAGCTGCTACAACTTCAGCAATGACCAGAGTCGCTTTGTTGTCGTTGTGTAGTCGTTTAGGATAGTAAGTTGTTTGTTGTCAGTCAAATTTATCATTGTTTTCTTCTAGTGTAGGAGCATCCAATACCAACAATATGCCTAATGGTGTCACTCTTTAACCCCTAAAGGATCATGCCTTTTTTTTCTGTGAAAATCACTGAAAATTGCCACTTCTAAGAGGTTCAGAAAAAAAGAATTTTTAAGTTTTGTTTTTGGGAAATCCAACCATAGGATTTTGCCCTAGACTAGAAGAGGTACCTGAAGGAAAAAATCAGATCATTCTAGATGGAGAGGAGTGAGATATTTACAATCTAAAATGAAAAAAAGGATTTTATCTGTGCTGTCCAGAAATTTTAGAGGCCTTTGACCACTCTTATAACAAAAAAGTTGCTCTATCCAAAGTTGCGCTTTATTTTTTTCATGTAGGAGATCAAGTTAGGTATGTGTGGGAGAATTTTCAAATCAATTGGAACTACACAACACATGGGAAAAATTAGTAAGTAAAAAGAACTAGAGATTGAGTCAAATCACTAAATTGTTAAGAATTTAATTATTAAAATGAAAAATGAAAATCCTAATGGTCAAAATGTTGTGCTAAACAATCTACTTCCTTTCATTTATTTATTTTTTCAAAATAATGAAAATTGAGTAAAAGAAAGGTCTTCAAAGTTTATTTTAGAGTAGAGATTCCATAACTGCCCACAAATAAAATCTCCTCATAACTTTAATCTCATCGATCAATATGGAATGATTCAAAGCTTCCCAAGTATACATAAATCTAAAGAATTAGTTTCAAGAAACAAAATTTAGAAAATGTAATTTTTAAAGAAGTTTTGGGCTACCCAGACGTGCAGTCCTCCCCAAATTCATAAACTCATGCATAACTTCTTCATCAAATGTCGTATTGAAGAAAAAATTAGATGCCCACATAGATTTTTGAATTCCCACCTTCAATAAAAGTTTCAGAAAATTACACAAAGTAGTTTAGCCATAGGTACATGCCCAAAGTCCAACCTGTCCCCCAAAAGGGACAATGGCCCTTTAGGGCTAATACATGATGGTCATTTTAGAACTTAAATCTAAGTACACCACGGTGTACCTAAATTTAAGTTCTAGAATGACCACCTTATTTAGAGAGTGACTCCATTAGATACATAGTTAGTATTGGGTGCTCCTACCTTACCTTCACCTTTAAAAACCTTACCTTCACCTTTAAAAATAAATTTCTGGATCACCTATAAGTTGAACATTTGTATTACCATCTATATAAACGTGAATACCTTAGACATTACACTAAAGGTCACATATCTCTTACAGAAGACAAACCTTAATGCAACATACACGAGTTCTGGAAATACCATTTTTAATGAAATTTCACTTTTTATAAATATTTAAAGTAGGCTTGTTAAAATAAAATAAAAAGTCAATAGATAAGGGCAATGAGCATCTCAAATTAAATCCAAATCAAATATCATAAAGCTATTGGGTCATCAATCAGTATTCTTGAACCACCCAAAATATATTAAAAACTAACACCCTTGCAATAGTCTTCTGTTAATTACATGACATGCCATACTTTTTCGGTTATGAACTAGGCATGTCATTAACCTCTAAATGCCCAAGGCACCCAATTTGGGTGTTTGTAAAATTTTGGAGATAAATGAATTTTTATCAAATCAGTATTTCTGGTATTTTCTTTTAAACACAAGTTTGTTTTGAAGTCTATTTTTAGTGTCAAAAATCTGATTTTGAAAATTAATGTTTATGGTTTTTCTATTCAAGATTTTGTACAAGGGTGTCCACTGTAATCTTGAGTTTTCTAGTGTTGGAAGATTTTGAAAATGAGCCTCAAATACACTAGAGCTTGGAGAAAAATTTGCATTAGAAATCCATTTAAAAAAAATGCATTAGTTGATTTTGGAAGCTGTAAATTGACTAAAGTTAAACATGTAATGACCTTAAACCTCATATTTTTTTGATGACCAACTTTTTAGATTTGACATGTGAAATGAGAATTAGAAATCTTCAAGTCACTTTTGTAGTTTTAACACCCTTGTGTTCAAACGTTTTAATCTTTCAAACTATAAGTGATATTGTTGTGTTTTCTTTTTCCATGTAATCTCTAACATGTCAAGTTTAATTTTGTACGGTTATAATTTAAAAAAATTTGATGAGATTTATAAAAAGGTTGGTTGATTGTTCATTTTCCTGAAAATTCCAAGAAGTTCAAAAAGGCCTTGGGCATTTAGGGGTTAAGGACTATGCAAAACATTGACAAATCATTTGACATTGACAAAATAAGGCTAAATATCTAGTAATCTCCCATTGATTTTCATATGTTTTCAAAAAATAATAATAACAATATTTAGCAACTTCATACAGCCAATAATTAATTACATGTTACCTATTCTTTTTAAATTGAATATATCAAGCATGTGATAACATCTAAATAACTTAACCATTGCTAAATATCACCTTATATTGAGAGTTTCAAAAGTGCTTTGATTGTCACCGGTTTCCATAGCTCATCTAACTTCTTCTTTTTCACATTTCTTTTTATACTCAAAGAGTTGGAATAAAACTAGAATGAGGTGGATTTTAAAGTGCAATATATGGTACTCATAGGAGAAATGGATATTTTTATCTTTACTTGATTGCCATGAACATCCAAGTTTCTGGGCCATTGTATGAAAACAAAGTTATTTTGCAAAGCTCGATTCTCATTCTAAGTGCACGTGCAATGAAAACACCTCAAAAGCCTAGCGGTAAGCGTTAGCAAAAATATGGGATAAATTAACAAATACAAGAGTCTGTGTGGGGTGATTGCATTGTCTTATCATTTGTACATAGATGATTGTTTTACAACTGCCACAATATTATGGTAGAAGGTCTTTCAGGCAATCCTTCACTACTTCATTTGCACTTTTGGAGGAGTTATACTTTTTGATTAGTTTTTGGCAAAATCCTAAAAGGGTTATAGGATTAGCATCCAATTGAAGTTATTTTACATTTTCTAAACTCTTTTGGACTTATTTGCAAGTTTTTTGGGTTGAAATGGTAAAGGATTTAAAAACTCCATGTTTTAACAGTTTGGTCCCAAGGACCAAACCAATACATCTGCACCCTTTTTTGGAGTAGAGACATAACCATGACATCTTCTTTCACCATGCTAGCACTAACTTTTAGTTATTCTAAGAAAATAAATTTCAAAGATGACAACAGGCCCCAAGGTCTAAGTTCTACAATAACCCCTAGTGTACTCTAAAATCAAAAATTCCAAATTTGTAGTAAATAGTAAAGCCGTGGTCTCCAAATGTGATTGTCGTAATTTACTCCACGGATACTCTTTATAAAGAGCAAAAACCAAACGTGTAAATTACTTTTATATTTAGCAATGTGGTATCAAAATACTAAATTCAACGATATTTGTGGCATTCGCATTTTTGGGTAGGAAAGTTGCTAAACTTGGCCACATTACCCAAGTTACTCACACTATCCAAATTACTCAAATTATCCACATTACTCAAATTTACTCAAATTAGTAGACATTGCGATTGTTGTGGAGGCTAGGGATTTTCGGAAAAACATGGGAACAATCGTGGGAACACCTCATCATTTTGGCACCCATTGAGCACATCAATCGAGAGCATTACCGAATATCATTTTCATTATTTGGGTTTTTACTAGCACCATCATGAAAGGTCTTGTGGGTGAAAGGGGTAAAGGGCTAGCCCAGCTTTTACTATTACCATGGAGTGCAAGTACCCACCATGTTCCCAAATCAAGGTCGGTTTTAAATAGCGCTGCCCCACTACCTCAGGTATGAGTATTTCATGTTATTTTATTTTACTTTATATTATATGTGTTTTCTCCCTAAAGCAACAGATTTTGTTTTGATTTCCTTCAGAAAAAGAATTATTTCTTACACACTACCGGAGTGTGACCTGGCCAATGTCTTTGCAATGACAAAAAATACTTTACCCAAAATGGTATGTTTACACTTATATGATTTAAAATTGGTTTTGGTTTTGTAGTCATAGTATTATTCACCAATTTATATATATAATAGATCTGGGTGTCTGTTGGTCAAGCATGTTTTTTCTACATGGCTTGCTGCGAAGGCCTACATGGTAGTGACTGTGAGTGCCTGCGTGGCAATGCTTACATGGATTGAAGTAGATGTTACTCATTGATGTCATGATAAGCCAAAATGTTTCCAGGGGACACACGGGTATACTAGTTGCTATATAATAACTCTGAACAAAATATCATATTTATTTTAGATTTAAGAGGATCATAAAAATGAAAATGGTGTAATTATTGTAATGTTGTTTATTGATAATATAGTCAATGTTAGATTATGAGCAAGGATCCGTGAGCTGTGAGCCTAGATATTTTTTTGTCAAAAATTTGAAATTTCACCTATAAATGTGTACATAGGACCTTATAATTAAGCATTGTAAACATACATCTCTTGAAAACTAGTTGATTTTTAGGTTTCTTCACTGATTTTGAGTTCAGAATTGGTTTGTGCTCACAAAGTCTTGGCTCCTCGCTCACAAGCTCACCATTTTATGCTCACAAAATTGCATTGTTCCCAATTATTATTTTTGGGTTTATTCATGTTACTATTAAACATAATCAAACATTAATTAGAATACTTAGATGCATATTCTTGGTTATAGAGAAAGCAAAAAATTCATTTTTATTTAGTTCAAAAAGGAGTTGATCCAATTGCAAGAAACAAGCAAGTCAACGGCTTCCTATTGCAATGAAGTAATCATACTACTAAAATCACAAGGTCCTCTCTAATATCACATTCCAACCTTTGAAGTATCACATCTCCACTCTTTGTGATGTTATCTCATAGATACAATTTAAAAACTCATTGAAATTTTTACTTTAGATACAATTTAAAAACTCATTGAAATTTTTACTTTGCATTCTATCTAACATATGAAAATCATGATAAAATTGGTGAACGTGTAGCGTAGTAGGTGCCATCCCCTAGTTCAATATAAAAGAGGCCCTTATGGCTTATTAAATGTCCAAGATTTGAGAGGCATAACCAATACCTATTATGTTACAAAACTTCTTCTTCCCAAACCTCCTTTTTAACAATGCCAAAACAAACTAGCTTGACATTTGGAGTCATATTTTAGTGGCACTCGTGTTCAAGCCAAAAAAGAAGGCCTTGTTCCAAATTGGCCCATCACTACTTCCTAAGGCCCTCAACTCATGTTATGAAACTCCAAGCTATAACAATAAAGAGGTCCAGGTGCAAATTTCCCCCTATTTATCTATATCATAAAGTGTGGGTTATTTGTTTCCTAATATAATTCTCTATTAACATCACAATTTTCATTAGAGAGGAGAGAAGGGAGAGAAAAAGGTTTTCAAGGAGAGGGTAAAAAGTCGCAACTTTTTGTTTCTTATGAATCATCTTTTATAGGTTTCAAAATCTGTATTATAGAGTATTAGGTGTCAAGCATTGGGTGTTTGTCATGAACTCAAAATGTATAATTTAAGGGGGGAGAAGAAAAGGTAGAGAAATAGAGTGTGAAAAGTCATTGGAAATTTCAGAAGGGAAAGAAGAGGAAATAAAGGTAGAGCAAGAGAGGATGAAAAAGTCACACGAATTCAAGTGGGACACAACTCAAAGCGTGTGCAAACAACATATTTGGCAAACATATTAATTATACAAGGGAAAATTTTATGGATACTCCTAAAGTGGCCATACTTGTATAGATATCTCTAGTTTTTCAGAAATTGCACAAAGACTCTTGGATGATAATTTTAAAACATTTATTCTATTGTGCAGGCCACTTCTTTCTCCCTTATGCACACATTGCTTCTTTTTTGTTCTATTGCACTCACATTTGTCATGAAGGAAGTAGTGTGCACAACAAAACAAATGTTTGAAAATTATGGTTCAAGGGTATTTGTGCAATTTCTGAAAAACCAAGGGTATCTATACATATATGGCAAACTTCGAGGATATCCATAAAAATTTCCCATTATATAACATATTGAAAACAATTGAAGCAATATCACATAGACACAACGTAACATTGAGTAGCCTGAAGAGAGGCTACCTTTTCCTCTCTTCAAGTATCATCCGCGAACTTCATTATGACAAATTAAAAAAATAATAATTAATATTTATTTATTTTATTTTATTTATTATTAGTTTATTTTAATTTTTTGACATGGCTAACCCCCACATGGATGTATGTGCACTAAATTGAGCCTCTCTTTCATAAACTCTCACAGATTCAACCAAGTGTCTTCTTAGCTACTGATGGGTGTGGAATATTCCACACTCTTCAATTGGAAGGAGGGCAGGCCTGCTGAGTGCTATTGAATGTTATGAACCAAAATATTGTCATGTGTTAAGAAAAATAAGGGGCTTAACCCTAAAACAACCATGAGGACAAAATGTGTTCTTAACCAATTCTTGAAGTTAAACAAATTCTTACAAAATTTCTAATTTTAGTAGTTTGTTCATTTGAAAAATATTTTTTGAAGTTTAATTTAGTTTCAACAATTTGATTTTGCAAATGATTGATTGTGATTTTTCATGTGAAAAGAAGATTGAAAGACTTCAAATCACTTTCACAATTTTAACACCCTCATGACCAAACGTTATAATCTTTCAATCCATAAGAGATATTATTGTCTTTTCTTTTCTAATGTGATCTTTAACATGTCTAGTTTGATTTTATACGGTCATAATTTAAAAAGAATTGATACAACTTATCAAAATGTTGACTTTTTGTTCAAATCAGACCCAAATCCCTAGAAGCTCAGGAAATTCCAGGGTCGTTTTGGGGTTAAACCCTCTCCCTTCATAGACCAAGTACACACTATCTTTGCCTTGATCCAAAATCACTCTACACCGAAAGAAAAGCAAAAAAACAAAATAAAAAACAAAACCACTATAACAAAATCAACTACCTTTTGTCAACCAACACAACTTTTCTACCTACCATACACACTAACTATCCACCCCTTTTTCCAGTCTCCCAAACAACGAGCTCCTCATTGCTTCAAAATCAATGCAAGCTTATGAAACTCTGTCGTTTTTTTCTAAATAAAGCATCAAACAGAAAAACTCAAGCATCCACAAAAGTGCCAATTGTTTTCCTACCATTTTTACAAACAAACAAAAAAACAAAAAAACAAAAAAAGGAAGCACAAAAAGTTAGTCTTCCGCGGCTTTGCCTTGCTTTTTCATCTTCGACTTGATTTTTGCCTTGGCAAGTAAAGTGGCGATGGTGTTGATGAAGTTGCCACATGCCATGATGATCAACAGAAACCCACACACCACCATCTATTACCAAAAAAACCACATAAAAAAAATAGTCAAAAACTTTTTTGTTTTTGCATTTCAACACAAAATCAAGATGCTTGGATAAGATCAACCTCTATAAGAGAAACATTAGGATAGTGTCAATACCCCCACTCTCTTTTTTGTGTTTTGGGCCCGGTTAAATGGAGTGTTTGTTTACAATCAATACTTGGATATGGTAGAACATTCTTTTTCTAGCTCAAGGCATGGACATTACCCAAGCATCACTGTATTAAGGTAGGTATACCCATTCCTGACCATCTACCCAATGTCGTCACTATGTACCCAAGGTAGTCATTTCAGTTCTAAAATGACCACCCTAGGTACATAGTGACGGAATTGGGTAGATGGTCAGGAATGGGTATACTTACCTTAGTCATTGAGAAACTGAGCCCTAATATACAAAGATTTAAAATCAGGAAGCAATAAGAAAAAAACAAGAGGCAATGAAGAAACGTAGGTGTGTAGTTTTACCTGCCACTCAGATTCATCCTCTAGTATCGCAGTCTTCAATAACAGGATTCCTATAAAAAACTGAAATCCCTGCAGAAATGGACACAGCCAACAAGAGAGCCAAAAGATAAGCCAAGAGCCTCAAAAATGGACACATGCAAGGGGAGGAGAGAGAGTAACAGTAAGAGAAGGGAAGGTGTGGGGCAAGGAAAATTTTCTTGGGCAAAAATTTGCCTAAATTTTACCTCAACCTGATTGGCAACCATAACACTAAAATAATTCAATGAAAAAATGGATGAAGTCAACAAGTCTCTCCCTAGTTAGCACCAGGTTCGCTAGATTTTAGCTGAAAGCTACTAATTCTAGTAGATTTTGTGGATGAATGTGCATTTGTTGTTAATTCTATCCAATTCTGTCCAAATTTTCCTTACTTGCTTGCATTGTGGGGTGCGTATTGTTCTACCAGCAAAAATACAAAAATCAAACCTTGGTGTGGGGTGTGTCCATAGTTTCTAAGAGCATCGGCATGCAAAATTTGACTTGTCAAGAGTTTACATCTATTTTTGAAAAGCCCTTAAAATTCTTATCCCCCACCCTTGTTCTTTAGATGTGTTCCATAAATAGTCAATTGATTAATCATCAAGTGGAGTAGTAGAGGATAAAGCTCACTAGACTCAAGATGAACAGTGATTTCTAAGGCCAATGCTATTGCTCAACGTTGGGTTTGAGTGTCAAGAGAATAGTTCGAGGGGCTTGGAGTAGTTATCATACAAGTAGTGAGCGTGTAAAATCCTTTGCGTGTAAGAGTGCAAATGCTCTAAGGTCAAATAGCGTAATTTCAGTGATACAATTTTTATGACAAACAGTGAAAAAACCCTAAGTAAGGAAAAGACTGAATTTTTTTCATTCTTTTCCTTTTTATCTCCCTTTCTTTCTCTTAAGTAGATTGACAGAATTTTTTCGTTCTCAGATAAGTTTTTTTGAATGTTCTAGAAGGAAAGACTGGGTTGTATGGTAAACAAACAAAAGCTCACCTGTAAAATGAAGAGAAGCGGATACAGAACCCAGAGTTGCCCCGTCACACCTGCTGTCTCTCCCCACACAACATCCATTCTCCCAGCCTGAAACCCAACAGCCCCATTCCATCAGCAAAACAAACAGGCCTAGAATCCAAAGTTCTCCATGCATAATTTATGTTTGTTTAAAAAAAATAAGTGTACATTGGACAAAGATCTAACAACCATATGAGCTGTTCATAGCACCCCTCAATAAGTTGAAACTCTTTGTAAATATAAGCAAGAAGGTCTCAGGATAAAAGTAATGAAAACAAATTAGAGATGTCGTTTGCCAAAAAAAAGGGTTAATGGCATTCAAAGTTGGGAACTCTTTGGCATTTTTGGCCAAAAATTTGTTGGTTTGTGGTGTCTTGCACTATTATAGCGCCAAAAAGACTGTTTATGGTGAAGTTTTCAAAGGGTTTGAGAAATGGCCAAAACAGGTTATGCATGATTTTGAACTAAGAAATTTGGATTTTTGTATTCTACAAGATAACCCGGTTACTCTAGTGAAAAACGAAAGGAGAAGTGAAAACAAGAATAATACCTTGCCAAGTGCAATTCGGGTGTAGAGGCGTTGACGCTGATACCGGTTCTGTAGGAGCATAGCCACACCTTGCATCACTGCCCATCCAAGGAACAGCCTCACTCCTTGCTACAAAACCCACACAAACCAAAAAAAAACACACTAAAAAAATCAAAACAAACAAATCAAAAGCAAAAAAACAGCAAAAAGATCAAAACCTAAAAAAAAAAAAAAAAAAAAAAATCAAGACAAAAAACACGAAAAAAATACTGTCAAACAAAACAAGCATAAAACATCATAATAAAAATTAATAAAATTCTCTCTACCCAGGCTTAGATTTTAAGGGGAATCCAAGTCATATTGCGTGCAAAAATACATTGAATTTTTAAAAACTAACCAGTTTTTGTGGAAGATCCAAATGTAGGTTATAAAAAACCCAAAGCGTAATAACTTCCGTAAACTATTTGATTAGACCTCAAGCGAGACAACGAAGTTTTATTTGGTTTGCTCTATAGAGATTGTGACTTATGAGGATCTTTATAAAATCAGGGATTTGTAGCGGGTTTTCACACTTGCAAAAGCATCTCTAGAAACAATAAGGGTAGTCACACCTATTTTCACCCCATTTTTCGATCTTCAGAGGATGGGGAACGTGGCACTCTCTCCTTGATTTGCAGAGGCCCACATTCTCCAAAGATTGTGAAGTTTTTTTCTTTCTTTCACCTCCAAAGGAGAAGAATGGGTGTGAAGAAGTTTTTGCACGCAAAGTTTTATCAAGAAGTGTCTCTTTTTCATCTCGCTTTTCTTGCTTTGCTTTCACCCTCCTTGTAGTTGGACAACCTCAATTGAGTGCGTGAATGCAACTTGCTTTTTTACCACGTCACCATTTTCTAGGTAAACTCATTCTCCATTCTCCACCGCCGACAAAAGGGGAGTCACACCTACCTCCATGGAGAAGTGCTCCCATTGGCTCCTATTTCAACTCCACAAGTTCTCATTTTTTCATAGAAGCTTCATTCTCGGAGAAGGTGTGACTACCCTTAATAAGGTTACACAA
Source organism: Ulota crispa (assembly GCA_963920765.1). Taxonomy (NCBI): domain Eukaryota; kingdom Viridiplantae; phylum Streptophyta; class Bryopsida; order Orthotrichales; family Orthotrichaceae; genus Ulota; species Ulota crispa. The sequence goes on along the minus strand of OY987251.1, from coordinate 7,149,568 downwards.
TTCAACCATAAATGGGTAAAAAAATGACATTTTTTCCTTTTACATGTTTTACATTGTCTATTCAAAACGATAAGGATTTCGCAAGACACTGTGCTTTTCAAATAGGGTTTTTTATTTGGTACCATTTTTTACCTGTTTGCGGATGCAAAGAGGATGACCTTGGATTCCCCAGGTAAGGCTCACGAGTGCCATCACCATCGCACAATAGTGGTGATACACCCACCTGCAATATGCCAAGGTAAATACAAAAACTAAAAAAGTCAAACACAGAAATCAAATAAAAAAATAGAATCCAAAAACCATTGTATAAGAAAAAACTTTGTGGAAAAATAGTAATTTTTCAAGTACCATGGTCGTATATCACTGCCGTTAACTCTCAAGATGTTCTCTCGCAGTGCTAAACTGGTGTAGAAAAACAATAACCATGCCTGATAACCACCCAAAGAAAAAAAAAGTAACATTTAATCAGATACATCACAAAACAAAACAAAAACCAAAAAAAAAGAGAAAAATATATGTCCTTAGAAATCCTAATGAAAACGCAGCGGCCGGCCTTTGAGCACCATCTTAGAAAGTAAGTTAATTCTACAATTCATTTCATAAGTTATGCTCAAACGCTCACTTACTATAACTTTTAATCAACTTTCAAAAAGCTTCAAGAAATGCAACAAAATGTGTCTAATAGAACAAAAGAAACACATGCTCAACACTTTTACACCATAGAAATGAAACTGCATAAAGCAACAAAGATCTAACAACCATATGAGCTGTTTATAGCACCCTTCAATAAATTAAAACTCTTTGTAACTATAAGCAAGCAAAAAGGTCTTAGGATAAAAATTACAGAAACGGATTGGAGCTATCGTTTGCCAAAAAAGGTTTTTGGCATTCAAAGTCGGCGACTATTTGACATTTTTGGCCAAAAATTTATTGGTTTATGGTGACTTGCAGTAATATATTAACAACAATTCTAGTTATAGTTTGAGTACTTGGAGGGTTGACAAGTTTGGTAACTGCTAGTGTTGAAACTTAAGAAATCCTGATTTCGAGTCAGCTAGATTCAAGGTATTTTACTGTATTCTAAGATGTTTTACTACAGCTAAGGCATATTTCCACCAACTAGGGCACAGCTTCCGAGCAAAACTATTACAGTGATTTCGACCTACACTAAATACTTTGTTTACGTTGCCCCCACACTAGTTTTCTCTACATTGTACACTACATAAATACTTACTGATACTACAGGAATATTTTAACGATACTTGTTGCAATAAACAAATTTTGAAGGGCTTGGCAACAACAACAAAGCTGTAAAATAACAAACTAGCGGCATCCAAGTCGTTGTAAACCACGTGAAATCCTAATATCTAGAGAGTTACATGCGCCTCCAAGGGGCCAAGCCATGAGTCTTGAGATAACTTTCCAATATAAGGCAAATTGATTTTCAACGCAACCTAGATGCAATATCTACTGTACATAATGTATCCATTTTTGAAGAGACCAGAAACTAATGGTCTAGGTAGAAAAAGCAAAACCTGGTAAATGGGCGTTTTAGGTTAAGAAGAATTCAGCATACCTGATATACTTGCACTGGCAAAGCAGGAAAGCACCCATTCCAGATTTTGTTCTTCAAGATGAGCAAAAGCACTGGAAACGCCAGAAACATAACAGCAGTTCTATCCTGTACAAACAACACCAGCACGGAGAATCTGAACCCTTAAACCCTAAAACCCATGAGGAAGAGGACACCAAAACCCATAAAAACATTAGACAGAGGACACAAAAACCCTATAAAACATGAGGAAGTGGATGTCAAAACCCTAAAAAGCATGAGGACGTGGATGCCAAAACCCTGAAAAGCATGAGGAAGTGGATGCCAAAACCCTGAAAAGCATGAGCCAGAGGACACCAGAACCCTAAAATGTATGAGGAAGAAGACCACAAAATCCTAAAAAGCTTGAGACAGAGGATGCCAAAACCCTAAAAGTCTTGATTCCATCGCCAGTACTGACTCCACATCTCTTCCGGTACACTCGGTGAAACTTCGTTTAGGGTTTAATGGAGGGTTTAAGAGAGGGTTTAAGACTGGTTTAGAATATCACAACCTACCCTGTAAGCATTGTACTCCTCTTTCACTTTGAATCGACCCTCTTTGAGAGCAGCTCGGACATTAATTGGGCCCAGAAGCATTCTCAGGAACAGCCCTGAAGACTTGTCCAACTCCGCGTCTTCGGCATTCTCGTCCAATTCAGGACCACCTTTGGGTTCGGCATCTGTGGCAGTACCGCCATCGCTGGCCATTCTATAACAACGACACAACAGGTAGAGAAAAGCTCCAGAATTTCACTTGTAATGCAGAAACCTCGAAATCAGCAACCAGGCTCTTGTATATATCCCAAGAATTAAAAACAGGCGGTTACATCACAAAATCATCACGGAGAAAGGAAAAGAAGTCTTCCAGAGCTCCAAACCCTAATGGAGAGAGGGAGAAAATCTTCGTGAGCTCCAAACCCTAATTTCCGATCTAAGTTTAAACCACACCTGCGCGATCCAGGGCTTGATCGGTACCGCTTGAATTACCTCCGAGGAAAAACGAAAAAAAGAAACAGAGATGGGTTACCGAAAGCTTGATCCCTCAAAAAATTAATAAGAATGTTGTACTCCCTGGGTAACTACAAGAATGGTTCAAGCAAACCCTAATGGAGAGAGGGAGAAAATCTTCGTGAGCTCCAAACCCTAATTTCCGATCTAAGTTTAAACCACACCTGCGCGATCCAGGGCTTGATCGGTACCTCTTGACTTTTCTATCTCCGAGGAAAAAAGAAAAAAAGAAACAAAGATGGGTTACCGAAAGCTTGAATCCCTCAAAAAAACTACTAAGAATGTTGTACTTCCTTGGTAACTATAAGAATGGTTCAAGTAAACCCTAATGAAGAGATTAAGAAAAGCTTCATGAGCTCCAAACCCTAAATTCTCCTAATCTAAGCCACCCCTGCGCGATCCTGGCGCTTGATCGGTACCGCTTGAAATACTTCTACCTCGGAAAAAACAGAGATAGTTTACCCGAAACTTGGATCCCTCAAAAAAAATACTAAGAATGCTGTACTTCCTTGGTAACTAAGCTTATAAGAATGGTTCACGCAAACGTTCGAATCCCGCTTCGGTTTTCTAACCCTAAATTCACATGAAGAATTGCTTCTGATTTACTAAACTATCGGAAGAAAAATTGATGAGCCGCTCTGACGCAAAGATGCGTGAAAAACCACCACCGAAGTCACGCCCATCACCACTCCAGATTCGCAGATCTAAACCCTAAAAAGCTTCCGTTGAATCAAAAGCTCCAAGGCGTTGAAAAAAACTCAATTCCCTCTGGCAAGAGTTCCAGAGTGTGAGTCAACCAATCAATCAATTTAGCACTCATCCATTTTTTCTGAAACCGAGAGGAACTGAATGGCAGCAGTGAAAATATTTTGGATGAAGTGACCTTCAGTTAGCCTTTTTTTTTTCGAACCCAAAAATGGTTGAGTAGTGGCAAAGGATGGCTACATTTTTTTTTACAGATATAAAGTTGGATGCTTTCAACCTTTCATCAATGATGGTTTTGTGAGCCATTAAAAACATTAAAAATTCATATCAGTAGGGTGAGACAACATCAAGTGGAACCTTGAAAACCGTGCTCCTACTCACTAAACGTGTGTACAAAAGTTGATTAAATATTTTTGGGGAAATTACAAATAGGGGCATGAAAATGTAAAATACTACAAATAGGGGCGCAGTTTCAAAATAATTACAAATAGGGGCATAATTTTTTTTAAATGTAACTTTTTGTAAATTTCTTTTGGTTTGGACATTGGTTGATTTTATATACACCACATTAAATGTTAGATAACTTCCAAAAAACTTAAAAGTCTCCAAAAATTGCCATTGCCTTTACTAAATTTTCTTTGTTTAGGCTTGATTTGGAGAGTTCTTTAAGATTTTTGGAAATTAGCTAACATTTAATGTGATGTGTCTAAATCAACCAATGACCAAACCAAAAAAAACTACAAAAAATTACATTTAAAAAAAAATTTGTGCCCTCATTTGTAATTATTTTGAAATTGCACCCCTATCTATAATATTTTACCTTTTCATGCCCCTATTTGTAATTTCCCCAATATTTTTACACTTTTTCAAAAAATACTATGGAGTGCCTAACACTTGTAACCAACAATTATTGGCCAAACAAGAAGTACTAAAGCACAATACATATACACATTAGCTCAAAAGTAATTCCTCCACCAAGCGGGATAAATCTTAAATTTCATCTTGGTGGACTCAATTTTTTGATAACTTTTTTTTGACAAAACCTTAAGCTAACCACATGAATTGGAATTTGTTGGTTATAAGTGTCATGCACACCATAGAACAGTTAGCCACACCAATTTTGGTGTAAGTTAGAAAAAAAAAGAAAAAAGGCGATAATTAGCACAAAATAATTTCACTGAATGGCAGCTCGTAGTAATGATCGGTTTTACATCCATCCAATCGATTGGAGCTCATCTCCTTTCTCATCCAAAGCTTGAGCAGGAGCGCGCAGACGTGTTTTTTTTTCCAGATTTGCTCAGAAGGTGAAGCTCTTCGAACAATTTTGTCAAGGGGTTTGTCGATCGTAACCGCAGGCATGATACAATTCTCCACATTCAACAACTTTACGCTTTTCTAGCTTTTTTTTTTGCTTTTTTTTACTCGTTTCGTATCGAAGCTGCGATTGCTTCGATCCCGTCGATCCCGAGGACGTCTTGAATGTTGCTGCGCGGTGTTTTGCTTTGCGTTGCCGATCGTAAATCACGGCGCCATGTTCAATGTAACTTTCCAGTTAAATAACATCATTGTAGAACAATACGGGAGGAATTTTTTTTACTCGTGAGTTTGCAACTGCATGTTATCTCGAGCGAGATTAGGGTTTCCCTCCCAATGCCCCTGTTCTTGTGTAACCAGCTGGATTTTGACCATTTGCTGTAGAGATCGTAGCGTTGAGAAAGTGGCCGAATCTCTCAACTGTTGCGTTGGTGTGAATTTTCTTCATTTATTATGGCTGGTTTTTTTTGTAAGCAATTAGGGTTTTTTTGTAGAAAGATTCGGGAGCTTGTTGTCTGGTGGCAATCAATTAATCAAGTGAGCTAGTAGTAGTTGCACGAGAGAGTGATAGAGTACAAGATTTCGTCTAGGGTTTGGAGTTTAGAGTTCGGCTGCACCAAAATGCTGCCATATCTGTGCTTGTTGTACTCCCTCTATCCCTCTATAAAAACGCCCAAAAATCTCCTTTGCAAAGGAATAACTCTGTTTTTAGAATATTTTGCAAGTGACACATGCATTCCTAGAATCAATATAGCATCTGTCCATTGTATGCAAAATCTCTAGTTTTGATGTCATCATTTGGGCACCCAAATTTCATGCATAAAGTACCATATTTGTACATACTGCCAGATAATTGAAAGATGAGTAGCAACAATGGTACCTCATATGGGCAAAGCCAAGCTTGCTAGGACTGGAATGCTCTCTAATTGCTTAACTTGCCCCTTGAGATCTCTAAACCCTAAACTGGTTTCTCAGTGGTTGAAATCAGCAAAAGGGAGCTTTTTTTTAGTGGTACAAGAAATGTGTCTGATTTGGAGCTTTCTACAGAGACAGAGGGAGTGGTATTTTTTGTTTAAAGATTCGGGAGCCTGTTTATTCGGTGGCAATCAATTAATTAAGAGAGCTAGTAGTACTTGAACGACAGTGATGGAGCACAAGCTTTCGTCTAGGGTTTGAAGTTTAGAGTTCGGCGCCATATCTGTGATTGTTGTAGTTTTGAAAATGATGGTGAATTAGCGCAATTCCTTAGGGTTTAGGGTTTTGCTTTAAACACAAGAGTTTGACGTGAGTTTTACGGCGATGGTGATTCAGGTGACTGAATTGCGATGCCGCCTTACAATGCGGCTGGGGCCGCAGCTGCAGCAACGACTCCATCTGCTACAACGCCACTGGTTTCTCCAGCAGAGCAAGCTTACAATAGCTTGTGCTACGATTTCCCTGTTAGTACAGCACCACCACCATTGCCAGCATTCTCTGGTTTTTTGTTTTTGTTTTTACAAAGTTCTGTCAAAAGGGTTTTCGGAACAAGTTTTTGAAAGATTGTTGCAATTGAAACAGGTCGTCAACACACCTGCATTGGCCGCTCTTGCTACTTCTTACAAGTACGTGAACTGTTCTTTACCCCCGTCTCCTTGGATGTCACGCCAATCTCTTGTTCCTTGGATGTCACACCCTTTTTGCTTGGATGCGCTACAAGAAAAACTGTCCGCAGTGACACGTTCAAATTGACTAAATGTGTCCAAATTGACAAAGAATGTCCAAAGTGACAAAATAAAATGGCCAAATTGGCATGTCCAAATTGACTAAAGAAATGTCTGAATTGATACTGTTCCCTCGTGACATATGTCAAGCCGATCTCGTTTTTCGAATTTTTTTATTAACTAAAACACCTGTGCATTGCTCTCAGAACAAGTTTATCTGGAAACGGCAGGCTTCAGTTTCCAATTACCTCACGCTTTGTGTCTGGTCTCCAGTAAGTTGTCCTTATACAATTTTATCTTCATACTTCCTCTTAGTATTTTTGTTTTTTGTTTTATTTGGTTTAGGGTTTAGGGTTTAGGATGTTTTCAGCTTCATTTCAAAGTCAGCACCATTTGTATCGACAATGATTATGCTTTTCTGGTAGGTATCTTGTAGAAACGCACTTTGAGCAGAGCAAGTCTGCTGCAGCAGCAGCAGCAGTTCAGAGTGATGTTGACTCCAGGAGCAATCACTTGGTGACCCTCTGTGGTAAGCTAGTTATGAAAAACCCTAAACCCTAAAAAAATTCTGTACAGAAAAGACGTGTATTCGATAGCTAGAGTAGTCAAATTTTGAAAACGCAGGGGCTGTTTGCATTCCAGAGAAAACATGAAAAATGTTGAGATAAGAAACTACTCCCTCTGCCCCCTCTAAAAAGCTCCAAATCAGACACATTTCTTGTACCACTAAAAAGCTCCCTTTTGCTGATTTCAAACGCTGAGATAGTGTTTGCCATGTTCAATGATCTCATGGGGGCAAGTCAAGCAATTAGAGAGCATTCCTCTCCTAGCAAGCTTGGCTTTGCCCATATGAGGTACCATTTTTGCTACTAATCTTTAAATCATCAACAACGAGGAGCTAGCAGCATACACAAATATGGTACTTTTTTGCATAGAATTTGGGTGCCCAAACGGCAACATCAAAGCTAGATATTTTGCATACATTTGGTAGAGGATATATTGATTGTAGAATGCATGTGTCACTAGTACAAAGACTAAAAACACAGTTACTCCTTCACAAGGAAGCTTTTTGGACGTTTTTAGAGGGACAGAGAGAGTACTTTTTATCTTACAAAGTTTGAAATTGTGCAGAAATATGTTGACACTTCTTTTGGATTTTGGATTTTTTTCTCTCTGTGTGGTGATTTTCCCAGGTTGCGTGTTTTTCAAGGCACCAGCAAGAGGACTTACTGCTGTTTCCCGTGATGATGGAGCAACTCTGAACCGGCTTCTGGCGTCCTTTCAACCTTTGCAAGAGGCAGAGTCTTTAGAAGAAAATTGCTTGGAAATCGTCTCCGAGAGTGGCAGCTTGGACTTTGCAAATGAACAAATGGCTGAGGAGCTGGATGATGGTGAGATGGAGTTGAGAGTTTGTGCATTTTTTGCTTTGGAATTCTGCAATCTTATGTTTTTGTGAGCTTTCGTGCAAATACTTCGCTTGTTGTTGGTTAGTTTTGTATTTTTTTTTATGGTTATCCACATGGAGGTTTGTGTGGCAGATGATACGGAGTGGGAGCCTATTGAAACGCACAGTAGTGCACTGGAACCTGTTAGGAGTCCAAGCACTGTATCAGCCACTGTATCTGCCACTGTATCGATGCAAGAGCTTTGTGGATCTGAGTGGCCCGAACTAATAACTAAAGTGACTGCACTTGGAAGTGCGGCGCCGTTTGAGGTATTTTTACTCCTTGTGGTTTTCGTGTTGCCATGACTTCTCTTTCAAAATTGGAGAAGCTAAAATAAACCTCCTATACTTATGTTTTAGTAAGAAAATTCATCCCGCTTATTATTTGATTAGTGTGGATGCAAATGTGCAATTTTTTTATAACAAGAAGTGGTCAGCCAAGGCTTATTATAAAGAGTTTAAGGAAATATTTTCCAGTTGCCCAGCATTTTGTGCAAGCACTGGGGCTTTACTCAGAATCTGTGTTTTTGTGCAGGTGACCAGCATTGGAGCATTTTGGGACGAGTTGCAACTTACTGAAGAGTTGATAAATGTGAGGGTCTGCAATTCCTTGGTCTAGTGTTGAGCGAAATTTTATTCTAATAATCTTGCCATTTAGATCTATATTATTTGTGATAAATCAATCCTTAAAGGTTCCATATCTAAAGCAGTTCACATAAATTGTTCTAGAAGCTTCAAGGGAGGTATCAAAATGTACAAAGAGAAGAAACATTACCCTATATCTTTTGAGCAATAAGAAATCAATGTTTTGAAAGTTACCTTACTTGACAATTATCTTTTTCAAAGTGGATTTTTTTGCTTTGTTTTGTTTGTTTGTGTTTAGGCGTTCAGCTTTATGTTTGGTACTCCGTTATGTGGCATTTTAAGTATCGTTTTTTTATGGTTGCAGGCTTTGAAGATCCTGAGACAATTGGAGAATTCAAAGGGTGTGGATGTAATGCCTGTAGCCAGGCTCTATACTGGAGTCATGTGTGATCATGTTACTGAGGGTGTAGCCTCGTCCACGCGGTAAATACTTTGGTTTACTTCATTTCCGCTTGCTTTTTTTGGGGGAAAATTTTATAAATACCCTAGAAGTTTGCGACCTTTGTATAGATGCCCCTGGTCTTTCAGAAATTGCACAAATACCCTCGGACCATAATTTTCCAAGCATTTGTTTTGTTGTGCACACCACTTCCTTCTCCCTTTGTGCGCATGCTGCTTCTTTCCCATTTTGTTGCACTCCCTGCGTGCGCTCAAAGGAGAAGGAAGTGGCGTGCACAACATAGCAAATGCTTGAATATTATGGTCCAAAGATATTTGTGCAATTTCTGAAAAAACCAAGGGCATCTGTACAACTATTGCAGACCATAAGGGTATCAATCGAATTTTTTTTTTTTTTTTAGCATCCATATTGAAGCACAACTAAACATACATAAAAAAATTATATTGAATTTTGGTCCATATATTGGTTTTTGGGAAATTCTATGGATACCCCTGAAGTTTACCATATTTGTATAGATACCCTTGGTTTTTCAGAAATTGCACAAATACCCTTGGACCATAATATTCAAGCATTTGTTATGTTGTGCACGCCAATTCCTTCTCCATTGCACTCCTTCCTTTAACATTGGCCATGAAGGAAGTAGTGTGCATAACAAAACAAACGCCTCAAAATAATCATCCAAGGGTATTTGTGCACTTTCTGGAAAACTAAGAGTATTCATACAAATATGGCAAACTTTAAGGGTATCCATGAAAAATTTCCCATGAATTTTTGACTGTAAAATCTCTAGGATTTATGTTTTTTGCTGTTTTGTTTGTTCTCCAGGGGGCAAGAGTTTAGGCGTCTGGTTACAGCAATAATAGGCATGGCTTCCGATACTGGAGATTCCCAGGTTCCTAAGAAGGAGAGTAAAGACTGGCAATACTTGGCCTTGAGGGTCTTGGCTACACTCAGTTATAAGCTGAAAGGCTCTGGCTACCACGAGCGTGCCTTATGGCCTGCAATCTCCTCAAGTTTGCCTTTTCTTGAGCAACAGCTTACTCGACTTCTGGTGGGAGTTTCAACAACAGGTATATACCCCCCCCTCCCCCCCCCAGTCTAAGAATTTTAAATAATTATTTGTTGGTGTTTTGAGTACAGCTTGTACTTGTCTCTCTTTCTCTCTTTATAAAATCATTACTATGTGCCTCTGGAATTGGTAGTATAAAACTTTGAAACTTAGAAAATTGCTTGAGAGAGAGAAAGACACTATAGGCTGGAATTTAGTTTTTGCAAACCTACACAATTGCGCAGATATAGGATAGAGTAGTTGGCATGTTTTTTGAGTCAGAATAAATTTTATAGGGTGTCTTTTTATTATACCAAAATAGGAAAATAGATAGTGCAGGGGTGGATTTAAATGCCAAAATGAAGAAAGGAAATGCACAGGGTCCAATAAAATACTCTTTGTCTCCTCTTAGGGAGTAACTTAACCCTTACACAGGAGCTGAAGTGGATGGTTTTTGTTTGTTTTAGAAGTGATCATGGAGACATGGTCCATCATAGAAAGTCAGAAAACAGCCTCACTAAATGCACTCATATTTTTAGGTAACCAAATTGTGAGAAGATTCACAAACACGGTGTTACGCCCCATGCTGCCCTTTTCATGAGGGTAGCATGGAATGCTAACTTATGCAACTTTTGGAAACAATATTGAACTATGTGGACACTTGCCACACCATTGTAGCGCTAGTGTACGGTGACCAAAACCAACGCCTTCAAGTCATGACATTGCATAGACTAAATGCAAATGGTGTTTTTTTTTTGTTGGTGTATGTTAGAGATCAATGGTATTTTTGTTTTTGTTGGTTGAGAAACTTGGAAAAGGTATATCGTTTCTGTGACATGCATGCACTTGGCTCATCGTTTTTTGCAGTGCCAACCGAGGAATTGGAGATGGTGTTCCAGAGCCTATGCTTTTGGCTGAAACATGCGCCAGGAAATGCATCTGTTGGTTCTTCCCTCTTGCAGGTTTAAGACCTTTCTCCAGCGTTTTCTTAACAGTAACTGCATGTTTTGTTAACCTTGTTAACCCTTGAACGGTTCATACACCACATTTGGGTTGATGTACATCAATCCACAGCTTGTTTACAGGAAGTCCGCTTGGCAAACCAAAAAAAAATCTTGGAAAGTGTACGGTCTCAAAATATCGATGCCCTAAAGTAGCTGATCCAATACATTCATTGGTGCAATTAGAGTTGTAAACACTGTTCCAAAATTGGCTTGGCATTGCCTTAAAGGGGGAATTGTATATCATGAGCGGGGTTCTTGAGCCATGAGATGTGAGTTTGGATTTTTTTGTCAAAGAAAACTAATTTTTTGCCTGTAACCATGCACGTACGGCTTTAGAATTGTGCATTTTATACTTTCATCTCTTGAAAAACTTGCCATTTTTTTTGTTATTCCATTAATTTTGAGCTCAAAATTGGTGCCTGCGCACAAAATCTTGGCACACTGCTCATGGCTCCCCATTTTATGCTCACCTTAAAGTTGTCTACTTAGAAAAGCCAGAAATGTTGCCATTTGTACATCCAAGGGCATGAATGGTAGTAGGTGAAGCATTTCAAGTCAGAAAGCAATAGCAGAAACCTGTTCAAAAGGAGTGTGACGTCACTCTTGCTCATACTGATGGATAAAGGGATTTCGGGTTTAGGGTTTTAGGATTTTTTTATAAGCATGTTTAAAGCAATTCAGATTTTCTGTAAGCTTTTTCTGGCATTTTTTTGCTGGTCGTGGATTTTAATTTAAATTTTCCATGGTTTCTGATTGCAGACTGGCATCCTTCGATCTGCTTTGCAACTCTTTTTGAAAACAGGGACAGAACCACAAATGGAAGCTTTACGGGAGTTTCTTTTGTTTGCAATGGTAAGTTATTTTTCTATGTTGTATAGAGCAAGACACCATAAATCAACAGCTTTTTGGTTAAGATTGTCAAATAATCTACCACTTTTGAATGCCAATCAATTTTGAATGTCAATAACTTTTTTTTGGCAAACAATAGCTTCATAACTGTTTTCCTTTCCTAAGACCTTGCTAACGTTTACGATGAGTTTCAACTTATTGAGGGGTGCTATGAACAACTTGTATGGTTGTTAGGTCTTTGTTGCTTTATGTTGTCTTGCACCGTAATCTTAGTCTTAGGACAAACTCTCATGTTGTATCGGAATTGGTGGAACTGGCCATGGTTATTAGTGTTTTCCAACTTTGGAAACACTTAGGTCCCCAAAGTTCATGTGCTTGTTGCAAGAAACATTTTGAAACTGTTATTTCTATAGTGCAAGACACCATAAACCAGCAAAATTATTGGCCAAAAATGTCAAAGAGTTGCTGACTTTGAATGCCAATAAACTTTTTTTTTTGGTAAACAATAGGTCCAATTTTTTTTTGTAACTTTTATCCCAAGACTCTTGCTTGTAGTTACAAAGAGCTTCAACTTATAGAGGGGGTGCTACAAACAACTCATATGGTTGATAGGTCTCTGTTGGGTTATGCTCTCTTGCACCCTAGTTTCAGATTTTGTTGTTTTATCTAGTACTAGTGGTTGGCACTTGCAATGCTACGGATTCACCATTAGAATTTTATTAGGATTCTCATATGTTAGATAGAATGCAAAGTAAAAACTTCAATAAGCCTTCAAATTGTATCTATATGGTAATATTACAGAGGCTGGGGATGTGATATTAGAGAGGTCAAGTTGTGATATTACAAAAGTCAATGTGATTGTATCTATAAAATTACAGAGACTGAACATGTGATATTACAAAAGTCATAATGTGATGTTATAATAGCCATTGTGATTTTAGTAGTATGATATTTCCATGCATGGCTTTATAACTCCTTTGTTGTTGTTTCTGCAGTTGGCTTTTATGAAATGGAAATGAGATTTCTGATGGGCGTGGTTGTATTGTCAGGCTCGTTCAAATGAAGTGGCACAGTATTTAATTCAAGTGCCCACCTTTGTAGCTGTGATATCAGACCCCCAGTTTCTGAAAGAAGACACTATGACAAGGCCACATGGGCTAGTGTGGCCTTTGTTGCTGAGGGCAGGAAATCGGCAGAACAACAACAACAACACCGAGGCAGCCTCTCTAGAGTGCCTCAGTCAAGCGGAAGATATGCTGATTTCTGAGGTCCATCGAAGTGCTGAATTTGCTGACAGCCATGAAGAATTGATCAGCAATACATTGGTTCTCACGGTACGTGCTTTGAAAAATCCCATGTACCGTAAGAGATGCTTTAAAAATGACCATGTACCAGAAAAGATGCTCTTGAAAATTGCATGTATTAAAAGAGATGCTTTTGCTTTCCACTCGTAAATGTCCTATGGAGATACTAGGTACGTTGCCGTATATTTAGCATTTTAACCCTTAAACGACGAGGCAGCCCTTTGCGACCAGTACAAGACGATGTATTTTTCTTGTATTTGGAGTGCATCCACACCTTTATTACATTCGATGTCAACAAAGAAGATCAATGTAGTTCTAGTGAGGTAGTCCAGATCCCAAATTAAAAGTTTTTGTTGGTAGCAAATGCAAGTTATACAGCAGTGTACATCATATGTATAATAGTAGCCTTGTCCTTTAAGGGTTAATTTGGGATCTCAAATAGCTCACTAGAAACCGCATTGATGTATATTACTGAACTTCTTTGTTATTTTCTAATGTAGTAAAGGTGTGAATCCATTCCAAACACAAGAAAAACATCTTGTATTGTATTGGTCGCAAAGGGGTTTTTTAGATGTTTAAGGATTTAGGGGGAGCAGCGGTTCACACTATATCTCATGTCCTTAGTCTAAAGTCCCATTAAAATCTTAGAATGTAATTGGTGGAGAGTTGAAAATGCAGATTTTGCATGTCTCACAAGGTCCCATGTCCTTGTTTGTTTATAAATACCTACAAGGCAGCACTTTTTGGAAATATTTGGGTGCCAAGAAAGTGGGATTTTGCTCAAGAGTTGGGTCAAGAAAAAACAAAAACCCCCCACCATGGAGCTCTTAAGTCGCACCACTAAAAAAAATTGGCCTCCAAGTTTTCCTGAGTCTTTTTTTGTCACCCTTGTGTTGAGGTGGGAGTCGCAAAGTTGGTATGTGGGATGTAGTATGAACCGCCTGTGAAGTTGTGGATGGCTTACTTCAAATAGTTACAAATCCATTACACTAAATTTCAAAAATCATGTGTTTCAAAATGTTGGATGTCAATGAACCCTTCTTTCCTTGGGCAGAATTTTGTTTACTCTCCTTGATGCTTTCTAGTTGCTCTATAGACATAAGGGAAAATTTCATGGAAACCCTTGAAGTTTGCAAAGTTTGCAATATTTTCATAGATACTCTTGCTTTTTCAGAAATTTCACAAATATCCTTGGATCAAAATTTTCGAGTGTTTGTTCTGTTGTGCATGTCACTTCCTTCTCACTTTGTGCACACACTAATTTCATTGTTATGCGTGCCCACAACGGACGAAGGGGAGTGGCATGCACAAAAAAACAAACACCTAATGATTTTGGTCCAAGGGTATTTGTGTAATTTCTGAAAAGCAGGGGCACCTCAGGGTATCCATGAAATTTTTCCAGACATAAACACACAATCATCTTCTCAGCTAAAGTTTTTTTTTTGTAATTTTTTCCGGGTGGTGTTTTGGCAGAGATTAATACGAGTGTTGCAGCAGCTGGAAGCAGCCTGCTCAGCATCCTCCGAAAAACTATGGCTGACAAAGTCTCCTTTAGACAAAGCCCTCACCGGTTGCTACACATCGTTGAGCTCTTTGTCAGCTACCATACGAAACCTAGAAAGCAAAGAGAACAACGTAGAGAACGTGGAGAACGAGGAAAAGGTGGAGAACGTAGGGAACGTGGAGGGTCAGGAGAGGAGAACTGAGAAACTCACGGAGTTGTTGTCTCGGCTTCTGCCCATGTTGAAGAAGTTGGCAGCAAGTACCAAGGGTGATGGGAGTTCCAAGGCAGATTGAAATAGGAGAAATTTCAAAATCGCATCTCAAAGTTATTTACAATGTTTTTATAGTCTGTGCATTTCTCATGGATGGACTCTCACACTGTCCCATGTCCTAATTCTGCAAGTGTTTTCCAAGCTCAACGCAAGGTTATAAAGGGTGAAAAAAGAGTAACTAAAGCGTGCCTTGAACCGGGACCTTTCAAATAGTGTTGGTATGTAAGGTAAACATACCCAACCCCGAGTGACACTCAATTCTGCTAAGGGTTGGGATCGGGACAAGTGCCGACATAGGAACACATCCAAGTAGTTTCAAGGTTAGTCTAGAGTTACTTTTAGGGACCCTATGGCTGTAACTTTGCCCTATAATATGAAAAATTCTACAATACTTTTTCCCTCAAAAACAACGTTCCACCCTAAGGATTTTTTTCCTAAATTTTTTCTGCTTTTCCGAGACCTTGGAGTACACTAAACCCTTAAACGCTCAGGTATGGGTAAGGTTACCTTAGGACTCTGAGCTTTCAGTGGAACCTGAAACATAGGATGAACTGACCCCTTAGAGTTATACAATGTGTTATAATGCTCAGTTTTACAAAAGTTAAGCTTTGAGCTGGTGTAGGTTTGTACACAAGTGTCATGCTTTTTTATCACTTTATCCTGCACATTACGTTTCTCTCTTACTTGTCAACTGCATGAAGCGGCTTATGCAGTTTGGGTATGTATTATACGAAGATGTAGAAGGGTAGAAACATCAAGAAAAGAACCAAAATAAAATCCTCAAAAAATTGGACGTAGAAATCAAAAAAAAATTGCACTTCAGTGGCACCTAACTTAAACCTCAGACACATTGCAGTAAGTCCCAGTTGGGAAATGGGAGAGCTTCCAAGGAGAACTTGCAGAGGCTCTAAACACAAAAACTTTGAGGGTGAGGAGTGTTTCGCACCCCTTCAATAGTTGCCCAGGTTCCAGATATGTATAGTTCGTTTGTACAGTAGATGTATTATTCCTGCATAAACCCCGTGCCCAAATAAGCGAATTTTATACATGAAACTATGTACAGATTTGGAATTACATGTTTTCTGGAGATAGGAGAGCAGCTAGAGGGCGCTTACCAGAGTTTTCTTTTTCGTTTTTTTCAAGTCGGTGACGAAGGCTTCAGTTTCTGCTTCACCGTGTCAAGAGTGATAACTTGGCGAGATTCTGAAATTATGTCTCTTATCCTACATAGAACTACAAGACGATGGTCAAACATGTGTAGAGCACAAAATTGGGTGAACAAGAAAAAGTTCACATAATGACATCTTTAACTACTCTTCTAACTTTTTGCAAAAGCAAAGGAACTTTTTGGATTATTATATATAAGCTTTTTATAGTCCATAAATAGTTAAACATGGTATTTTACATTGTTTTTCAATAGTGGAAGCTTGAGATATGTCTCTTAGAGTTTGACACCTCACCTTTGATATGTTTTTGACTGGTGCTGCCTGGTGCTCCCGTGACTCCCTGAAAGATCAAATAATATTAATTAGTAAATGAGAAACTTTTTGGTACCTGTTGTTTTGAAAAAAACGAAATAGATTTTGGTCCAAATTGGAATTTAACAGCAAATTAGTGTTAAATAGTAAGGTTTGCAAGAGATTTTTCCTAACCTGGTGATCGCTTGCGGGGTGCTACTGAATGTAAACCCTGCTTTTGGTCCTTCTTATAAACCCCCTGTAGGACTGTGTTTAGTAAGAAAATTTCAGAGATCCATTTCGTGTACTGACTAGTGATTCCAAACGCGACAACCTCCCACATTGAAATTGCACTAAGTAGATCATGCTTAGAATATGATCTCAAATAGGTTTGGCTTTTGTATCCAAAGATATCTTCAAGACCCTCTAGTGATTTCTTAACCCATTAAGGCCCTCAAAATGCAATATATATACATATATATATATCGACTTTTGTTCAACTGGAATTGAACAGGTATCTAACTGCTAACTACAAGGCCTGTAATGTGCAAGTTGTAGGAAAGCTTAGGGAGGCAAATGTCCAACCCAATGTGCACCCTTCAAACTATATCCTTTGAAATTTTTTGAACGCCTTGTACAAATGCTATTATTTTCAGCATGATAGGTGAGTACAGTTGGTCTAAGAACTTCACACACGCTTTTAAAATCGTTACATAATATAATTCTCTTTGAGGCTTACAAGTCACATATATAAGCACATGGTTTAGACTTATAACCACCCAACATTAGATTTTATCCTTTGGGCAGCACCCAAAGATTATTCTGACTCCTCTTTGACTATTATAATCCTGTAAATGGTAAGGGTCTAGGGTCTAGTTTATTTTTGTCATGGTACAAAATGAAGTTGACTTTAAGATTATATTGTCAAACACACAATAAATCTGAAAATGACACGAATAAAGTATCTCCCTGTAGATGGTATCAGGGTTTATTTTTCATTTTTTAAGAAGTGTGAAAGTGGCGATTTAAAATGTTCTAGAGGTGCTCCAAATTTCAACATTCATCCACATACTAGATAGAAAATATCACATTAGTACATATTACATGTCTATAATTTGGTTCTCATCCACAATTTGACAATTTTACCCTCTCTTTTTTTTCAATTTGAACCCTTGTGGCGATTTCATCCAAGTTTTTTGGCATTTTTTTTACATTATTTAGCCAGATTATTATTTTTGGTGCAACCTGGCACCAGAAAGCCAAAAGAAAACGCCCTGATTCTTTGTTTTTTGAAGGTGTATGAAGATCCATTAGTTAGGAAGAACACTTAGGAGTTAATGTGTGAATGATAATTGTAGATATTGAAGTTAAAATCAAATCCATACAATTGTATTTTACGAATACTATTACTCTACTGTTATTATAAATTTTGAGAACTCAAAACCCAAAATTCTTTCTAAATTTTATTATGAACGAAGTATTGATAGTTTTGGCGTAGAAAACGTTGTCATGGATTTTAAAGGTGCTGTTCTCATCAGAACGATGCTTTTGAATTTTTTTGGTTATTTTAATCTTCACGCTCATTTTATCAAAGAAACCTCTAAACTAAAAGTTTAAAAAAAATTCATATACTCCTATTTTCATATTTCTACTAAAGTGCACAGCTTGGCGATGTTAAATCCAACTCTACAGAGTACAATCACTTTACCAAGCTATTTCCAAGCAGACTAAAAAAACGCATTTACTTTGGATTGTGAGTTACAAAAGTCTGAAATCATCCATCGACCCAAAACGAGTTGGTAGGGCTTTTTAAGGGTTGATGCTCTGGAATTAAACCAAAATCCACATAAAGAAGGGGACCTCCAGATGGACAACTCACCTCTTTAGGAACTGGGAAGAGAATGTGGTCCCGCTTAGGAGTCAACAACTCCGGGTCAAGTATGTGTTGTCTGCTCATACACGCTCAAAACTCAGAAAATTGACCAGGAGTACCTCTCTCATGTGAGGAAAATAGTGCAAAATTCACCCAAAAGAATCGAGACTACATCCAAAGAACAGGAGATAATTTAGCCAAGAGGAGAAAGTTACGAAACACCAACCCACAATACATGACATGTTTGCCACCTTCAAGTGGCCACAACTGATTCCGGCATACCCTGAGAAGAAATCCACAAAATCCAAATCACAATCAGAACTAACTACTCCGTCTGATCAGCGTAAATTTGAATAGCGTACTACTGACAAAGGCACAAATATTGGTCCAAAGCAGGAAACAGCAGAGGATGCATACTCTGGCAAGCACTTCTCATGCCATGCCATAGGGCAGCGCCTGCACTTGATGAGGCAGAGATCGGGGTCTGTCTTGTCTTCGTCCAGTTGGCAGCTTGCACACTTATGGAGTGGACAGATGAAAGTATCCGTCTTCAGCTGGATACTGAATGCCACGTTCTTTCGTGCTGTGGCAGGAACCAGAAGCTTGGCCACACAGTCCGAGTGATAAAACCGCTTACACTGCTTAGCGTCACACTCAAAGACCTGCACCAGGGCACAATCATGAAGATAGCAATGGACGGAATGGCAATGGAGGACAGGAGAAATACTGCAACTGGCTCACTTTAGAAGGTCCATGCACAAAGAACGCAACTATCTAAACTTGACAAAAACGAAGGGAAACAGTTCACTCAAGTGGTTACCTCTTGGAGGTCTGACGACGTCGCAGAATTTCCAAGCTTCCCACAAGCAAAGCATTGGTGCTGCGAAGCTTCACAATTTGGGCACATCCAGCTCTTAACCTGCAGTGCAAGCTCCATTTTTAGGCCTGTACTATGTCAAGATGCGGAGGTCAACCTAGTAAACGACTTAATAGGAAGTGTTTAAACACGTCTGTGAACTACGTCTCGATCTCTCTCAAGGAGATATCTACAGTAGCGGGGCACGTTGTATCAAAGAGAACCACCGCACAAAAGGATCGCTGAATTTTTTTCTTGAAATCAAAGGCTCCTTGTTGTATTCGTATTCCAGTACTGTCATTCCCTGTTTGTAACACTGACAATAATTTTAGGAGCGAGAGAGCTTACACTGACAACAGATTTTGAAAGGCGAAGGGTAGGGCATTTGTTTTCAATCCCGGAATCTACTGTTGGATGAAAGGATCGCATGCATCGACCATCGCAGCTGCACGATCACACAAAGAGCAAGTTTCAAAACCTTGCAACTTCATGGAGCGTAAAATCAGTGGGGATAAAATCAGGTAATGGCTTTTATACGGTACAATAAGTTTTGTAATTTTGCATGTAAAATGATTTTGAGGTAAAACATCAAAAATAGTTTGCTCTTTCAACAGGGGATAACAGAGACAATACCATAGCAGTTTTTCACCTTCCTCCACACCATCGTCACAAAATGCGCATACGTCCGGCTCATCAACCCAATCATCATCTCCTAGCTCCCGGTGGTGATTATTTTTATTTCCTTTCTTGTTCATGGAACCTGCTGGCCGCCCTGGTTTTCTCTTCTTTGGGCTTGGCTCGTCAACCAAAAGGGGATGATCATCCTCTGAGGCGGCGAAGTCAGCTAGGCTGCGCATCCTTGGCGTGGATTGCAAGCTTGGCCCATCTTTTAAACTTTCACCTGTTGGCGGGGTCACTTCAACACTGGAATTTTCGACGTTCTTTGCACTGCTTGGCCGTTCAGGTGTGAGGGCCTCCACAATAGATGCGCTCTCTCGTTGAACAGACGCTGTCTTCCTGGTGTGGTGACCACCCTGACTTCAACAAAGAGCCTCACGTTATTCAGTATTTCACAACAGCAACCCTTCTGTGCTGCGGTAATAACACAAAGAGTCTCCAGAGGCTTCTGACTGATTTCTCCACCCACCTGAACGATTTCTTGTCTCCTATACTTAGAAAGGATTGGAAAGAACTGCGGTATAATCTGTAAAACCAACAACAAAAACTCAAGTATGTGAAATGCCAAAAATTTGGCTTTCGAGCTGTTAATCCACCACTGGTGGAGACTGTATAATACACCTTTAAGTTGAGAAATTGCTATTGATGAGACTTGTTGATAGAGTTCAACTAATTCATAGCTCAGCATTAATAATACTGTTCTCATTGCTCTTGGATTATATTCAAGACATGTCATCACACAGTCCTGTATTGATACTATTCCTAGTTGACTATGCTGTAGCTTGCAAGATAATTAAACAGATAAATTCTCCAACTCAAAATAATAAGTCTAAAGAGCATGGAGAGAAAACAGAAGCAAAAATGACACACATCTGAAAATTCAAATCTCTAGGATCATGCAGCAAAATCACTGGCATTCAGTTATGTGAAGTACGAAATCTCTCGAACTGAGCAAACATGGACTTAGTACTTACAGGAGATGCTTGTAATACGGGATCACTCAGCACTATCGATTGAAGCAGAAGAAAAGCCTGTACTAAATCCTTATGGTTTGGCTTCACCTTGAATTCCCTGCAAACACAAGAGTAGATAAAATCAAAATCCTACCATCAAAAAACTTGCACAGCACATAATGGTTAGAAACCTACAGAAGCTTAGGGTATACTCCTTGACCTAAGCCTAAACAAACTGATCCATAACAACAATCATACAAGCAACAAAAGAAAAAAGAGTTCTCCTAACAGCAAGACTTACCTACATTCCTTGCGCACGTATCGCCAGACGTCACCTTTGGACGAATTAGGGCTCTGCTTTGCGAAGATCAAGAAGTAAGCTGCCACCAGAACCACTTTCATAGTCTCCAAGTAGAAGTCTCGCGGTTTACGTAGCTCCATCCTAGAAGCAGACAGAAAAGTTGTTCTTTAACAATCACTTGGATTGATTAGAAAAAGTCCACTTTGGAAGCTAAAAGTGGATTAATAGCAGCTGTAAGAACACATTTCTATTTTTCAAAACCGTAGAGGGTTTATTGTTACCCTCCTTCAGAATTCCTAAATGGTTTATTTCAATTCCTATAAATAAAGTTACTTGATCACACAAGAAGTATAAGGATGACTATTGAGCTGCTCACCATAAACCGGCCACTTGACGAACCAAGAATTTAGGTTTTCCTTCCAACGGAAGCTTCAATTTCCACAAGTCAATTTCAACAGATAACTCTTGGACTCCATTGTACTTGCCTTGCACATACATTTTCTCCCCTTCCGCTCGCTCCCATTTGATCTCACGCTTCGCAAATGGCAGCTCCATCAAGGTAGGATACTTGCTACCAGACCTCAAGAAGAAATCATCCATAAAATCTATTGCCTCCATTATCTGCACCACGGAATTTTCATATGGAAAAGCCAAAAAATGTCATTTACCAAGAAATCACGAAACCTAAAAAGAAGACGAAATAAAAAAACTAATGACAATAGACAGAATAGAAAACAGAACGCAGCAGTTCTTCGTAATAAATAAAGCACACGAATTCCAAGAACGGAGAGTCACAAAGAAAACACACGCAATGCGGCATTTCTTAAACCCTTGCACGTTGGCATTACACAAAACTTAAACCACATCAAACCTGCTGAGCAGAAGCACATTGCTTATCAAGAAACCGATCCAAGATATGTAATTACAGAATAGAAAAATAAAGCTACATCAGAAAATTTGCATACGAACTCAAGCACTGCATACAAACTCTACCGAGACCTAAAAGTTGGAAAAAAAAAAAAAAACACGCAATGCAGCAATTCAGAAACCCTTACAACTTAGCATTACACAATATTTTAACCACATGAAACCTGCTGAGAAGAAGCACATTGCTTATCAAGAAATTACGAAATCAAGAAGACCAACCCAAGATATGTAATTACAAAATAGAAAAAACAGAGTTGCATCAGAAATTTTACATACAAACTCTGTAGAGATCTGAAAGGCATAGAGAAAGTACATGCATCAGCAGCAATTCATAAACCCTTGCAAGTTAGCATAACATAGGAAATTTCAACCACATGAAACTTTCTGAGAAGGAGCACATTGTTTGTCAAGAAATCAAGAAATTAAGAAACCGATCGAAGATATGTCATTACAGAATAGAAAAAACAGAGTTCATCAGAAAATTGGCATACGAACTCAAGAACTGCAATACAAACTCAAGAAATGGAAGAAGAGAAGTCCTATAGAGACCTGAAAGTCGGAGAGAAAATACATGCAAATGGCAGCAATTCGTAAACCCTTGCTAGTTCGTAATCCGCAAGAATTGCAGCATCCTTAGTCAACGGCAGATGATTTCTGATAAAACGACATGTAAATCACTGCGTCCTCGTGCTGGATCTCCATCCCGCCGTTGCTAACTTACTTTAAGAAAAAAGCGTTGGCGAATGCTTGAAACAAACAATAAGAGAGAAAATCCTGAGGAGATACGCAACGCCGACACAGACGAAAGAGGAATAGTCCGCAAAGAATTGCAGCAACGGCAGAGGATCTCGAATCAAAACGACATGTAAGCTTAAATCACTGCGTCCTCGTGCTGGATCTCCATCCCGCCATTGCTAACTTAACTTACTTTAACAAAAGCGTTAACGAATGCTTAAAACAAAAATAAAACGAAACAAAACAAAACGAAACGAAACGAGAACAAAATAAAACGAAACAAAACGAAATAAAAAGAGAGAGGAAATCCTGAGGAGATATGCAACGCCGACACAGAGGAGAAGAGGAAAAGAGGAACGGTTACCGTGCCCTGAGTTGAGAGGATTAGTTACGGCATTTGCATTGCGAGGCACAATCAATGAATCAGTGGATTGCTGGATTGCGATTTTGCGAGAGAGATTGAGAGAGGGCGATGCGGGGGAGGATTTTTTTGATTTTTTTTCTTCAGCACGTGAGGGATGTTGAGCGAGCGGGACCTTGACTGCGCACACTTTGTGATTTCGTTCTCTCGGTATACATTAATGAAAGCTGCGTGTAGTGCTGTAGTACATCTAGCTTGTGGCAGGTCTGATTTGCACTGGGCCTGGGGTAACGGATATGACCGTTAGGGCGTCTCCAGCGTTGTCCTGTAAGGTTTGACACACTTCAAGCGTGGGTGGGTGGATGATGGATGACTGGGTGGATGGTGGATGGTGGATGGTGGATGGTGGATGGTGGATGGTGGATGGTGGATGGTGGATGGTGGATGGTGGATGGTGGATGGTGGATGGTGGATGGTGGATGGTGGATGGTGGATGGTGGATGGTGGATGGTGGATGGTGGATGGTGGATGGTGGATGGTGGATGGTGGATGGTGGATGGTGGATGGTGGATGGTGGATGGTGGATGGTGGATGGTGGATGGTGGATGGTGGATGGTGGATGGTGGATGGTGGATGGTGGATGGTGGATGGTGGATGGTGGAGGTCATGGGATGATGGGTGATGGAATGCTGGGCGATGAGATGATGGGTGATGGAGTCATGGGATGATGGGTCATGGGGTCATGGGATGATGGGTGATGGGTGATGGGATGATGGATGATAAGTGCTTTGAGCTCATCAAAATACTCTCATGGTACTCCATCCTAATGTGTTAACCCATGAGCGCCCAAGAGACATTATATTGTCTCTCCAAAAGCTGGGTCAATGCAAGTTTGAGTGTGGTAATGTCATTGCTCTTTTGGTCAAACCACCTCCAATCAAACCCATCACAATGGAGATGCTTTCTACTAATAATTTGTATGGTCCAATCTTGTAAATTGTAATTTTTAATCCACAAGGGGCACTTTGATTGCAAATAGGTTAAGTTTTTTTGGTTTCAAGTATGGGCGCTTAAGGGTTAAAGTAATGGTCCTTCAAAACAATATTCATTTTTTAGTTTAGTGAGTTTTATCTTGTATTCCCTTTGGTGAATGATCGAATGATATTTATTGAGCATGTTTGAAGAGCAAAGGTGGTGAACCACAATTTTGAGGGTTTTTCAAAAACAAATGTAATCTCTTAACCCTTTAACAACTGCATGTGTGTGAAATACACTACAAATCGACCATCTGTTGGTTGCGCGGTTGTTAAAGGGTTAAAGTGATAAGTTTGAAGTGCAATCCTAGAGAAGCGCTCATTTATCATTGGGTTCTAGGGAGAACTTGCCATAGTCAGTCAATTGAAATTGTACAAAATCTAGTGAAATTCAAAAACCATTATTTCAATTAGGCAATGTTCATTTGTAACCTCCTTTGATGGTTTTAAACTAAATCAAGATCTCTAAATCAAAATCTAAATTCAATATTTTGAAATTCAACTTATTAACCCTTGAAGTGCCCTTGGGCTCTGGAGCTGCGGTACCAAATACGATTGCAACCAATATTTAGACATTTGAATGAGCTAGAAATTAAGTATTACAACCATACATATTGAAAGGTTGTATGATAGTAGGTGCATAAAAAAAATTGGAAAACTCTCATAACAACTCAAATATATCTATACATACAACCATACATATGGCCGCAAAGAGCTTTCATGACGTTTGAAGGTTAATGATAATTATCTAAAATTTACCTTCCGCTAGGTGGCCATATAACAAACCCCAGGTGTGCCTATATCAAAGTCTTCAGCGTTTATTTAAACTTTAAAAGAAGTCAGTTTCGAGCATCGATTTTGAATATTTTAAAGTAAGATAAGAATCAACAAGATATTAAAGACATGATGTCTTAAACTTAGTCTAAAAGCGTAACGTAGTCCAAAAAATTATTTACCAATAGATCATAGTTCATTGCATTAAATTTCTAAAGATTTACATTTTTTAGGTTTTGATTACAACTGTGTATTAGAAAACTGATATTTTAAAAGTGTCAGTATTCACCACACAAATCCATGATTATTTTCACTCCATCTTTTTATATACTTTGATCCGACAAGTCATTCGTACAATCTCGAATTCATTAAACTAACTATCATTCCACCCTTTCATTAAAATACATGAAATATACAAGAAAATGAAGATTATGAACATTACAAGAAAATTTGTCCACAGTAACATGTCCAAATTGACTAAAATGTCTAAATTGACAAAGATTTGATAAAAACATGTTCAAATTGACAAGTCCAAATCAAAATGACCTAATTGACAAAAAAGGTCCAAATTGACATTGCTCAAAGTGCTTTGCAGCACTTGAAAGAATAAAAATATAAACAACTCAAATTCAAATATTTACTTTTGAAAAAGACAATCATGCTTGATGGTGAAGGTGCTTATATTTGCTCCTAAAACAAACAAGCAGAAAGCTACCAAATGATATTTTTACTGCAACTACGTGAATACAAGCCCATCTTGAAGTGTGCATTAACACCCAAAACTAATAATAATAATAAAGGGATTGATATGTCTACCACACCCTTTCAGCTATTCTACCACACCCCTGGGATACATTTTAGATTTCTACCATCAAATAGTTGAATTTGAGAATTTGGAATTTAGATTTGGACTTAGAGACCATGATTTAGTCTAGAATCATAAAAAGGTTCTACTTGAACAACACCCAATGAAAAAGCTTACTTATTTTATAAACAAAAGTAAAAGTAATAATTTTCCCCCGAGCTATGCTTTTTCATTGGGTGTAGTTCAATTACAACCTTTTTTTTTATGATTCTATTCAAAATCAAAGTCTCTAAGTCCAAATCTGAATTCCAAATTTTCAAATTCAACTATTTGATGGTAGAAATCTAAAATTTACTCCTAGGTGTGGTAGAATAGTTGAAAGGGTGTGGTAGACATATCAATCCCCTAATAATAATAATCTTTGACTGCTTAGGCCTCGTCACTATTGCAATGAATCCTACTTGGTTGAGAGAAAGTTTTGAGGGCTAACGTGCAAGTTTTATTTAGTTACAAAATACACATCGCTGTTCAAAGGACAGTATTGGATTAAAAATTTCCAATGGATTTGCCAGAAAAATACATGATACTCCTACAAATTCCATATCAAATGCTACAGTAATCTGTTGTGACTCAAAGATTTGGGAATCCTTGACTATCAAAGAAAGGCTTGATTAAATAAAATTGTTCCCAATCAAAATACATACATATGATCAAACTATGGTCACATAATAAATTTTATGCAATCCACCCTGAGATGACTGAACTTTCTAGAAAATGTTTCTAATAAAACAACGGTTGAAAATTTCTCTTACAAACAAGGAAACAGAAACCTACAACTCTGTTGTAGTAAATTCAATTACTCTTGAAGTGATTATGAAAATACAATCCGTTTCAAATGAAAAGTCTTTTGCAAAATTGCCCAATGAATTTTCTTCAACAAACCACATTGCATGAAAAATTTACTCATTAACAACTTTGTTTAATGTTGAAATTTTCTAGAAAGCTCTTTAATGGATCAAATCATAATAACAATTAATATTAGGTGATCAAATAATTCTATGTTTGATTTTGGCTTGTTCACAAAAAGAAATTCCTCATAAATGACTTACAAACACTGTATGTTTTAATTGAATAGTTATATTTGGAAAATTTATTAACAAAGCAAAATGCGATATAGAAAAATGCCTCACACAATTAACATAAGCAATAGATTTTTTGGAGAGGGTATCCTCAATGCAAACCTTTATACATGCATTATACAGCAAATCGATGGTAAACATTGTGAGCACAGTTTGTGGCAAAGGATTTGCACCATTCATTTACTGTTGATGTCAAGTTTACAAGATTGCATTGAAAATGCTCTCAAAAATAATATGAGTAGTATAAAGCTATGAGGAAGGACTTCGAAAAACAATAGAAAGTTAGCTAAATGAAATGTCAAAAAAAGTTGGTTGAAATTTGAATGAGTCTAGCAAAAAGTAGTTAGATTTTCAAGTTATATCTAATTACAACATAAGTTTAAATGTAATATCTAATGCATGCACCCAAAAAAACGATTGATAATGACAAATGTTAGATTTTTATCAAGGAAGCCCAAAATCTCCCTAGACATTGGATTGAAGTGTGAAGGATGGACATGACTAGGGGAACTATCTCCCACTTGCTTCTAATTTTAAGTAATGTCCTAGGAGATCTCACTAGAAGAAATCCGTGCTTTTTTTGACAAATTTTTTTGACGTTTGTTTAATTTTATGTCACAATTAATGTTAAAACTAACATATTAATGTTATGTTTGATGTCATAGTTAACATAAAAACTAGTGAACATTCTAAAAAACATGTCAAAAAAATAATAGATTCTTTTGGTGTTTTGAGCTTCCTTGATAAACGAAATCTTGTATTTCTCAAATTTAATTGGTTTTTAGTGCTTGCATTGCATGTTGCTTATGTACTTATCCTATAATTAGACATTTCCCAAAAAACAAGCCACTTTTTATTCAGTTTATATAAATTTCAACCAATTTTTTATCATATTTCATATAGCTGACTTTCTATTTTCCCTTTAATCTACCCGCTCATTGCTTTGAAGTAATCCTTATTTGTCTTTAACTCATGGGGCAAGTATTGATTTGTTTTGAGACATAAGCAAACTTTTATAAAAAATACAAAAAAGAAAGATTGGGGGTGATGTGTACAAATAGTTATCATTTGACAATGGAAGACCCAATTTCCATTTCACTATTTGTAAGATACCATAAAAATGCCGTTCAGAACAGTTGTCAACACACATTACTCCAACCAAGTGTGCACGTGTCCTGCAGTCACTGGTAGATAGCATTACTGTAGATATTTATCTCCATGTTAACCCCTGTAGGACCAAGCCCATTTTGTATCGCAACAATACTCAAAATCGTCATTTCTAGTCATTTGCTCCTTGAACAAAAAATTATATTTTTCATGTAAGATCTTGCATTAGATTTATGCAAGAAGACATGGTGAAAATTTTATGTGCTTTGACTGTAAAGATCAAGAGATATGGTCATTTAAAGTTAGAAAGGCAGTGATTTGACCTTTGCCCACGATCTTTGGGTCCTCTTGATCACATGTTGTGGACGGATGCAAGTGTTGTAAAGATTTGTCCAAAATGTTCTAAATCATGTTAAGTATATTTTTACAAGTTTTCGAGGTCAACAAAGACATGGAGCACACCCTACATGGCCTTAGATTGCAAAAGTGTGCTTGAATTTTACATTACATTGAGGTCTTTAGCAAACCAAGTTTTCAAAGGATGTTTAAAAAAAAAAAAAAAAAAAATCAAATAATGAATTATATGATTTTAGATTTAATAACAACCAAAAAAAACACCAAATCTCTAATAGCTATCACAATTCAAAAGTTTGTATGTTTATCTAATATAATAATGAATTTATGTAATCCACTACTACTTTGGACATACTCTAATGGAGGGTCATGTCTTCTTTGGTTGCCCTTGGGAGGTCAACAAAAAATGGCATGCTTGACTTGCCCCTCTAACTAAAATTCTCCTCTAATTGTCAATAAGTTTTGAAGTTTGAATCCAATTCCAATAAAAATTATACCTTGCACAGTCTTGCAAAACCCTATCTTAGAGAAAGCATTCAAAATAAATGATTAAAATACCCAATAATATATGCTTGCCCAAAGTCCATTTTATCCTTATAGGATCTGATCCTTTAAGAGTTAATCTTTAAATACTGGAGTTGTCATTGTGCCTACCATTTACTATAATGCTATAATGGTGTTGCAACTTGCAAGTGTCCAAACAATTTAATATTGAGTCAAAAATTTACAAAAGTTAAGAGTGCATGTTGTCCTCATGAAAATTGAAAGAAGGGTAATATGGGACCTAATATTGTGTTTGTGAATTTTCTCACAATTTGAGTTACCTAAAAACATGAGTGCATTCGATGAGGTTATTTTTTTGCCTTCTATGATAAACCATGTTTTCATGATCACTTCTAAAATAAATTAGATGAAAAATAATTTTTTTCATCTTTAGATAGCATTTTTTAATTCTTTGCACTAAATATTGTATTTTGGTTGCCATACCTTGGAAAGCTACCTCATGAGTCATTGCTTAGCCACTTGTAGTTGCATGCAACTTTGTAGATGTTAGGATTTCACCACTTGATTTACAACCTAGAAGTTGCTAGTTTGTTTTTGTGTAGCTTTATTGTTGGTATTAAGCATTTAAAAAAGTGTTTGATGCAAAAAAATTTGATGAAGTTATTGTAGTGTAGAATGTCAAGAAATCAATGTGGAGCAACCTAAATGCACTATTTAGTGTATTGAACAAAACATGTTAATATCTTATACGTTTGTAAGGTACAAGAACCCATACCCAATATCTCAAGCAATTTTGCAACAAATTACAAAGAGTTTGAGGTAACATATATTTTTCTTACGTAGGGAGATAAGAAATATTGGAACCACGATTTTTTTGTGATTTTATTTGCAAAACTAAAATTATTTTGAATTTTGGGAGTCAAAAAGTGCTTTGCACTCATCCAACCTATATACTCATGCAATTTTGATAATAGCCAAACTACTTGCTACTCATTACTTCCCACTTCCCTTTGGGACATGTGGCATGACTTAACTGCCCTAAAGGATTGAGCCTTTTTTTTTTGCAAAAGTCACTCTAGATAGTTACTTCAAGGCCAATGAGTTGTAAGAAGTGTTCTCTAAATTGGCTAAATTTAGCAAGATTGCTAACAATTTTTCCTCGTTGCTAAAAAAATGTAAGCTTTCTAGTGTTAAATTTGAAAATTTTAGCTTCTTAGCAATGTTTTTAGCCACTTATGCTAAAAGTGTAAATCATATTTGGGATCACTGCTAGAAAGGTAGAATTTATTTATTTTTTGAAATTTTAATTGTAGGATCTTGCCCTTGACTATGAGAGGTACTTGTGGGAAAAAAATCAGCTCATTTCAAATGGAAAGGAGTGAAATATTGACATTTGAAGTGAAAAATAAAGTTTTTTTCCTCCTTGCTCAAAGTATGTAGAATTGTAGAGGCCTTTGACCGCTCCTATAGCAAAGAATTTACTCTACACAACATTGAGGTTTATTTTTTTCATGTAGTAAACCAAGTTAGGCATGTGTTGGAGAATTCTCAAATGATTTGGAAATGTTCAACATACTCCAAAAAATCTCTGAATGCTAGAAGGTCCTAAAATTTGCAAATACAATAGGCAAAATTGGATGCTTTACGTATAACTCAAAAATTCAAATTACACTAATCTAATAATGAAAAGTAAGGACTCTCAGCTTGCTACAACTTGGAAAAAAAACTAAAAAAATATATACACAAATTGCTCATAAAAATAAACTACCAAATTTTGCAAAAGACAAAAGGAATAGAGGATTGGGAATCCCCCAAGACTGACTTCTTACACTCCATTAATATAGAACACCAGACATCCTCCAACCATGTTTTAAAAAACCAACAAAATGCCAAGTGCTCCCTGACAAAGTATCATAGAGTAACAAGAAAATTACTATTTTGGTTTTAATAAAGGACCAAACTGACATTGCATCAAAGTTAAATTTTAGATTGGTTATGAGGTAACTTTTTGTAAAGTTGCCTTGCACGTTTGCGTGTGCCCATATACTAGCGTCATCTAACCCTTGGCCTATAGTAATGAATAGGGTGAAAGTAAAAGGAAGATGAAAAGAAGAAGAAATTATATGGGAATCTAGGCTTTTGTCAACCTCTCTCACGGTATGGGCTGCCAGCAGGCTTTATCTGATTGGCTTATGAGAACTACCGGAAATTGACTGCGCCTCGTTTCATGGCCTCTCCTTTGCCAAATCTTTCATGGGTTCATGAGCATTGAGCAAAGGGCTTTTGGATAATTTGCACGCTGCCTGACAGATGGCCCATCAGACCAAGACTGAGAGCCTCCTAAAGTACAGTTGGTCGTTGCCAGAGAAGAATCAGCAAAAAAAGTAGAGCCATAATTCAATACCTTTGTCCAAAGTGCGTCAGTGGGTGGGTGCAGAAAACCCTGTTGAAATTGCAAAAGAATTGGTTGAAATTTGAAACTATCAGCTAAAATTTGATTAGATTCTTCAAGGAAACTGATTATAGTACATCACAATGTATCATAGAACAAGTAAAGCAAATATAGAGGAAACATCCTCCCTTGACATGCCATATGTGCAAATTTCTTCCTTTTTATTGAGGTTTCTACCCATGAGGTGGTAAAAGAGATGGAGAAAAATAAATGGTGTGGTGTATGATGCATAAAATACTTAACCCCTGAGCACCCAGAGTTGTTTTAGGGTTTAGGAGAAAATAAGGGGTTTAATGGCCACCATAGCTTGGAAAATTACATTCAAAAAAGTGACCGTAACATTTGAAAAAGGACCACCTTCTTTGCTAATGGGGACCAGCCACGACTTTTTTCAGAGTACTGATCGAGAGAAAAAGTGAGATAAACTTGAGATCCCCAACGACAAGATCCTGTTGTTGGGGTGCTTACGGGTTAAGGCTGGTTTACAACGTGTTCCAAGTCTCATATGATTTTCAAGACACGATTCGGCAAGACATTAAAAATTGAGACTAATAGCTTGAAAAAATATTGTTTGTCTCAAGTTTGAAGTCCCATGTGATTTAGAAATGTCTCCTCATTAGAGGGTTTCAAACCTAGGATTTGTTTCTTTTTTATGGGCGATTTTACAACACAATGTGGAATTTGTATCACTCAAAAATAAAATAAAATTGAAGAAGCTTATGGAGGTGTCGGAGAATGCAAGCGTAGTCATATGCTTGAGAAAGCAAGATAAACAACAAGAAACCAGCCTTGAAACCATTGTGAGAATTCAAGATTTTGGTGTCATTAAATGGATCGAAAAAAAAAGGAATTGATACATGTACCACTATTTTTGACTATTCTACCACATCTACTATATATGGTAAATCTTTATAATAGTAAAGTAGGTGTGGATCATGGGAAAAACATCACTAATTTGAAATGCAACTTGATGTAGAAGTTGCAACTTCAATTTTGTTTTTCAACTTTGGATCCCACTCATAATATCAATTTTAATAAGTCTAAATTAAACTAAGCATAACTTAGATTTCTTAACCCCTAATGGCCCAATTGTCCCCTTGGGGTCAATTGGATTTTGGGCATGTACCTATAGCTAAACTAGTTTGTGTGATTTTTTGAAACTTTTACCTATAGCTAAACTAGTTTGTGTGATTTTTTGAAACTTTTACCTATAGCTAAACTAGTTTGTGTGATTTTTTGAAACTTTTACCTATAGCTAAACTAGTTTGTGTGATTTTTTGAAACTTTTACCTATAGCTAAACTAGTTTGTGTGATTTTTTGAAACTTTTACCTATAGTTAAACTAGTTTGTGTGATTTTTTGAAACTTTTATTAAAGGTGGGGAGTTCCAAGACCTAGGCAAACATCTAATTTCTTCTTCATTTTGACATTTGAGAAAGAAGTTATGCAAATTTTTTTGCAGGGCAGCCCAAAAATTTCTTTAAAAATTACATTTAAATAAAAATTCAAAATTCAAAATTGTCTCTTTAGAATATTTTATACTTGAGAAGCTTTGAATCATTCAATTTCAATCAATGAGATGAGAGTTATGAGATGTTTAGTTTGTGGGCAGTTACAAATCCTCTACTCTAAAGTAAACTTTGAAGTGCTTTATTTTCTATGATTTTCAATATTTTGGAAAAAGAAGTAAACCTACAAGAAATAGATGTTTATTACAACATTATAACTATTGGGGTTTGCATTTTTCATTTCCATAACTAAATTCTTAACAATTTAGTGATTTGACTCATTCTTTGCTTCTTTTTATTTACTACTTTTTTCCCATGTGTTGTATAGTTCCAATTGATTTGAAAATTCTCCCATACATACCTAACTTGGTCTTCTACATGGAAAAAATAAACCTCAACTTTGTGTAGATCAATTTTTTTCATGTATGAGTGGTCAAAGGCTTTTGAATTTTTTGGACCGCATGGAAAAAAACATTTTTTTTCACTTTAGATGTAAACATCTCCTTCCCCTCCATCTATAATGACCTGATTTTTTTCCCACAAGTACCTCTTCTAGTCTAAGGCAAGATCCTACAATTGGATTTGCAAAACAAATTTTATTTCCTACTTTCTACTCATTCCCCCCAAAGTGGCATTTTTTTAGTGACTTTCACAAAAAAAGGGGCTTGGACCTTTAGGGGTTAATTGATACTATGAGTGGGATCCAAAGCTAAAATACAAAATCAAAGTTGCAACTTTTACATCAAGCGTTGCATTTTCAAGTTAGCGATGTTTTTTCCCGTAGTCCACACCTACTTTAATATTGTAAAGCTTTACCATATATAATAGATGTAGTAGAATAGTCAGAAAGGGGTGGTACATAATTACATATATCAATTCCCAAAAAAAAAACACCTTTAGATGATAGATATATCAAGTGAGTGTTGAAACCCCCTAAGGTAGTGTGCTCTAAAAGGGTTCATTTTTAAGGACGGCTGACATTATTCTTTCAAATAGCTATTACTGTCATTGATGAGTTAGGTGTGCTTAGCAAGTTAACCTAATTTGCTAAGCCCACCTAACTCATCAATGACAGTAATTAATATATATTTGAAAGAACAATGTCAGCCATTCCTAAAAGTGCACAGTTTTAGAGCACTACACCAATTTAGAGCACATTACCTTATCATCTTTCAAAACAACCTGACAAAAGCAAAAGCATAAGGGATAGGCTTACCAAGCTTTGTCTTTCAAACAATCCAACAAAAGCTGGGATTTGGCGTTGAATTGGTACTCACATCCTCGGGACTTGGGAACTGGAGGAACAGTGTGAACCGCCCCCCCTTCCAAGACCGGAAGTGCTATTGTTGGCGATACCCACCGGTCGATTTGAGTTTGAATTATTTTGCTCGTCATTCCTCGTTTGGGACGAAAACACTCTCCAGTCTCCCCTTCGCCTTTCCCTCCCTTCTCTCCCGGTTCCCCTTCTCCGAGGACGACCTCCACCGGCGTCCATTCCGTTTGTTGCACCAAAATTCCAGCTCTTTCTCTGCTCCCTCTCATCACTCACTCCTCTCCCTTTGCAGCTCCCTCCATCGTGGATTGCTCGCCATGGCACCGCCAATGACGAGGAGAGCACGGCGAGCACAACGAGCAAACTGAATGGCAGTAATTTAAACCATTGCACGAGATATACAGGACAGAATAAGCTTAGGGCAACGCGAAGGCAGGGCAGAACAGGGCAGGGCAGAGCAGGGCAGGGCAGAGCAAGGCCGAGGCAGAGAGAAGCAAGGGACGGAGTTTGCCGGATGCAGTAACTTAAGCGGTGATCGACAGCGACAAAAAGGCTGCAGGAGGATTTTGTCTCCATGAACGCTTGTCAATGTGGTACGCCTCGCTATTTTTATATATTTTTCTCTCTCTCACTGATACAGAGCAATCGTCACCGTCTTGTAGTGATACCTGCAAATATTATCCCCTGCGTTTAATCTTCGCACGATCGATACGCCTCGCTTGTTTATTTTTCTCTCACCGATACAGAGCAATCGTGATCGTATTGTAGTGTTACCTGCAAATATTATCCCTTGCGTGTTCATCTTCGCACGATTGTTAATGGCGATGAGAGGTGCCGCGTTGTGTGTTCGATTTTCAAGTCGGGACAGGATTAGTTTAGTGCAGTTTGTTGCGCGCGATGGATCTGAGAAGTGAACGCGTTTGCTTGCTTGCTTGTTCGCTCTGTTATCGTTTAACTCGCCACCGCGTGACTTTCGACCGGCTATATCACTATATGCATCTGCAGCCGTGATTTTGTATATTCGGCTGGTCGGATATATAGCAGGATTCTTGTTATAGGGAGAGGTACTGGAATTGTTTCACTTCGTTGTTTTAGGTGAAGGTGGATAAACTGGATATGATCTTGTTTAAGTAAAGAGCTTTTTGACGTCCAGTCAAATAATTAGGTCACGAGTGTATAAGTAAAGCTTATAGTGTCACGTTAGGGTTTCACACTGCTTAAGTGGCCGAGTTCTGTACGGGAAGTATTGTTTAAGTACGAAACGTCTCAATCTTCAACGGGCTTTTATTTACAAGCTCGTGAGCGCCATTGGATTGTATTTGTTTATGGAAAGTACAAAATTTTGGATGTAGTTTCAACGAATTCTGGACTGGTGTGCTGTTTTTGAAGCCTTCGAGGTTTTTGAATGAGTATTTATTGTTGATACATGCTGCAGTGGAGAACAGAAGAAGGCATAGATGATTTCTAAACTTTCGATTTTCTGGACGTGAGTGGAATGATGAACTTCGTACAATGGCAGAGAGTGATAATACCATTTTGTTTCATAGCAATAGGGTTTAGGTTGTGAAATGAGAGCTTTCTGCAGTCTGGGATCATTAGTGTTTTGAGATGCTTCGAAGCTGATGATCTAAACCCTATTGACACAGGATTCCTCTTCTTTCCTGCTCGATTGTAGAGACTCTGGTACTACAGGCGGTAGTCTAGCCGGATAACATGCTGTAGTTGATTCGGGGCTTTTGTATGAGTAAATGTGATTAATCTTTTGCGGTATTGTTGTTTTTTTCAGCAGTTTACTGAAGAGTAAGGCGTGGAGCGTTGAGGAGCAGCGTAGAAGCAGGCATATGCTCGATGTAACACAAAGTTCCAGTTTAAAAACTTCCAAGATCGTCACTATTGCAGATTGGCAACATGAAGCGAGCTTACAAATTACGTATCCTGTTTGCCTCTGTATATATCGTGTACTTCAGAGTTCAGTTTTCCCCGAGTCTGACATCTGTAACAGGACCTGTTGATCTCGTGCATACCGAAGTGCTCAAAGTTTTCTGCGAGGCTTTATAGCTGTGATTTATTTCAAAAAGGGAGCAGAATTTAATGTGCTGTTAAACCACTAGAGTTCGTTTCCCTGAAAAGTGCCTGTTTAAAGCAGTAATTTTATGCGAATTTGACCTAATGACCTTAAATGCAGAATCATTTTACATGATTTTGTTAAAGTTCTTGTACCAGTCTCTGGCCCTTGACTACTCTACTTACAGAGGAGTTTGTTGCTCACGCGTCCAATGTCAATTGCCTCAAGATTGGGAAGAAGTCCTCCAGGGTCCTGGTCACTGGTGGCGAGGATCACAAAGTGAATATGTGGGCAATTGGAAAGCCAAATGCGATACTGGTATGTTGATCCTGGTAGCTCTAAGAAATTACAAGTAGTTGTGAACCTTCTCAATGTGCACCAATTCTATTTGTCTTGACCATTTTTTTTTCACATTCAGGTCTTCCCATCCCAGAGATTTCACAGACGCTGAGAAGTTTTTGATATGCTATTTCTCTGATCGTAGTCCTATTTTGCTGATTTGCTTCAGAAGTAGAGTTCTTTTGTACATTGAGTGGAAGGTTGCATCCAGTCACGATTAGGATTGTTTACATTTTCTGTTGTAGTCTTGGATTCCCTATAGAGTAAAAGGTTTCAGTTTAGACGATTTTTTTTGCTTTTGAGACGTGAGTAACTGCTGTATTGGAGGATATTCCTATGAGTGCAACCATTCTGGTCTGTAGATGATCAACTCTTCTTTTTCTTCGATGGTTTTGTAGAGTTTGGCAGGGCATACTAGTGCCGTGGAGTCGGTCACTTTTGATGCTGCTGAGGTGGTAGTTGTTGCCGGAGCTGCTAGTGGCACTATCAAACTTTGGGATCTTGAAGAAGCCAAAAGTAAGCTTTCAGTCTCTTGGGAGTATGAGTACAGGGATTTGTTTGAGTCTCTAATGGATGAATTCTACTATGCCCTCATAGTTTTCCTTATCTTTGATAGAGCGGTTGCATGGTCGATGTGGTCAGTTGCAAGATCTTACT
Organism: Ulota crispa; assembly: GCA_963920765.1. NCBI lineage: Eukaryota > Viridiplantae > Streptophyta > Bryopsida > Orthotrichales > Orthotrichaceae > Ulota > Ulota crispa. The sequence continues at coordinate 7,112,627 of OY987251.1, read as the reverse complement.
GACATTGGTAATTGTGCGTGCAGTTGTTCGCACTCTTACAGGTCATCGATCGAATTGCATTTCTGTAGATTTTCATCCTTTTGGAGAGTTTTTTGCGTCGGGATCTTTGGACACAAATCTTAAAATATGGGACATTCGACGAAAAGGATGCATCCACACTTATAAAGGACACACCCGTGGCATCAATGCTATCAAATTCAGTCCAGATGGGCGTTGGGTCGTTTCTGGTGGTGAAGACAATGTTGTGAAAGTGTGCACTTTTCAGCCCTAACCTCGTTATTAACTTCACTAACTTAAATTTCTGACTGTGGAGAATTTTGTGGGAGTAAGTGTGCGTTCAATAGCTTGTTTGTGTTGTCTTAAACATTCCTGATATCCTATGCACGATTTTAATAAACGAAAGTGAATTCTCAGATGATCTTTACAGTTACATTAGATGTGCATGAACGTAATATTCACTTTCGGTAGAGTACTGACTAAATAGTATCCAAGATGGCAATACTGTTTCTTTTTCAACTAGTTTCTTAATTTTCCTTTATATTCGATCATTTCGATGTTATGGGTTCTCTGTCCTATTGTTTATCCACAGTTTTCGTTTCATAAGACACTGACAATATCCAGTCATAGAATTGTTCTTGGCATCATATTCATGCCGTTTTAGCCTTGATTTTTTGGTGATATATTGGTTTTTGGCTTGGATTTTCTTGGAATCCCGATTTCATGGTTTCCCTACATGCTCTAAAATAAGTTGAGTATCTTAAGATATTTGAGCTCTAGGTTGTGCGATTATTAATGGCACCTTTGTCATGACAGCTGTGGGATTTGACTGCTGGCAAGCTCATGCATGATTTCAAATACCACGAAGGCCAAGTCCAGTGTCTGGACTTTCATCCACATGAATTTCTTCTTGCTACAGGTATCTTCTTTGCACTTATTTGATCCTTCATTTTAAAACATTCAGAATATCTGGTGTTATATTTGCTCGGGATGCAGATACTGTTCCTCTACCTTGTTTATGCATAGTTTAGGGTCCTACAATTAAAAATTGCGCGGGCAACTCAAATCATGGGAGACCGCTATGTTAGTTAGTTGGTTAAACGTGTTTTTATGTAGACCCTCTTGTTTATCTCCGTGAAAAGATTAAAGTGAAAATAGTAAATTTCTTTCATCGGTTGAAAGGTACATTGGTCTTCTTCTGCAGAGTAACTATCTCTTCGATCAATAGTCATTTGAAGATAGTTATTCATAATATGTTTGGCAGAAATATTTTTCCTTCACTGCATTATATGCACACACTCAGGTTGGGCAATGCAGGAATGCTTCCTCTTGTCATGCCGGATCATTGTTAGCTATCTGTTATTCTCGGTATGTTCTGTAACAGTTTATATTCTCCTGTTTCCTGGATACAGGTTCTGCAGACAGGACAGTCAAATTTTTTGACCTCGAAACTTTTGAGCTCATCGGATCTGCTGGTCCTGAAGTAAGCGCCTTTATTTCTCATGAAATAAATGTGTGTTCAGTTTGAGTTTTTCATTTTTATAAGCTAGTGCTGGTTCCACCTGTTGGAAATGCTGGAGGGCTTCAATGTAGTTCGGCACCCACGAGGTTCTAAATTATAATATCAGTTCCTCGCCTCTACGGCTCTATTATATGTCGGTCTCCCCTTGTGCTAACAGTCTTCAAACATCCTGAAACAGAGTTGAATGAGATCCGAGGTCTTTCTTTGTGTGTGATGTACGTGTCTCTATAATCTATTTACAATTTGATTAGGGGTTTTGTCCTCTTACCAATTAAGCTTTGCCCCGTGATACATCATATCTTCATTTGACTTGATATATACAATTCCTAACAGTGTGTTGTCTTCTTGCAGTCTGCAGGAGTGCGATCCATGGTTTTCAACCCTGATGGGCGAACTGTAATGTGTGCTATGCAGGATAGTCTGAAGGTGACTTATGATTTTCACTTGACACTTCACGAAAAACTGTCAGATGTTAATATTTTGTCACATTTGCTTTTTCTGACTGAAGGAGTATCTCATTTTAGAATGTAATGTGATGCTTTCTTGTTGATAGCTGAATTCACAACATAGACCATGTATGGATGGGCGTGTCTTGTCACGATGATATCTTTGAGTTTGGGCGATAGTGCTGAAGGTGGAACTTGTGACAGGTTTTCTCATGGGAGCCGCTGAGGTGCCACGATATGGTTGACGTCGGTTGGCACAAGCTTGCGGATCTATGTATACATGAAGGAAAATTACTTGGATGCTCTTTCAATCAGAGCTGTGTTGGCGTATGGGTTGTAGACCTTCAGGTGCATCTTCTCTCGTCTAGTTCTTGATTACTCCTGTCACGATCTGGTGTTTTTCCTCCTTGTAATAATGTTTACGTATATATTTTTTGGAGTTAATTATTCATACCTAAAGTCAGATTTTGAAAATCATGCTTTAGAATTAAATTTTCGTGTGCATAGTTGTTAGAGGCTTTGGTACCCGAGATTTAAATGCGTCGTCTTGGGTTTTGTGGGTGCAGCGTGTGGCTCCGTATCAGGCTGGTAATGCAGGTTGGAAGGATGGCGCAAGTGTTGTGAACAATGGCAATCAAGTCCAACATGATGTGGCTCCTACTTCACACGGAACAACAGAAAGTGATGTTCGTCTTCCTAGTCCGGTGGATGCAGCCTTGAAGAATGTGAAATTATCCCCTCCTAAAGGTACACTAGTTGGAAACACCAAACTAGTTTTTTGTGCAAATGTTTGAAATTTAAGTATATACGAGCATTAGCGAACCGTATGGTGTCCTGAATTTGCTATTGGTTGAGGTATCATGACCTGGTTTCAGTATTGATAGTATCTTAGTCAAATTCCAGTAACTTTTTAATTCAATTGCAAGTTTATGTCTGGTATTTGCGTGTCTGGGTTCCTATTGAGGTACATGTTGCAATGTTCTCTTTGTGTTCGTCTCGTGTTTCTTCATTAGACGTGAGTCATGGAGATTTTGTTAAATCAAAAGGTTCCTATCGCCTGATTATGTTTTCTTGTAGCCATTGTATCTTCGCTGAATGTGTTCTTCTTTTACAGCTGCAGAAGTTAGCAATTCCCAGCCCTCTCAAAGCGCACCGAATACCGCAAGAAGGCCTGTCAACATTGCTACTGCAGTTCCTTCAACGGGGACACCTACCTTGGCGTCTCGTAGAAGTAGTCTTGCAACACCTAAGTTGGCTACACCGGGTGGAAATTCCTTCAAAATGTCTAATCGATCTGACGTTCACAAAGGAGGCAGTCCAAGACCATTGACAGCTCCTGAGGGTGACCGCGGCATGGATGACATGAGGCCGACTTCAGCCGCTGGCGGTGTGTCAACGTCTCAAACATCGAAGTCTTCTGATCGAGAGTCGTCGAAATTTCATGATCGCGAGTCGCCGAAGTTTCATGATCATGAGTCGTCAAAGTTTCATGATCGTGATTCATCGAAGTTTCAGGACCGTGATGGTGTACGTGGTGATGGTGGTGGAAACAGTGATGCACTTAGGATAGATCCTGTCCCGCATATGAATAGGACAAGCTCAGCTCGTGGTCCTGATACGAGTGGTCACAGCTTGCCGTCTCAATTTGCAAGCAGGCCGAACTTGATCTCTCGTTTGGGTACCAAAGAAGATGATGCAACTCTTAATTGGAATGGAGCCAGAAGTCACAGTTCCAGAAAAAGTTCGTCCTTTGACGTGCCTTTAGATAATAGTGTAGGGCGCTCTCATTCCTTTTCAGGTTTGCATCTCAAAGCCGATATTTTTCTGTTTTCCTGTGAACATTGGAATCTGCAGTAAGGAATGTAGTTCCTTGTCCACCGAGATTGTGCTGAAGTTTTATATTTTACTCTTTGTATTAAGATTTTCTGGATTGTAGAAATTTATGGATACTTGGAAGATATCTCATCTTATAACTCTCTTAGAGCTATCATTATAATATCTTATCATAGCAGTGGAAAACTAATTTTAGCACGATTTTCGGATGCATGAAGGTTTAATGATACTCTATGTGTGTGTGCAGACGAATCATCTCGTGCCCAAGGTACTAGGAATGCGACAGGGACTGAAGCTTCCACGACAGGTAGAGATTGTACAGACTTTCTGCATTTGGTCATAGTGTCTGCTTGTTTTTACTCTAGGAATGAAGAAACATTCTTATAAGTGGTTTGGTATCTCTGAATGTACGTAGTAGCCTCTCACTGATGGGGTTTTCCCTTATGCAACGGATACTCTTAAGTTGTGAAGCAGACTTGGCTGTAGGGCATTACGAGCAAGCATTGAATCATTTGTATAATCACAGTATCTTTTAGCAATCTATTGCTGGATTTCTTTGTTTGATCCAGTTTTTTTTGCTGGAAATCTTATTTGGCTGTATATATATTTTTTTGGCAGGACGTGTTGAGGTTGTGACAACAAAATCACTACTTGCCCAATGGGAGAGAAAGGAGAAGAAGAGGCTTTCAGAGAAGCCAACATTTGTGGAAAAACCGATGGTTGTGGAGAAGTCGTTACCTCAATCGAGGTCTTTTGTTTCGGAGAGAGCAGGATTTGATGAGAGGCCAAGCAGCGGTGGTGGAGTTAAAACCCTTGGACTGGATATTAACTCGTTTGTACCGGTATGCACTTTGAGATCTTTATTTCCTACCTTGCCTCATGCTTTTTCTGCTTGATTGATTGCTCCGATTAGAATGCCGAAGAGCAGGGTATTCCATGGAATTCTCGTATGTATCTTTTCAGCTGTGTTTGGAGTTAGTGTCACTGACGCATTTTCTATGAGTGGACTAATTATGTATAAGTATCTCTTTCTTAATTATATCTCTTTTATCTGTGTTTGGACGTGCAGAAAGGTAGTGACTTTCGATCAGAGAATAAAATCTCAGCGGCAAAGCATGAGTCAGAGGTCATTGAGGAGCTTCTACTTCAGCACCATACCATGTCTAGCATTATGCAATCACGCCTTACAAATATGCAGGTTTGTTTGCTCTTGTAAACTGATCATGTGGTGTTTAACCACCTTCAGTAGGCAGCCATCTAAGGCGTAACACTTTTTCCATTTCGCATCCAGGGTTTGGTTGCTAGCAAAACCTACGATTTGAAGTGATTGTGACTGCAGATTCACTAATCAAAACCTACTGCTCAATAAGCTTACATTCTAAGAAACTGTGACATTTCATGTTGAAATCTGCAGGTTGTGAGGCGGTTTTGGAATAAAAATGACATGAGAGGTGCCATAGAAGCAATGAAGAAAATGACTGACCAATCCGTTAGTGTCTGAACCCTGATCTCATTCTTTCCTGTTATGTTTAATTAATAGTTACAGAAGGGCAGGATGATAAATTCGCAAAATAGAACGTGAAAAGTTTAATGGAAGGGACGTGTTTTGTGGTGCAGGTACTAGTAGAAGTTCTCTCTGTGCTTATGGAAAAATTGGATGTCTTGACGTTGGAGATCTGCTACATGCTGATTCCTTTGCTAAATGGTCTTCTCAACACTGACAATGACAGGTGATCGAACAGAAGCTTTCTTTTATTGTACTAAATATTTGTTGTATGAAAGTGGAAGAAAACTCTTTAATCGATCTTATTATGATTTTCTACAACCTCCTCACCAAAACCTTTGTCTGCAGATTTCTAATGACAGCGCTAGAGCTTTTGCTGAAGCTAGTAGAGAATTTTGGTCCTATTATCCATGCTACTCGAACTTCGTCCCCAGCAATAGGAGTCGACCTGCAAGCAGAACAACGGTGAGTATCTAATTTTTTGCTCCTACCGTTTGAATGTAAATCTTTCTGTTTGCACTTTCAACAACAAAGGCAGAATTGATGGATTTAAATCTGCAATGTCTAATATAAACTTGTTTTGATTACAGCTTGGAGCGATGCAATATGTGCTATCACGAGCTACAGGCTGTGGGCCATTGTTTGCTGCCTCTGATGAGGTAATTTATCTTTTTTATTGGTTGTTAGAAAATTCAAAACATTCAGACAGCGTTGCTCTTTTAAGAAACGTTTCCTTCAGAGTAGTAGCATAAATCAGAGTATACTGTTCATGTTGCGTTTGTGTTCTTTGTCCACGGAATGACTTGAACTGAATTCCTTCCTTAGGTGCTTGGAATGCCTATGTAAACAACCCCAAATAGGGTTTGCAGTAGAACTAGAATGCTTCACAAACCTTTACTCACGAGAATGTCTTCATAATTCATGATGTCTCTCTATGTTTACACTGATTATTCAGATGTTTTCCTCTTTATATTAGGGACACCTCCTTCAGAGTTATCACAGGGAGCGTATAACTTTTGAGTTTATATTCATCTGTGAATGTTGGATAATACGATGGTTGTCCAGCAAATGAAAGAGAAGCCTCATGTTTTTTTCCCTTGCAGGAAAGGAGGAGATATGACAAAAGCAGCTAGGAACTTACAAGAGGCTTTAGGACGAGTTTGATTATAAGTACCAGGAGGTTTTTTAATCTTTTTTTTTTGTGAAACTGCACCTTCATTTGTACACGGGAAGGTTTAGTGATAGGAGGGGTTTTATTATGGTCCAGGTAACGAGTTTTTTTCTCCCCCATTTTCTGGTAAACTTGCACAAGGGTGCGTGGCTTAATGTTCTCGGAAGCCCAGAACCTCCTTTACCCCTCGCACTGTGAGAGTGGCGGAATGGAGCTGGCCCTAGTGGTGCTTGGAGTCCAATTTTTTCATCAGCAAACCGTATGAAGCGAGCAGCAGGTGATACCCCGCCCTCTTTAACTAAAAAAATTCTTTGCCTGAAAGGCGTAGTAAGATATATTGGAGTTTTTTACAGTTTAGAGATACGGAGGTTCGAAGGGAGGAGCTTGTTTTGGTTGATTTATTTCATATCCATTCTTAACCCGAAGGGATTTTTCCATGTGGAACACATTGGTATGGTTCTGTATGTTTGAGCAGAAAGTGTTCAATGATGTGATTTTCGGACTGTTTGATAATTTTACTTTCTTTCTTTTGGCTGCACTCGTACTCTTGGTGTTATCTTCATCTCTAAAGCTGCAGTTAATACCTTTTTCTGGCTCATGTGTAAGTTTGTGTTTGTTGTGAGGATTCAACTTTGTTTTATAATAACCTTTTGTAGCTCTTTAATGGAAGATATTGCTGTTTGTCTGGCCTGCTTCCCCTAGATACAGTGAATTTGTATATAAGCATATCGCTCGAATGAATAACATCCATAAGTGAGTAGTAAGTTCTTGCTCTCAATAAATACACAAACTATGTGTTGTCGTATCAAGGTTGACCTCTTTCAATGAATATCTGGTTTAAGTTCATATCCCACCCTTGTCTTAGTTCTACATTACCCTTAAATGAAAGATGCATAAGTTGGCATGCAGTGTTGTCCTCCTAACACTGTTTCTGTGAATCGTCACATTTGGGATACCTAAATACGAGTGCATCTATTGAGGTTATTTTTTGCCTTTTATGATGGATCATGTCATGATTACTTTTTATTATTTAAAAGGATGAAATTTAGTTATCCACTTTAAAGTGAATTGTCTTGTCATCCATTAGACATAAAATGTCTGCATCAAGACTAGTTCTGTTGTCAAGTAGAACAAGATTTGTCCTTGTAGCATTCAAATTCCCTTAGCATACTCCCTTATGGTCCAGAGCTAATAAACATTTTGATCAAAAGCCCTTGAACATAATTCGTGTGTAGGAAAAGTGTAAGGGGAAGGGGACCCTAGGAATTGGAAGAAAAGAAAAGTTCAATATAATGCATTTGTGTTGTGTTTTGGGGAAGATGGTAGGCTCCACTTTTGTGCTTTTTTTTGAGTCCAAGGTAGCGTTTGGGGAGAAGTTTTGGTTTTACCACTTAACCCCTAAATGTCGAAGAGGACATTTTTTGTCCGCGCAAAATACACTAAACCCGTGTTTCCACGATGACCCCCAGATGTTTAGGGGTTAAAATTTGGCACTTTCCATTTTCAACTGTCCGCGCAAAATACACTAAACCCGTGTTTCCACGATGACCCCCAGATGTTTAGGGGTTAAAATTTGGCACTTTCCATTTTCAACTGGTTTTTCATTGAATTGCACTAGATATTATATATATTTATTTTGTAATGTACTATTGCTAGTTTAAAAAAGAAGGGAAGTGTTTTAGTTGATAGTTTCAAGTTCAATTGGCTCTTTTGGAATTTGAATTGGTTGACAATACACAAAATGCCAATTCTCCTTGGACATTGGTTGAAGGCATTGGTTGTAGTTCTTATCACAAGTTTAGTTTGAATGATGCTTTTGAGGCCACCTATAACGCAAACATCTCAATCCCCAAATATTGTTGATAATTTCAATGTTTTTTCAATTAATTGATAGGTGTGTATGGGTACAATAAATGTCAAAATAACACAAAACACTATTGTAATCATGTTGATTGAGAATACATTTTATTCATACGATTTCAAAACTAAAACAAAGGTGAAAATGGATTTATATTGTAATGTGAAGACTCTTCGTATTCTTTGTATATGCACTAAAACCGAAAAATGATGTAAGTAGAATGTCAATGTTGTGGTGTTTTGGTATTGGTATACCTCATTGGAAAACACATCTAATTTATTAAAAATAAAAAGTAAAATTTTTATAATTAGCAAGAAATCTATTTGGGATTAGGTACTGTAGACTATTGTGATGTATGAATTTAGCTACAAAATAGAATGGTGAGTCAAGAATTGCTAGGGCTTTTTTATTTGCTTGACCAATTTGGGCTTAACTACAACTTGGAATATACTCAATTCAAATGTACCAATGTATATATTCAAGTTAAGTTTTCTAAAATCAATCAATTGTTTTACCTCAATTATGTTTGCTTGGTTAACTACACCTCTATTTATGTTCACATACTAGTGGTTTGGACTCTCATGTTTTGAGCAAAGAACATTACATTCATGCATATTTACGTGGTAAGTTGGATTGTATTTTGTTTAAAACATGCACACACTTCATGAATGATCCTTTTTGTTTGCAAAGCAAGGTTTATCAATTTCCAACTAGGTTTTACTCCTTGAACGCCCCAAAGGACTAAAAGTTTTTTGCAAGATATCACAAGCCTCTTTGGTGTATTGGATCTAATTTTTGGACTTTATTGTAAATTACAATTATTAAGGCATTAGTAGGTGTCAAACTTTCAATTTGTTAAGGTTTCAGGATAAGTTTATTTGGAAGTTTTCTTAAAGTTACAAGGTGGTGGCTGAACCACAATATCCAAAATAACCACTCTTGCAAAGTTTCACAAACTCCTTGATAAAAACTTCAATAAGTCTTCATAACTTATGTACGAGATAATGTCACAAAGATTGATGTGTGATATACTAATATTATAAAGGGACATATGTGATATTACAAAAGTCATTGTGATTGTATCCATAATATCACAAAGAATGGAGATGTGATATTAAAGAGGTTACGGTGTGATATTAAAGAGGTTAGGGTGTGATACTAAAGATATAGGGTGTGATATTAAAAATGTAGGATGTGATATTAAAGAGGGAGGGCATGATATTAAAGAGGTAGGGGTGTGATATTAAAGAGGTAAGGTGTGATATTAAAGAGGTGAGGATGTGATATTACAAAGGTAATTGAGATTTTAGTAGTATGATTAGTAGTTACACTAACCTCTTTGATATCACATCCTCCCTCTTTAATATCACACCATCCCTCTTTAATATGACATCCTCCCTCTTTAATATCATGCCCTACCTCTTTAGTATCACACCCCTACTTTAATATCACACCCCTACTTTAATATCACACCCTAACCTCTTTAATATCACACCCTACCTCTCTAATATCACACCCTAACCTCTTTAATATCACATTCTACCCTCTTTAATATCATAAAATTGCGTAAATTAGAATTTAGGATTCAATCGTGAGAGGAGGTTAGCGTGCTAGAAGAGAGCTACAAGATCGCTTGATAACTTTTATAAAGAGGGGCCATAGTTGTCAAGCACCTCTAGAGGTGGGTGATGATCGTGCCTTATAACTTGCAAAAGTGGTTGAGTTATGGGGTGATCCTTGCAAAGTTATGGGGTGGGAAAATTGGAAAATTGGCCAGATTTGACACCCACTATTGAAGTGGTTCATGCAATTGGAGTAATGGTAGAGCAAGCCAAACATTGTACATACACCTTGAGAGCCTCAATTGGGTGGAACACCATATGTGACAAGATGGCAAGCATCATTTTACAACTTGCAAATGGTCAATATGTACTGCAAGTTTCTTTATGTGTGTTTTGTGGTGGCAAGAAATTGGCCTATAAGGGCTCAAGCAAGTTCCAAACCTTTGTTATGACAACCCTCATCAACTATGTTGATTATTGTTTTTGTTGTAATAGTAATTCAAAGTCTTAAAACTTAACATCCAAAGAAACACAAATTTTCAATGATTTACATGTGTGTGCATTCACATCTTATCTTGCTACTCACAAAATTTGAGGTGGATTAGGGGCTTTCAAAATTTTGTAAATATCAACAAATAGCAACTCCTTGCCAAAAATGAGATTTTGTCATCACATTTTGTTCGTTCAAATGTTGTTATCTCCCTCTTTCACAATATATCAAAATTTACCAAATTTTGCAAGCCCTTTTCTATGTAGATGTCCTATTTTTTTTTTTGGTCATTTGTTTTGGATCATCCAAACAGCTAAGATACAATGCATCAAAGTTGTAGGTCTCCCCAAACCCGAATTTTGGTGAAAACGGCTTGGGTAGATAGGGGTTAAATGCTCACTAAGAAACACATTTTCTTGTATACTATTGGTGGTTGTTGTCTTGTTTGTACAATGAATGGAAAAATTGGTGATGCATGCTTAGTAAAATGTAGAGTTGTCCATGTGTGAAAACAAGTCATAGTGTTGCAATGCGTGGGATATGTATAAATTGTTGGAATTAAGTTACTCTAAAGTTTATGAACTTTGAAGTAGCTAAAACACCATAGGACATTGGTAGTTGGAAAACCAAAGAGCTACATCATACTAGGCACACAATACATGGTACACCTAGTGGGTCCTACATATTCTAGTATGAACAATACATTGACATTGAGGTAGTATACAACATAGCAGACAAAGCAAACAAAGTTGATTACTCAATTACTCAATATCTCATTTCTATGATTGGGTGGCAAGTTACATTGTCATGTCTTAAATTTGAATGTAAATCTTCATTAGTAAGTATTTCAGATTTTGAGATAAATATGCTTATAACAAAGTTGTTTGTTGCATTGTAGAAATGATGTATTTTTTGTAGAATTTTAACCATTAACTCTTAAACATCCCACGGAGATAGTAGATACATTATTATAGTAATTGGCATTTACTACCAACAATAAGTTTTTATTTGGGATCTCAAATAGCTCACAAAAAGTGCGTTGATCTATATTTCAACTCTTTTATTGATCTCAAATGTAATAATGGTGTAGATCCATTCCAAGTACAAGAAAAACACCTTGTATTGAATTGGCCGCAAAGGGTCTTGTAGGCATTTAAAGGTTAAACACCAAGGTGGATGATTTTTATCTAATGGATGACAAAAAATAGTTTACTAGATGTAAGAAAACTACTTTTCATCATTTTTAAAAAAGTGATCATGGAAAAGCAACCCATCATGGAAGGCAAAAAATAGCCTCATTGAATGCACTCATGCTTTGAGGTACTCAAATTGTGAGAAAACTCATAGAAACAATGTTTGGTCCCATACTATCTTTTTGCAATTTCCATGAGGACAACATACAATGTTGGCTTGTTCAACTATTGACAATAGTAATATTTTGTGGGCACTTTGCCACATTGCTATAGCAAGCAATTTCCATATCTACAACAACCCACTTTTGGCCATAGTGACTAGCCCATTGTTTAAGGGTTAAATCAACAATAAAGCAATGTACGTTCTACTAATAGAATTGTATTTTTAAGAGGCTTACACATGTTTAATAGGTCAAAAGTTGATCCTAAATAGTTTTGTTGTCATAAACCATATTTGTGTATTTGTTTGCTCATTATATTTTTTGTCTCTTGTCCAAGACAAACCATTGATTCTCTTTGCAAAAAGAAAAAGTAAGTACACAAAAACCACGTGTTTGGTTTGATCAAAACAAAGAAAGTAAGTCAAATTTAAATGGCACCAAATTTTACATTACGAGAAGAAGCGGAGAGCATTACATTTGTTGGAAAACAAAGTGATAAAAGTGAACCAAAAATATTCTCTAGTATGATGAACTAATAAAATCATTGACACATATGTTGTGCTTAATCCACTTGAAGTTTATTACTTGAGATGTTATTAGGGTTCTTTTATTAATTATTTGGAGCTCTAAGAAAATTGCCTACTCCTATTGACCTTTTTATATTCAAATTGCATGTCATTTTTGAAGTAACTTGTACAAGATCAAAAATAAATAAAAACAAGAACTAAACTACACAAAAAGAAAATTAGACTTACCAAAAGATATGACTTGCTAATCTTCACCTCCAAGTGGTTAAAGATGTTGTACCAATTGTTGACCTCCTATTGCCTGTAACTCATCACATTCACATTCACACTATTATCCAAAAAAATTGATTACAGAAAACATAGAAAAATAAATATTTACAAATAATCTAATGCCACATTTAACTAAAAACAAACTACCCAATTTTCATACGTAAATGTTGCTTGAAAAAAAACCCTTTGTATTTTTAGTTGCCTTATGCTTGTGAACATAATTAGAAATTGCAAAGTGGTGTGACATTGCATAATGTCACTCTTGCCAACAAAAAGGACAGGTGGTAATATTTGTTTCAAGCAACATCTACACAAGCTAGGGGCCTCATGCTTGGGCAATCTCATGTTTGCAACACTAGTTACTTGGACCGTGAGAATGTCCTTGCGTGAGGCCTTACCCTACATGCAATAGTCCAAAAACAAAAAGACATGCAAAACTTTGAAGTAAAATATATATATATATATATATGCAAAATAGTGAGAAATCTTCAATGTTTAGGGACATACAGAAAGTCCATAATTCCAATGAATAGTTCATAAGTAGTTAAATTGCTAGCTAGGACTATATGAAAAACATTATAGAACCTTAGTTTCATTTGATTGGCACATTTGAAATACGCTATGCATTGTAAAAGATTCTTCTATTGAATTGACAAAGTATTCAAATATAATCTTCACTTTCAAAGAAAATACTAAGAAAAAATATCAACATCAAGCAATTTGATTGTGATTTTTACACTATTTCAAAAATAAAGAGGAATACCATTTGCCCTTCACTAAAGTCAACTTAACCCTCATTTGATACTATAACAACATAAATCCAATGCTTCTCAATGTACCACTACGGGTATTTGTGCAACTTTGGAGAAACCAAGGGCATCCATACAAATATTGCAAACTTTAGAGGTATCCATCACATTTTCTCAACATTAAAAACATTATAAATTGAATTAAAATCCACATATAGAAAGAACTAAGCATTTGTTAGTAAAAGAGGAAAAAATAATAAAAAACCCTAATGCAAATGCCCAACAATCTAAACAATGAATAGCAAAAAACGTTAGTTCAAGACATACTAGCATGTTCAACCTCTTGGTTGGAATTTCCGGGGAGATGAGCACTCCGCTTTGGAGGTGGCTTGTCAGCAGCAAAAGCAGCACCAACTGCAGCATTGCCAGCATTTCCAGCGTTTCCGGCAACTTTGTGTTTCCGGGACCGCACTTGCGTGAGCCCTGCCGTTGATTTCCTGTCTTCTTTCATCGGTGAAGCTCTGGAGGCACTTGTAACCGGTGTTGCAGCAATCTCACTTTGCAACACCCCCCTGTCCCAAAAACAATGCACAATAAAAAAAAACAAAACAAACAATGCGTCAAACTAAAAGCTCCAAAAAAAGCGAAGAGGCATTAAATCATTTAATACTTGTCACAATTCATTGACAAGCACTACCTCCCTTCTTTATAAAAAAATTGAAAAAGAGCAAAGGAAAACGACATGAAAAATATTGATGTAATGTCGCAATTTATAGAGCTTTGATTACAAGCATATGTCTGTAACTTTGAAGCAGTTTGGAGTGCCAGTAATACAAACTCAGAGCAAAGGGACTCATAATCACAAAAACAGGAAGAAAGCTAGACAAATACAATAGTCCTGAGAGCTGAAAAAAAAAGCTTTTGGTAGATACAAACTAGAGACTCAGCTCAAAACAATGCCAATTCCTTTGTAGAAAGGCATAAAACAAGGCGTGCTTAGTTTGAGGAACTCTGCCCATGGAAGTTCACAACCAAGCATTGGGCTAATAACAGACTTTTTCATTGTGCCTAGAAGAAGCTTTGATAGGTATAAAACTAAGAGATTTAGCTCAAAACAAAGCCGATTCCTTTGTAAGGAGGCAGAAAACAAGGTGTGCTTATTTTGAGGAACTTTGCCAATGGAGGTTCACAAACGAGCATTGGCTTAATAAGAGGCTTATTCATGTGTTTAGAGCTTAATAAAAAATCAAAAGCTTTGATAGGTTTGAAACTTGAGTTTCAGCTCAAAAAAATGCCAATTCCTTTGTAGGGAAGGTATAACAACAAGGATTGCTAGCTTTGAGCAACTCTAAAGGTTTGCAAGCTTACTTCCGGTCATTGTGAGGTCGAGAAGAGGCCGTGGACCTCCCCTTCTTGTACTGCTCCACCAGGCTTGACCCAGAGAGGTCAGCTTCACCGGACATACCACTGTCCGAATACAAGCTGCTGTTGTCATCCTGACAAGTACCTCGGGACTCAAACACTTCACTCTCGTCACCGTAGTCGTCGTCCAATCCCACGTCGTTCAACAGAAACGACATCCGCTTGCCGGCAGCAACGTCCTGAGCATTCTGGCCAGGCACAATGTTGCCTCCAATGGTCTCCAATAGAATGTTTTCAAGGCTTCCATTTGCAAGATCCTGGGCAGAGCTACTACTGAACTGAGGCCTGTGGTGGTGACGCAAACCATTGTGCAGGTTGGAAGCAGCAGCAGAAGCAGCAGCAATAACACCAGCAGCAGAGGCGTCACTGTTCAAAACCTGTGAAGCTCCGGAGTAGCGGCCGTTGTCGCCCTTGAGTTGCTCAAAGTCCTGCCAAGAAGACAGAGCATCATCTCCACATGGCTGAGCATCATCCAAGGACTTGTCAATGATGGTGGTGGTGTGGTTGTAGCCCCGGTGGTTTCCATTTGCACGACGACTCTTAAGGAGTTTGAGCTTCTCAAACACGTTGTTCACCGGAGCCCCGCCCTCACTCACCTCAAATTGCACCTTGGTTTCTGAGGGAGAGTCCACTTGCGAGCACGCCGAGGACGAGTCGAAGTGCTCGGTGGAATCCTCGGGGTCACCGTGGCCCATGCTACTCATCACCAGCGACGTCGGCATCTTCTTTCCTCCTGGATTTTTGCGCATTGATTGACGTGCCTGGTAACCACAAGCAATTACTCAATTATATACCAAAAAACAAAAAATGCAACAACCAGTACACTAAATAGTGCATTTTGGTTGCCCCACAATAATTTCTTGATTTTTAAAACTGCATAAATACTCACTGATACTACAATAATTTTTGTCAACACTTACTGCAATACACAATTTTCAACAACAATAAGGACTTGGCAACAATAGCAGCGCTGCAGAAAAACAAACTAGTCGTAATTCATGTGAAATTTTAATAATTAGAGAGTTGCATGCGCCTCCAAGTGGCCAAGGAATGAGTCATGAGGTAACTTTCAAGGGTAAGGCAACCTAATTGTTAAGGCAACCTAAACGCAATATTCAGTGTAACTAGAACAACGTAAAATTTGGAAGAAATGAAAAAACAGGATTCTCAGTAAAATTAGGGAAGAAGATTCTTCATATAGTGCTTTCTCAAGGTTTCTGAAACGGTCTTAGTTTTTACTGAAAACCCTGTTCAAAAACCCCGAGTTTTCAACCGGAGTGAACTCTAACTAAATCCACCTCTCGACAAAACAAGGTACTGCTAAAGTGTCAGTAAACAAAAACTTTAGAGTAAGTGCGAGATAAGAGATGTTCACACAATCTGAGATTCTTCAATGCATAAGGACAAGAGTACGGGATTGACTTACTGAAAAGGAATACATATAGCTATGGAGGTCATTTTCAATGTAATTATTTGTTTTGTTTATGTTTTTGTTTTTTTAAGGCTACTTTGATTTTGAAGAGCTGCAAGGGAGGTATACAGTACTCATGACCGGTGGTAATGGTATGCACAGGACAATTGGACCTACTTGAGATTAAACACACCTCCGCGTTCGCATTTCCATTTTCTGCAGTGGACTTTTGATTCCGTGGAGGCTGTGGTTCGTTTCTCGTCCGTCGGCGAGGTTTGGATGCGTTTGTTGGCTTGGACTTCGACTTTGAGTTAGTGCTGTTGTTGTTATTGTTGTTGTTATTGTTGTTGTTATTGTTGTTGTTATTGTCGGTGTTTGGTTTTTCAAGCTGCTCTACCATAGTGTGAAGAAAAGTTATCTCCGCGTCTCTCTTGGCGACGACGTCTTTGAGTTGATTCACCTGAAGCAAATGTAAAAAGAGTTATGGAAAGTTTCATAATCTAAAGCCTTCACAAATCTAACTTTGTTGAAACCTACAATTTGGTTGAGGTGAGCTTGAGCAAGATAAATGCAGCTGTGGCAGTAAGTTCAAATTCCTGTGCATTTGAAAACAAACATCAGAAAATTTCAAACTTGAATTTGTTATGTTACAAAAGTATTGAAAATGTCCTCGGTGATGTATAAAGTAATTCTACTATAATAAATATGTTTCTATCTTGCATAATGATTTGTATAAGGAGTAGCATAAACATAACACAACATAGTTGAAAATAATATTAATGACAACTTGCAGTTATTACGAATTCAATTATAAAACTTGTGAGGATTTTCTCCATGGTAAATTCTTCAAGAATAAAGGAGCAAAGTGGGAAAAACAAAATCCACCAGTTCAGGTATGTGAACCTGATCCTTCAGCGTCTGAATCTCCCCACTCTCCTTGTTACTTCGAGCGGCACCAAGCTCCACAGTTGCCACTCTTTCCGCAAACTTCAGGGTGCTAATTGTCTCTCCAAACGAGTCAGCATCCGGGCTTATGTGTACAAACATCAAGGTCTTTGCTTGACCTCCTGGTCGGATGAAAAAAACAAAAAACAAAAACACAATAATGAATCACAAGAGAAAGAGTTACAAATCATCCAGCCTTGTCAGAAGCTCCATATGTGAAACTCTAAACAAATTCAACAACGAACTCATGATAAATCACAATTAGCACAACAGATTTGTTGTTATCAACATGTTCCTAATGCTTGCAAAATAGAAGATCAATATATTGAAATAAACTTTACCTAAAGAGTCTTGAAGGAGCTGGGTAAGTTTGCTGTTCCGGTATGGAACATGACCATTTTTCTGTGCTAAGGCAGAGATGACATCACCCAGAGCAGACAAGGATTTATTGATATGCTGAGCTTCTTTCAGTCGGTCTCCAGTCACTTCAGATTTATCCACTCTCTCACTTCCAGCCAGGTCAACAAGGTGGAGGGAGCCTCGGAAAATGTTCCCTGAATCTAAGTCGGTGCCTTGAACATGCACTGTCACCACACTGCAATGTAGCCACAGAGCCCACTGTTACTTCAATTTGACCAAATTTGATCAACACAAGATGCACCCAAATGCTCACAGATGCTGCCAAAGTTTAGCATAGACTTTTTGAGCATACTCTACTTTAGAGTATTTTGTCTTATAGTTATCAAAAATGTGATAAACACAATGTGAAATTTGAAGTTTTAGCACATTCAGCAATGCTTTTGAACACTTGAGCAAAATTATGAGCAGCATGCACATATGTGGCCAGAATTGGCATGGTTTCTAGCAAATTTCTTTTTTAGCTACACAACATGAATATTGCAGTGATAATATCTGATAACTTGGCGCATTTAGCGCTTTTTACCCCTTTGAACTAATTATGAAGCAGTGTTCACAAATGTGGCTAAATTAGCAAAACCTCTACCTATTATTTTGTCTTGCTTATAACTACAGCTCTTTTAAAGTGTTGATGCCAAAATTTTAGCGACTTAGCAGGGTTTTAGCACATTAAGCAAAATTAAGAGGAGTGTTCACATATGTGGCTAGACTTAGCATGATTTCTAGCAATTTTTCCTCATTAGCTACACAAATAGTGAACACCGTGGTAATAACATTTCAAAATTGAGCACATTTAGCAATGCTTTTAGCTACTCAAGCTAATTATGAGTAGTATTCTCAAACGTGGTTAGATTTAGCAAAACTTCTACCAACATTTTATTTTAATTTTAAACTACAAAAAAATATGAATACACTGGTGTTAATTTACAAATTATATGGCATTCAACAGTGATTTTAGCTGCTTGAGGTAGTTATGAAATTCTTATTTGGGATCCCCTGGTGCATCTATTAAAGAGCAGCAGGACATACCTAGTGTTGTGAACAACTACAACATTGGGAATGATCGTATTCATAAACAAAACTTGCATGAGCCTATATTACAACATTCAAATGCACACAACTCTATAATCTTGGATAAGTATAGATCTCTGGTCCAAAAAGGGTGTCTAAAGAGTGTCAAGTTCTTTAAAGTTTACCAATTTTCTTAAATACGATGTGTCTAAAGCGGTGCAAAAACCTTGCAAGATAGGGACACGAGATGGCCAACCATTTTGAAGGATTTTGCGGCCTTCCAATTCTTACATGAGGTAGGCAAATTGCCAACCTTTTGAAAATTTTGTGACCTTACATGTATTCATATGTCTAAAAGATATTAAAAATCTTTATTTACAAAAGCAGTAGATTTTAAACTAAACCCTATTATTTTTGTAGATACTAAAGTGTTTCCATTTATAAGACTGGTTACGTATAGTTTACAACCACCAATCTCTTGTAGGTTTTTGATGCCTTGTACAGAAGGTATATAAAAGGAATGCCAACCACTTTGTATAGGTCAACGACTTGCCTAAATCAAATATGGTGGCTGCCAATACCCTTGTTTGTTCTAATGGTTGCCAAATTAATTTCTCATTACACATGCACTTTTAATTGAATAAAATAAAACAAGTAAAAACAAAAAAAAGTAAATTAAGAGGAATTCATACCTGTGGGATCTGCTACTCCGGTCATTCAGACTTGTTGATCCAACAACTCTGTTCTTTTGACCTAATCTCATCAACTCTACAACGTCATCTGTTGACCTCACTGGCATAATATTTGCGTCAGGCACATTCAGCCCATTTAGTTGTGAGTTATTCCGAATCTCCAGCGTTTTTAATGTCAAGGGCACTTAAAAAATAAAACTAATTAAAATTTCCTTCTACACACTAGAATATCAAAACAACTCAAAAACTACATACAAGTGAAAATAGTCGCAAAGTCTCAGTTGTTTTACATTGGTAGAATCATGGAGTGGTTTTGTTTGCTTTAAAAACATGTAAAAAAAAACTTGGTAATCAAGGATTGGCTTACACTGGATTCATACAAGAACAAAGTTATGCCGTCCACTCCAATCTTACCTTCCGTCACTCCTGTAAAGTGAAGTCCTGCTTTGAGTAAGCACCACTAAAATACATGCACAGTTTACAGAAGCTCTTTCAAAGACTAGAACGCTACTACTGTCACACAACAAAGACAAGGTAAAAAAATCAATAATTTTTAAAAGCATGGGGGAGACAAAAAAATTGCAAGAAGGATATTTCTTGTGACTTCCATCAGTAACGAGAAGATCACGAACTTGCTCATTGTAAATCTCCAACATCTGCACTCCAATCTCATATCGAAATACATGAACTCTACTCTGCGTTATTTGAAAGAGATCATTGAGAGCTCTGTAGTTTACTCCCCAATTTGTTGGTGTCATATTGGTAGGACCGCTCTGGAAAAGACAAAAAAATTACATGTCCATCAAAAGTTTCAGAAAAAAATCTAGAAAACAAAAATTTCTTTCCATGCTCGATTTAGAAGTATCCAATAACAACTGCATTGGAGAAGAAGTGAAGGAGACTCAAATCAAATGTCACTTCAAAGAAGCTTTTCATCCGGGTATACAAGAGAAAAAAGTAAAATTCAATAAAAATGTTTCAAATAGCAACCAGCCAATTTGTGCATTCTAACATACCATAGTGAAGGTCTTGCCAGAGCCTGTTTGTCCATATGCAAATATGCACACGTTGAACCCATCTAAAACAGATCGAATCAAGGGCTGTGTGTCCAAGAATACTTCCTCTGCAACAAATAAAAACCAAAAACTCAAAGTATAATTTAGAAAACAAAAATATACTTTGCTCATATGATCCCTAAGTTCCATTTAGTTCTCAAGTAGTTGACCAACCACATGCCAGAAAGTCATAGACTCAACAAGATATACTTAACTAGGTACTTTTTGTACATCTCTTGGCATACTAAACCCAAAATACTCTAAGGAGTTGCAGTATTGTCAATGTAAGAAACCACAGTAAGAGTCTTGGGGACCCAATGACAAGGGAATATTTTCTAATTAAAACGCATCTAAAATGCAAAACAGTGTTACATTGCCAGTTTACCTTGTAATGACTTTGTATCAAAGCACCGGTTAAACATAAACGACCGCCTGGATTCTTTGCCTGCTGGCTTGCTGGGATTGGCCAGTACCAATTCTCCATTCTCTCCAATATAGTCAATAGTCGTCTGTCTCGTAGGATCTTTCGTAAAGAAAGGTCTCACTCGGCAATAAACACGAATATTGCCTGCAAAAATTCACGGGTTCATATGAAGACTATATCATATTCAATTTTGTTTCATAATTGTGAGAAGCACATGTAATGTTGAAATATATGTTTTTCTCTCAACTCAATCACGTTATGTACAAGATTTTTTCACAATTCAAACCATGAAACCTTTGAACGTTTAGAAAAGGAGATACTGTGAATACTCCACCTTATCCCAAAGCACCACCTGCTTCATTGAACCCCAATTACATCTGTTTCAAGTTTGAGGTTTACCTTTCAGATCTTGGACTTCATTGTAGAGCTGGCGATTTTCAGCTAACACCTTGTGATATCCAGATGCTGCCGCAACAAGAGTTTGAAGTTCTTCTTCTGCACCTTTGGACTGGTTAGTAGACTAAAATCCTGTAGATAACAAGAAATGAAAAAAAAATGCTGCATGGCTTGTAAAAATTACCGAATATCTTAAGATGCTCCTTCCAATCAAACTGCATCTTCAAGATTTCTTCTTTGGCATCCAGCTGCCACCACCTCAGATCCTGCAATCATACGTGTGATCAGAGCATCAAAGTTGGAGCTACCATTAACAAATACGTCTAGACTGGACAGACACTCTTCCTTTCCAGTAAGAAACTAAGATATTATAGTCTAAAATTGAGCTCCAGAGTTTGCCTACTACAAAAAAAACTGCATATGAAAAAACTGTATAATCATTCAAATCCTGAGATATTTTAGTTCCTTCTATTCACTGATGAGTAGCACAACCTTTGCAAATATATGTCTTGAGCATACCTTGAAATCTTTTAGTATCCTCGTGAGGTTTTTTTGCTGTTTGTCGTCCCTTTCCCTCAAAGTTCCCTTCAACCTGCTCGATTGATTCTCCGTCTCTTGCAGCTTCTTTTTAGACTCAGTAAGCTGAGTTTGTATCATCGACATTCTCTCTTTCCACTCCATCTCCATCTCTTTCTTCGCATTCTCAAGGTGGAATACACGATTGTCCTCCAAATGTTTGATGCTGCGCTTCTTGTTACCCACTTCCTCTTTCAACCTCTTCTCCTTTTCTATATTCTATTTCTCCATCATAGAACCAAAAAGACATTCGTTTAGTTCTTAAAAGTACCTAAGACGTTCGTCAAGCTTTTACATTTAAAAATCCTTAATAAATTCTGCAAAGTTCAAACCTTGCATTTGAAATAGTAGAAAGAGGTTAGAGGAATTACTTTGATTTCTTCTTGTGTGCCAGACCCCAAGGCTTCCAACACCATGTTCTGCGATGCAAGTTTCTCTTCCCGCACCATTATATCTTTTAGTGCAGTTTTCATCTGCAAGAATAGCAACCATAGAACTGAGATGTAAAAAAAACAGTAAAATTATAAGCACTTTCTGGTATGTAAATATACGAGTTAAGCAAACAATCACTCAGGCTTGTGGTATATACTTTGGCAATGAACAATGATGGATTGATTGCCTTCGTGACTTGGTTCCTTTGATTGAGAAGGTGACGCTCAAACTCCTCCATGATCTTCCGCAGCATGAACTCCACAAGCTATAATCAAAACCACACGAGTACTTGTAATTACAAATCAACCTTATCTCACATGTTCAATAAGCGGTTGAATCAAAAAAATGCCCAGGCTAAAAAAACTTGATTTGTAACAGCATTGTTAGCAAAATTGAACTGTTCCAATAACATTTAGATATCATAAAGAAAACCTTCTCCACAATTCAGTAGGATACCTCTCTATAGTCGAACTGATCATACAGAGGATTTTCTACGTATCATGGAGAGGCCTCTCTTTGTAATCGATACGACCATAGCAAAGTCCATTGTATGGTAAACTGACAAAATTAGCTGGTCAAAGTGAACATACTATGGGCACCTCCTCTGCCGGTTTGTCACCTATAATTGCACTGATAAGACTCAGCAGCGACTGAGAAGGAGCATTATGCTGGACATGCACAAAAACGCAGTTGCTTAATATAATAAAAACAAAGAAGCTTCAACCAAAGAAAGATACCTTAAAAGTGAAAAGCATCTCATCCACACCGTGCAAAGTCACAACAATCAGATCCAATAAACGTAGTATTATAAAACTATAAAACCGGTACAAATACATCATCCTTTTGCATTGATCACGTACATCATATGCCATAGCTCCTCCTCCTCCTCCATAACCTTCTGTTAAAGGATCCTGGACACTATGTTTTGCTTTCACTTGAAGAACCTCATTGAACGTGTGCCGAATGTCTTGAAGCCACGAAGATGTCGATGCTGTAGGATGTCACATGTTAATCATTCTGAAACTGTAAGCTTTACGAATGGATCACGGTTCACCTTGACACTAATACACTCATCTAACGGTTTATGGTGCATAGTACTGAATCTAAAGTATATGATTAAAATATTTTCAAAATGTTCAAACAGGTTATGAAATATTATCATGTTTGACAACAGGAAAAAAAAGACAACAAATGTCCAATGGGCTTACCTCGTTTGATAAGACAACCCTGGCTTAGTATATACCTGAGATGACAGGGCTTGGAGATCGGTTACCACGCCTTGCATCCATACACTCTTGACCAGACTGATCCAGGCGCATGACATCATCAAAGGAAGCTCTGCTTTCTTTGTGAAAACCATCGAAGTTTGTTGATTGCTCTGGTGAAGAAGACAACGATGTGCCATCCAGAGACTCTTGGTCCGAAGAAAGTAACCATTTTCTTCGGGGATTGGGGTTCTTGGGATGATTCATGTATCTCGAGGAGGCAACGCACGACCCGGAGTCCGTAGGAGATTTTAACCTCCAGAATCCAAGTGCACCCCCTTGCTTCCAATCATGGTATGACTTCAATGCTAGTATACAGTCCACCAGCTTGGCACTTGCATTTGAGGACATGGGACCCTGTTATGTAAAAAAGCAATGATTACACACTCAATCTTAGCACAAGCTTTGAGCATACTCGTTAAAAATAAAGCAGATCTTAGGATGACCAAAACGTAATACTCAAGTTCTCAAAGCTCTGAACGTATGGCGACATAAGACTGTTGTGATTCCTCAACTCTCAGCCTCTTTTATGCCAGCCAATTTCATGAATACCGGGGGATGACACGTAAGTTCAGACATGCAAAACTAACACAGAATACTTGCAATGGAACAGTCAATAGCTACTTGCAGCCCCCCTCATTCAAAAGGAAAGGTTTCTTCCAAATTTCAAGTTGAAAAAGTGCAACATTTCTGGAGCACAAAGGCTGCTGTATGGCAAATTAGTCATCGCGTGTTGCAACGGATGGCCATTTCAAAGAGTCAAGCAAAGGGTTGCATGTGTCAGAGTCTCTGAAAGATGCAAATTCCTTGAACATCCTTGCATGTTTGGCCGTAAACATGTACCATGTTTTTCCAAGCCTGTCATGAAGCTCTCACATGCATGGCTCTTGACACGTACTGACATTTCACGTGGATGGGTAATTTAGCATTATCTAGTTTTTGTACCTTTTCCAGGTCGGAAGCCTCGAATGCAGGCAATCCCATGTCCTCCACAGCCACCAAAAAGTTTTTGACGTTGTCATAATATAAGTAATTAGGTAGAGCTCCATCAAACTGATTTGAGTTAGCTGGATCCTCAACCTGGTCCATGCACACACGACATAGCATGTCCAAATGAGCTACACAATATTTTACCCAGACTAGATACACTTCAAGAGCCAGGAAATTCTAGAAGGTTAATGGATGTTATATCAAGTGATTTTTATTGAATTTTGAACATCCATATCTACACTTTCTGAAAGATCACAGGATCCACATTGAGCAGAAAAATTTGTGAATGTCTCAAACTTGACATAAGAAAGGAAATGCATGATTCAAGTGTTTTGTTACCTTTGGTACTGAGCCAGGTTGAACTTTGTTGATGACTTTACAAAGTAAACAGCCACTTTTCAGGTACACACGTAGGTCTTCCACAGTGGGATCGGCAGGGAGAGCCTGATTTCCAACCATGGTTTGCAGCCATTGCGCTGCTAACTGCCTCCTTGACGCTGTCAAATCTCCAAAACACAATCTCAACATCAAAACACAAAAAAAACATCACTACCACACAAAAAAAACAACTAATTCCACAGCAGCAACCATGTCAAAAATTGCTAACAAAACCCTGAACAACTCTCCACTTATCCAGTAGCAACATTCTTGAAAACGTACAACTGTCCTGCAGATTGTCACTGTTGATTGTGTGCTTCATGTTTCTGATAGCATCCACCCGTTGTCCTGCAGTAGGTAACCTCGTTAAATTGTCATGAAAGACAAAGAGCTCAACATTCCTCTTCAAAAATCTAAAGAAGAGAGAAAGTTTAGCAAATGCAGTCCTTCAGTAGTTGAACATCTATGGAGTCAGAAAGTAAAATGCAATTGTTAGGATTCAAAGCTTGAACTAGCAAAAAAGTTCATTGCCAAATAGTTGCTACGCAAGGCTCTCCATGAGTTGTGCAGTCGGTGACTACACGGCACTCAGAGTCAAGGTAACCACAGCAAAAAGCAACATGTTCCGAGCCATGCGAAGTTGGTGTTATTGTAATGGAAAGAGATAATTTTAAGCAAGGTCTTCATGCGACAGACTTTTGGTTCAATGCAGGCTACCAGGGGTTAATGGTTTGTACAACAAAGGTACATATGCTTGATTTCAAAGGCAAGAGGATTGAGAGCAAAACTTGAAAAGTAAGTGACGGACTTGCTTCCTCGGCTCTTCTCGCTGCCATGCGCGCTTCACTCAGCTTCGCTCCCACGCCCTCATTTCCACTTTCCAAGACCATGAGATCAATGATGTATTCTTTGGAACCGCAACCGTAGGGGGGCCGAGGTCCTGTCAGCATCTCATGGTTGGGATACAGTCCATGATCCGTGAAATAGACAGTGCTGTTGATGTTTCCTCCCCCGCATTGCGACGACAAGAGAGACGGCATTCGGTATTCAAAGTCATGGCTGGAGGAGCACGTCGGAGATCCATCTTCTTCTGATCCAAGGAATGAACTCGCTGTGGAGTCATGCATGGCTCCTTCACAGCTCCCCGACAATCACCAAACCTACTTTGAAAACTCTTTTATAATAAAAGCTTCATGTCACAGGCATTGTCCCCCTCGTCATGTTCTCAGCTCTCCTTCCAAATCTACTCTCGCACAATACCTAACAAGAATTTTGCATTGCTATCAATGGAACAGTTCAAGTTCATTGCCAAGTTGTTGTGTATCATGGCTCTAATTGGCATATACATTGAGCAGAGAAGGTTACGCTCTCGCGTCAGCAACTCCAAGGTAAGCCAGCTCGCACGTCAGCTTTTCGTATGCATCCTCTGCATCCTCCGCATCAAAAGAGCTTGTTAATTCTATCTTTACAGATCTTTAAAAACGTCTGATAAAATTTCCAGTGAAACTCCAGGATGAGCAGTTGTGGCACTTGCTATGTCAGAAACGAGACATTTCACAGAAATAAATCAGAACAGAGCACTAACGAGAAGACCTATTAACAAACGTGAGGTCAATGTGTTCTCCGACATTTTCAAACTGATGGAATAATTTGAAATATAGTTAAGTGTAATTGATAGATAAGCATGCGCCGTGCAGTTGCAGTGCCAATAGCCATAGCTAAACAATGTTAGCCTTATTTTCCACTCTTGAATAATCTCTAAATTAGTGGCTTGGATCACAAGTCTGCCGTGTTTTTGCATGGCTAAACGCTTGAAAGTCCTCTGCTGTTTGCATTCCCATGGATTTTAAAACTAAGCAGCAAGAAAGCCGAACTCTCGGCACTCATAGACGCTTTACACGACTCTCCATAAACCTCCATAACAATCAAAACCTGATAACTTAACTAATGTGTTATGCATTCTTCCAACAAACAACCGCGATTGCAATTGGAGAAGCGGAAGGAAGGACATACCTTATGATTGAAGTGACAAAGCGGTGATGGTACAGAAACTTTGCAAAACGCTGTTTAAAAAGCTGAAGAATCACGTGGACGAGTTATTGATCGGTGCTCAGAAGGTCAGTTTGAAGAGCAATTCTCGTTGCGCTGAGTGTTCGGAAGGGCGAGAGATAGGTAATGCCAAAGTCGACAGAGGGTGAAGGGAAGAAAGGCCGGGGGATCCAAGTCTGGACAACGCAAGCATGCGCGCGCTTGGAGGCAAACAAGCACGTGACCATGACGATAGTTCAACAGGAAAAGACGGTTCGGGCGGCTAGGCCACCAGAAGTGAACACTCGGATAGTATTAGGTAGTCGTTTTCTCAGAACCGGTTCCGGTTATCAGTGCACAACCAGTTCTCGTGAGATCAGAAACCGGTTATGAGATGCCGACTACTGATAGGCAACAATGTGACATTTCAAAGATGAATCTCATTCATAAGCAGAGTCTTCCTTTTTTTTTTTTATAGGAAATTGCAAATGCAACACCTTAAATTGCTACGGACACCGCTTGTGAGCATGAAAATTGATAATTTAGTGCTATTTTTGATGTATTCAAGTGGTCCTTCATTCATTCAATCACGGCATAACCAACATTACCATTCCTTTGAAAGAAAATAAAACAAATACAAATTTTTGTTGAAATATTATGACACCAATACTATTTTTTGATATATTTTTGCTTTAAGAAACTCAAAAGTCTTATGATCTTAATTTCAAAACTAAGCACACCTATTTTTTTAGTACAACCTTAGAATGATAAAGCTAAAACAAATTTTTTGATTCAAATTAAAAAATCAGCATTAAAAATAAATCACATTTCATGCTCATAGGAGTTCATGCTCACAGGGGTGTCCTGTTAGCAATTTAGGGTGTTGCTTTAACAATTCCTTTTACTCCCTCTGTTTCTGAAAGAAACCCAGATTTGAGAATTTGTGAGGAATTAAGGAATATTAACAACAAATTGTAATTGTAAGTTATTGGATATTAGGCTTAAACTATTCCAAAACCAATTTTGATTTTTTTTAGAATTAAGGTTTTTAAAAAAAAGAGAGAAAATTAGTACCAAAGTTTTGAAATTTCAAATGTTTTGTTATTGTCACAAATGGTTAGAAAAATGATTGATATGAAGTGTGTTAATGCAATTGTAAGTAAAGAACAAGTTAACTTAGTTGCCCAAGTAGTCCCATTTATAAAAAAACTAAATCTTTTTGTTGATATTATTGATGATGCAAAATTTACAAACAAAAATTACTAAATCAAATTTGTAATGCTAACATTAGCATTCAATGAGCATAAAGAGCCCAAAAAATATGAGTGCTAAATAATTAATTTCATTTTCATTTTAGAGATAAGCGTATAAGCGTATAATTTAAAATTTAAAAAAAAAATCAACTCAAGAGACAAACACGGGTTTTTTTCTGAAACAGAAAAAAAGCAGGGTTTCTTTCAGAAACACAGGGAGTATTTATTTATCGAAACCGGTTATGAAGCTTCACACGTAACGCGGGTATCAATCGAGACATACAGTCGTCACCGGCGCTCTTCGTCGTCGTCGTCGCCACTCTGTTTGCCGGACTAAGTTTTCGCTCTTGCATTTCCACGGGGGGCGGCAGTCGAAGCAGGTCGCATCCCCCTCCTTCTCTCCCTTCTTCCCCTCCAGCTTATACTCTCCAACACAACATCATTCTGAATTAATTAAGTCTACCGTCTTCCGGAGAATCTCCCGGTCATGTCTTAACCCGCCCGAAGAAAATTCTTCAACCATTCGCAAGGTGCGAGGGTTTTGCATACGAAGCAATTTCTGCATTCATTATCATGTTGATTATTCCATCTCAGGGCTCAATTTTTCTGTTCCAATAATCTCCACTTACTTCAAAAACCTAATTCTGTCAAGTCCGAGCCTCTTATGTCGGGCCGAGTTTAAATGTCGCGCAGAATCACGCTTGGTTTGCAACGTCGCTCGATACATGAACGCCTGAATTTGAATTAAAAGTTTTGATAAAGTTGCAGGTGGATTCTCGAGTTGTGTAAAGCTCGCAATGGCGATCTTGACCAAAATGGCGTCCGCGCGGCGCTTACTGCGAGTCCCTGCCTCCTCCACAGCTGCGACCTCGTTTCAGTTCGCTCGCTCGTTGACGGGCGGTGGTGGATTCCGTGAAGAGCGCGACACGTTCGGTCCCATTCAAGTGCCTCAAGATCGGTGAGTTCGTAATAATCGTGTTTTGGTCGACTTTTCTTTGTTTTCTTTCATTGGATCCTTTTTTTTGTAGCTTCTTTCAGCTGCTCTTGATCACTCCATCGCCATCTCTTTCCATTTTTTCTTAAGCCGGTAACCTCGAACTGTGCTGAACAGATACTGGGGAGCCCAGACGCAGAGATCTGTACAAAACTTTGAGATCGGAGGTGAAACAGAGCGGATGCCGAAACAACTCATTGAAGCATTCGGCATCCTCAAGAAGTCCGCTGCCATTGTAAATACCTGCCAAGCTCTCTTTTCCTTGCTTTCGGTATTATAACTTTGTAAGGATTGGATAGATATCTCTGTATTTTGTGATACTTTGATGGATATCCTTGATCTTTTTAAATTGCGGGGAGTCTTGGAGAGGGGGGACGATTACCATTTCAAATATCAAGAGTATCTTTTGCAAACTACAGGAGTATTCATTAAAATTTCCTTATAATTTTGAACACGCAAGAGTTTTGGTTTTGCATCATACTCATTTGTAAAAAGTGTTTCTGTGCTTGAGGCAGGTGAACATGGAATACGGTTTGGACAAGAAGTTTGGTGATGCTATTGTAAAAGCCGCCTCGGAAGTGTCGCAAGGAAGGCTGACCGACCACTTTCCACTTGTTGTATGGCAAACTGGCAGCGGCACTCAAACCAACATGAATGCCAATGAGGTACTTCACTTCAAAACTCAGCTGGTGTAACTGATATTCAAAGAAGACTTTTTTTGCTTTGTATTTTGTTGCTTTTCTCATGGTTTTTTGTTTGTTTGAATCTTGGTGTATGGTTTATTGTACAGGTGATCGCAAATCGTGCTGGTGAGATTATTGGCATTCCTATTGGAAGCAAAGGTGTTCACCCTAATGACCATGTCAATATGAGCCAATCTTCAAATGACACCTTTCCTACGGTTGGTTGCCACAAACCCCCATTTTTCCTCTTGTACCAGACTTTCTGCTTTTTCCAGACTTTCTCTGCAAGTTTACGTAATTCTTGTTTTTTTTTGTCTTTCTTTGGACTACACTTGAATAACTTGATTTATTAAAAGAGGAATGTTTTGTCTTGAGATTTCAACTTTGGTCTCATATCCATTTGATTGCTTTGCTAATAACTCTGCTTTTTGAGAATTTTTGGGGCAGGCGATGCATATTGCAGCGGCTGTTGAGGCTAACGCTAAGTTGATTCCTCATTTGCATGGTTTGCATGAAGCATTGATCCAAAAGGTAACTCTATCAGACTTTCCAGATGTATTTTCATGCAAAATACACGCTACACTCTCATTTTCTCTAAGACTCTTTGGCAAAGGAGTTACCTGTTGGATGGATTTTTTAAATTTCTTCAGCATTGACAGTCTGTTGACTTCGCATTTTGCAGCAAAATGAGTTCAAAGATATTGTGAAGATTGGTCGCACACATACTCAAGACGCAGTCCCAATTACCCTTGGACAAGTTTTTAGTGCGTATTGCACTCAGGTAACAACTACACAATCCTGTTCCAACATGTCCTCTTTTTTTCTTGCTTTTTGTTTATATTTATTTTGAGGGTATGAAAAGGTTTATGTGGACTTACTCTGATGACATTGGCTGGTGTAGGTGCGGTACGGAATCCAAAGGATTGAAGATACTCTTCCTCGCATGTATCAGGTTTGACATCGTCTCATACTCTGCTATATTTGAATAGGACGTTTTCTTTTCTGTAAACATTCAGTAAGGACATGTGATTGTGTGTACATTAATTATACTTTTGTAGAAAGAATTTGTTAGTATTGACCTGTATCATTAATGTTTACAGCTTCTTTATGGGAAACTGACTCTTTATTGTTGATTGATTATTTTCCTGACTTTTGATGTTTTTAAAACTGAACATTTCAATGAGTAATTCCTTGAAACCAAATTAAGATTGATTGTGCTGTTTCCAGCTGGCGCAAGGAGGAACAGCTGTTGGAACTGGTCTCAATACCAAGAAAGGGTATGGTGTCTGTCTTGTTTTCTATCCAGCAAGGTTTAAAGCTTGGTTTGTTCTGTGATTTATTTCTCAGGTTTTGGGCATTGTAATTGGCAGGGTTTACGTTTGGAAACATTCGTAACTCTTTGTGGTAATTCTCTGTGGTAGTGCAAGAAGGCTTGGGGTTGAGATACAAGCTGATTGTAGGAAGTCTAGACTGAGGGCTAGCATATGGTCCAACGAGGTGGTTGGATAGGCGATTGAGTCTCTCTATCTACATGGATTTGAACGCTTGAAATTATTTACAATGTATTGAAACGTGCACCTTGTTGAGGGCTTTCCATTTTTATAAAAATCTCAAAATTTTCTAGTTTTAGATATCATGCCTTCCTGCACTACCATAGAGAATCAGTATTGCAATTGGCTGGTTTTTTTTAGAGGATTTTTTAACGGTTTGTGTCCTTGAAATTTCTGACAACAAGGGGCTTGTAGGTTTGATAAGAAGATTGCAGCACAAGTGGCAAAAGAGACAGGGTTGCCATTCACAACAGCACCAAACAAGTTTGAAGCATTGGTATGGTTTCTTCTATATATATAGTGATGCTTGCATAAGGTCAATGCTTTGGGCAAGAAAAAAATGTTGACCATATCCCGGCATTAACTACAAACAAACACTCCATATAACTAGGCCGAGAACACGAAAAGAAGCGTGAAACCTTGACACTATCCAAATGTTTCTGTTACAAAGGTTGACCTTATCCAAACATCACTATAGTGGGTTCCGTTCTAGTAGGTTAAGCCTTATTTTTTGTGAGGGGAGTGTGTGTTTAGTGTCAGCATCATTTTTGCTGCTGCTTGGCTTTTTTGCAGGCAGCTCATGATGCACTTGTAGAATGCAGTGGTGCACTCAACACTGTTGCTGTTTCTCTCTTGAAGATTGCTAATGACATTCGATTGCTGGGAAGGTATGACCTTACGCAGATAGAGCTATCGAAACCAGGGAAAATTTGATGGATACCTCTGCAGTTTGCCATATTTGCACAAATGCCCTTGGTTGTTCAGAAATTGCACAAATACCCTTGGACCATAATTATCAAGCATTTGTTCTTTTGTGAACACCACTTCCTTCTCCCTTTGTAAGCACATTGCTTCTTTCCTGTTTTGTGTGCGCACAAAGGGAGAAGGAAGTGGTGTTCACAAAAGAACAAATGCTTGATAATTATGGTCCAAGGTTATTTGTGCAATCTCTGAAAAACCTAGGGCATCTGTACAAATATCGCAAACTTCAGGGTTATCCATCAACTTTTCCCTTAAAACTGTTGTCTTTTTTTCTTTTTCTCTTTTTTTCTTTTTCAGGTATTAATGACAGATTCTAACAATGAGATTTTCTTTCTGGAACGCTTGCAGTGGACCTCGTTGTGGATTGCACGAGCTCATCTTACCAGAGAACGAGCCTGGCAGCAGTATTATGCCTGTACTGTCCCTATTTTTTCCACTGCTGTTTTTTACTTGGCTAAGGATGTATTTATTACTCAGTTTTCTGATGTTTCAGAATTTGCAAACTTTCTTCTTCTGTTCCTGTACACATACGTTGTTTTTTCCAGCTGGTACTAATAAGTTTTTTTTGGGAGTTTCTGCAGGGAAAGGTCAACCCCACACAATGCGAAGCATTGACAATGGTTTGCTGTCAGGTATTTGTTTTCTCAGGTGCCATTATAATTTTAAAAAGGCGAAATTCTAGTTTGCAAATAAAGAGCTTTGCATAGTGAAATCAAATGGAAAGAGAAATACAATTAAATAGCACTTCTCTTATAGGGTAGTCTTGCATTTAGCCACTTCTTCATTCTCTCAACTCGAAATGGTTTTGGCTGCTCTTTTATGTCAGTTTTAATATCTTCTTTAGATGCATTGTAGCTGCCTTGTCTAATTTTTGAGTTTTTATGCAGGTAATAGGGAACCACACAACCGTCACAGTGGCAGGCTCCAACGGGCATTTTGAGCTAAATGTTTATAAGCCAGTCATGATCAACGCTTTGCTTCAGGTATTTTGCTGCTAGATTATTCTTATACTATGTGCAAAGATTTTTTTTTTTTTTTTTCCACACTTATTTTAAACTCTGGTTTTTAATTATACTAATTCCACGACCATGGTATTTCCTTTTCTTTTGACAGTCAATGATTTTGCTTGGAGACGCAGCAGAGTCTTTTAGAAAGAACTGTGTTGTAGGTATTGAAGCGAATCGTACCCACATTGACGATTTGATGCGAAGGGTATGTCTTTTTTGCAAATTTTTATTTTTTTGGCACGTCAAATTTTACTTGAATTTTGTTGATATTGTTGTGTATTCCTCTATGGTCGAGAGTAAGCAATGGTTTGAAAGTATAGAAAGTTCTTATGTTCCAACACTTGTTAAAAGCCATGTTGGGACTCATCATTATAGAGTATGAAATTCTTATGTCTTTTAGTAGAACTGTAGTAGGTGCTTATAGTAAGAGTGGCATTTCTAATTTTGCTAAAAATAATTGTCTTTTGAACTTCTGACCAATTTGTTCCGGGGTGGGGTACTGAAACATTGCAGTCGCTGATGCTCGTGACTGCACTCAACCCTGTAAGCAACCTTAAAACTCTCACCATTTTCCATTGCAAGGCCAAGTATTAATACCCCCAGATGTAAAAAACTTGTAATTACACAGGACTTTGTTGCAAGGTGTTCTCCAAACAAAGAGTGAATGTATGCATATTCTCTGTATTTGACATTTTGCAAATCGAAATGTTTGGCAGAAAATCGGGTATGACAAAGCTGCAGCATGTGCGAAGAAAGCTCACAAAGAAGGATCCACATTAAAGGCAAGGCACTTATCTCTTTCATATATTCTGCAATTTTGAAAGTATTCTATTTGCACACTCATATACAGATGTTTTTATTTTGAAAAACCTCAAACTTAAAGAAACCTGATTTTCACCATCCTATAATGCAAGACACCATAAACCAACAAATTATTGGCCACAAATGTCAAAGAATTGTTGACTTTGAATGAAAATAACTTTCTTTTTTGACAAACAATAGTTCTAATCTGTTTTGTAACTTTTCATCCTAAAACCTTCTTGTTTATAGTTACAAAGAATTCCAACTTCTTGAGGGGTGTAATGAATAGCTCTTATGATTGTTAGGGCTTTGCTGCTTTATGCTGTCTTCCACTGTATATTCTTCATGACAGTATACCACTACAGTATTCTTGTGGGTTAGCTTGGAAGCAAAATCTCTAAACAAACACACAAATTTCTATAATACCAGAAATATATTTGCAAGTCGAGGTAAATCCTGCATGTCTTTTACAAAGTTTATTGATTTTTTTTTTTGATTTATTTGTGAAACAGGAAGCAGCTTTGACTCTTGGCTACCTCACATCCGAGGAATTTGACGAATGGGTTGACCCGAAGAAAATGTTGGGACCATCCTAGGCACGTCAGTAAAAACACCAAAGTTGCAACATCCAAGGTTTCGTTTTTTGCTTGTACACAAAATAGTGCATTTAGGTTGCCTTACTTTGGAAAGTTACCTCATGACTCATTGTTTGGCCACTTAGAGGCGCATGATGTTATTGTTAAGACCTTTTTGTTGTTAAAAATTGTTTATTGCAGTAATTATTGATGAAAACTATTGTAGTATCAGTATGTATTTATAGTGTAGAATGTTGAGAAATTAGTGTGGGGCAATCTAAATGCACTGCAGTAGTTAGTGTAGTTTTCTTGCTGGAGTGGTCACAGGCATCTTTTTTTTCACAAGTTTTGCACCTGGCAGGAGTTTTTGATACTGAATCCGAGTGTTACCGACAACATCACTCTGGATCGTGAGGCAACGGGGAATGTTATATAGTAACTTTGGATATTGGCTGCTTGATCAACTGAAGGCTCTTTGAAGGATAGATTTCTTTGCAATCTTTAGTTCATTGAATAGTTTCCATAATAAAGGGTACAGTTTGAGACTAGAAAGTAGCACTTTTTTTTCTTTTTTCTTTTTTTTTCTGTTTTTTTGTCCGCTCACGTTTCATTGATTTTAGAGTTGTATTGTAGTGATGCAATTGGCTCACAGTGGATGGACTTTTTTTTGTAGATGTTGCTTGAACAAATACCTTTAGCATTTTTGGTTGCCCTTGTATATTTGTGAACGTAACAATGGAAATTGCAGAGGAGTGTCATGTTGCATAATTTCACTCTTGCTAGCAAAAAAGAACATGTGGCAGTATTATTTCAAGCAACATTTACATAAGCTAAGGGCCTCACGCACAAGCAATCTCACTTTTGTGTCACTAGTTCAGTTCTGTCCTTGTTCCCAACTCAAGGGAGGCACTCTATGTATGTTTTGAGTACCCCGTGCAACAAGAGCTGTTTTTTGGGGGGCTATTTAGCTCATAGGCAAGGATTAAAGGATTTCTATAATTACTTGAAATTGGCAAAATGGTCTATTTGATGAAACTATATCATTACTTATAACTTCCATTTCATTGTAATTTATTCTAGGCTATATTCTTTATGAAGAAATCTAGAATTGAAAAGGGAGTTGAATGGAAAAGGATTAGATAAAGAAGTATACAACTCACGAGCGTGGATTTTTGCCTATTTTCATGGGTTTTCAAAGGATTAGGGTGATTGAAGTTCACTAATATCATGTGTATTAGAGAGAAAGTGAGTTGGTCTAAAATGGAAACACACAATGACCTAACCAAGCAATTTCTTTTTCATTGTATGTCTAGCCTAGTTGTGCACCTAGCTGTACACACAAGTTATAGTAAATTAAACCTAGACAGGATCCAATATATGGCACACTAAATTTTATGTATAAAATACTAATGACCTACACTTGGAGGCTACCTAAGTTACTTACAGGATTCTTGGCTTTGAATGGCCCCAGCCTTATTTGTAAGTTTGTTATAAATTTCACCTGCAATGAATAAAATGCTATCAATATTTTGCCATAGGTTGTTTTTAAAATGTGATATGGCAATTATTATTTGCTAAGTCTTTCCTTGACTTTGCTAGTAGTTGTTTGTCCTTTCAAAATTTCAAATAAAAAATGAATTGGAATATTGTATAGGATAAAGCCCCATTTGCACTTGTACTTACGGTTTAGCAAGCAGCGGTATTTCAAGCGTGTTGCAAAGTGGTTGTTTGCACTACATGGCATTGATAGATTCCAAGCCAATGTGGCAGCCTTGTTGGCAGGCTTGTAATAGCTGTTGTTAGCCAAATTACATGATAACATTCTATAACTTTAGGGATTTTTTGCAAACTGTTAGCAGTGCAACATCTTCTCTAAAATGGAGATTTTAGGGAACTTTGGGATCTTTCAGGCGGTATTTGGTATTGTGGGCTATGAAGATCAATTACAAAAGAGTGCAGAGATAAAAATCATTGAACTTTTGGTGAAACTCCCTTTTTGTGCCTACGGTTGTTGCAACAGTGCTAGAGTCAAGCAGCTGTGACATGGGTACACATAAACACTTGGCAATGAGGCTCCTCCAGTAAACTGACTTCAACATTTAGCGACTATCTTGTTAACTTATTGAGCATGTGAGTGAGGTCGTACAACTCTAGAGGTATGTTGCTCTATGCAAGGAATGAACTAAGAAACAACCAATTCAACGGCCAATGTAAGAAGCATTGCATATTGCAAGAGGCAAAAGTCAAAAATTTCGGGAACCATGCCAATCCCCGCGTGGTGTCACAAACTGCTTCCTCACGGTGTTGATACAAGATTCTTCCGCAACCCCAAAGTGCGTGGCGACCATTGCTTCAGAGTTTGCATAATGTATCACGACTTTGAACGCCGACACTCCCCACCTCACCTTTGGTGACCACTTCAAGAAAAACTACGCAACAGACAAAAATTTACAGCACGCCTCTCAGACCAGGTGCAATGTTGAGAAGAAGAAGACAAGCGCGACAAAAGTCAGCTTTGTGCGAGCAAGGGATGTGATTTTTAGAATACATTGAATCAATGTGTGAACCCCTGCATTTCACATCATGAGTTTTGCCTTGTTGGCATATTGTAGGGGAACTTTATGATTACATATGATCTTATGTGTGAACGAGGCCTCACTTAATTCCCGCTTAGAAATTTGAATGCTTACTTTCTGAGGTGTACAACACTGAATGCTGTTTTTTGTACTACAATGAACATTTCTATGTTTTAATACCGGTCTTTCAAAAAGCCAAGTGAGAATCAACCCTAACCCCTAAAGGACCACTTGTCCCTACGGGGGACAAATGGGATTTTGGGCATGTATTTATGGCTAAACTACTTTGTGTAAGTTTTTTGAAATTTTTATGGAAGATGGGGAATTCAAAAATATGTGTGGACATCAAATTTTTCCCTCATTGCGACATTTATTGAAGAAGTTAAAAATGAATTTATGAGAATTTTTGTTTTGCGGGTAGTCCAAAAACTTCTTTAAAAATTGCATCTTTTTAAATTAAAAATTTGAGGTTATTTCTTTAGACTTGTGTATATGTGGGAAGTTTTGAATCATTCAATTCTAATAGATGAGATAAAAGTTATGAGAAGTTTTAGTTTACATGTAGGCATAGTTTTGAGATTTTCCACACCTACCCACAAACTAAAACTTCTCATAACTTTTATCTCATCAATTAGAATTGAATGATTCAAAGCTTCCCACATATACGTAAGTCTAAAGAACTAACCTAATTTTTTTATTTTAAAAAAGTTCAATTTTTAAAGAAGTTTTTGGGCTGCCTGCAGAACAAAAATTCTCATAAATTCATTTTTAACTTCTTTAATAAATGTTGGAATGAAGGAAAAATTTGATGTCCACACATATTTTTCAATTCCCCATCTTCCATAAAAATTTCAAAAAATTACACAAAGTAGTTCAGCCATAAGTACATGCCCAAAATCCCATTTATCCTCCAAAGTGACAAGTGATCCTTTAAGGGTTAAGACACTTTGATTTTAGCTTTTCCCAAAATAAAGCGCCTTTTATCTATGGGTTCCTCCCTTAGGCTTGAAGCACCTTATTTGGGGAAAGGCCAAAAGTAGAGGTGCTTTTCAAGGCGTGAGGCCCCCTTTTCTCAAGGACATTTTTGTAAAGTTTTGATCAAGAGGGCCCTCAAATAAGATGCATGCAAAAATCTAGGAGTTTCAAAGGTAAATGGGTCTTATATAGAGGATTAGGGATCCCTACGAAAGAATTTTGGACATAAAGCCCCACTACTTGAGGGCTATGGACAATGCTTGACGCACAAAAGACAACAAGACCTTACATCCAAAATTCCCATGCAAAGATCCTTGCCTTATGTAAAGTTGGTCAGGCAAACTCTACCAGCGTATGAGAAGAAATTTAACCCTTAAAGGACCGCTCTACATATTACATAGTATATACGCTGTCATATAATTGGTATTTGCTACCAATAAAAAGTTTTAATTTGGGATCTTGACTAACTCACTAGAACCGCATTGATCTATATTCTAACTGTTTTGTTGATTTCACATGTAGTAAAGGTGTGAGTGCATTCCAAACACAAGAAAATATCAAGTACTGTATTGGTCGCAAAAGGCTCCTCACTCCTTTAAGGGTTAAACTTCACTTGCTAATATTTGACACTTCACAATGAAATTTTCAATACATTGCATTGGATGTTTTTTATGTTTTTATTTTGATTTACTGCAATTCAAATTTTAATCAAAATTTGACCAATAGTAATTTCAACTTCAATTGGTTATTTTGCAATTTCAACTGGCTAATAATACACTAAATGCTGAATCTTTTTGGACATTGGACTCTAACTCTAACTGAAGCCCGAGCAGCTCCCAATTTTGCACCCTAGATTTGAGGATTTCACCATACACTATTGAACCCAAAATGAAGCAATGAAGGCTACTTGCATTAGTGAATCCTGCCACATATTAGCTGCTAAGCTACTTTGGGAGGGTTTAGATTGGGACCGTCAAGTGCAGTTATATGAACACATCCAAGCAGTTTCAAGGTTACTCTAGAATTTTTTTAAGTATCCTATGAGCTGTAACTTTACTCTTTATTATAAAATTTTCTACAATAAAATTTTCCACAAAAATGATAGTTCCATAATATAATGGTGCTTGGATAAGGTCAACACTTTGGGTTAGGAAAAAGTGTTGAATCTATCCAAGCATTGAGCATTAAAAAACACTCCCTTTGCATTAGTTTCCCTTGTTCTAGTGGTTGTAACTTTGGAGGTGCTTTCCCCCCCATGTGTTTGGTACACCAACCAAACATCTTTCTAACTTATGAGTCAAAATGGACATTGATGAAAAGAAAACGTTGACCATATGCAAACACTTGATTTTATCCAAGCTCATAATACATGCTTTGGGCAAAAAGGGAGTGAGACTGTGATCTTATTCAAACATGGCTCTTACAAAGGTTGCCGTTAACAAACACCATTTGTAGCTTGTTGAAAGGCTATTCCTACAGATTTTTTTCCTGCCAGACCTTGCGGTACCCTAAACCCTTAAACGCTAGTGAATGGGTATGTCTACCTTACCATTACCTTACCATTGAAGAAATGAAGGGCAGGGAGACAAAAGGCCAGCTTGAGAAAATACTGGATCCGCCCACGAAGTACGACGAGAGGTTGGGCAGCCCACCAAGGTTTTTTGTCGAACTGCCCCGCTTCTCCTTGCCCGCTCTTTTATCAAAGTCACCCTGCGACACGACCCATCCCCGTCCCCGTCCCCGTCTCCGTCCCCGGGACGTCCGCAGCTCCTGCGGGTCCTCTGGCATTGTCGTCGCCTCCTCTGCAGAATCAATGGTCTCGCCTGTCGTCGCATTACAATCCACAAAGCCATGTCCTCTCGATCAGCGTGCGAATAAAAACTCCAACGATTTCGTCGATTGTGAACCTTTCCGCGCTTGATTTGCAGCTGAATTGAACTTTTGGTGGCGCATTCTGTTTTGTTCTTGGATTTCACAGTTTTCTCAACCGATCGGCTGAACGGTGAAAGCCTAGGGTTGGAATGCTCATTCCTAGAACTCTTAACCAATTTAGAATGTTGTTGAAGAATTTCGAGAGGTAAAGCTTAGTAGGCAGACTTATGAATCCTAGTTTCAATTGAAAAGAGGGCGTGCAAGGAGTGCGTTCGTATCGTCCATGGCGACGCTTCGTTCGCGGCTGGTACCGTCGACATGTTCATATTCTTTCTCCAGAAGCGGTTGCGATGATGCTGGTGTGGGATCGGTGCGGAACGTTAAAATCGTTTCTCCAAGTTCGTGTGGAGCGCGATGCATACCATTGACTGCCGAGAGTTCTGTATTATCTGGTGTTCCATTGTCGTCGTGTAAGGTGAAGGCAATGCAAGGAAGTACTGGATTGAACGGAACATCGTCTACGAGTGTGCCAGAAGGTCAGCGTCTGCTTTATTCTCCTTGCGAATTGTATATTTAGATATATTAAATATCAGTTGGCTTATTATTTCTCGTTTACTTTAGAGAGGAATGCGATTAGACTGCATTTGACTATTCTGAGACTGCTAGTTTTTTATATGTGCTGGTTCTTGTAAGTAAGGTTATGTTAGAAGTGGTGCTTTGATTAGTCCTATTATTTCATGTTACAATGGTTATTTCTTGTTTAATGCAAGTATTTTTAAAACGTTTAATCTATTTCAGTTAGCTTCTTCTTAGCAAAGATATTTGAGCTGACAATTGCACTATATATCTAGTCCGTGGCAGCTGACATTATCATTGCTAGACGTATTCAACTTTTTTGCATGTCTTTCTTGCAAGTAAGGTTATGTCAGGAGTGGTGCTCTGATTAGTCCTATTGTCTCTCATTACAATGGACATTTCTTGTTTAATGCAAGTGTTTTAACGTTTGATCTACTTGAGTTAGCTTCTTCTTAGCAAAGATATTCGAGCTAACAAATGCTTAAAAAGTATATATATCTAGTCCGTCGCAGCCGACATTATCATTGCTAGACGTATTCAACTTTTTTGCATTTCTTTCGAGTTGCATGTGCTTCTTTCTGCTTCTTGCATATATGGCTGTGATTCCTGAAGGGGATTTGGTTGATATCTGCAAATATATGTAGGCTCTCGTTTTGTTAGTGAAACTCGTCAATTATTCACAACCGTCCGGATTTTATCTCATAAGGGATAGTTTCTGCTTCTTTGGGTGAGGGAAAATGTCTCTAGAAGAAATCCCGCTGTTACTCCCGAGTTAGTCAGATGTGATTACTGATTTTCAACCTGTGCAATTAAGGGACTCAATGCTGTCATGTGGATGCATTTGCTAGTGAATTTTGTCTAATAGTCGGTTATGGTCTGACATGTGATGCTTTATCGGATATACTTTGTAGAGGTGGTTGCAACTTGGCAAAATGCACAGGCTGTGTGCTTCGATGTTGACAGTACGGTGTGTGAGGACGAAGGAATTGATGAATTAGCTGCCTTTTGCGGGGCAGGAGAAGCAGTGGCTGCGTGGACGGCCAGGTCTGAACTCTCTTTCTCATTTTATGTGTTGATATATTCCGAGGTTTCCAATTATTGGTGGTAATTTGCTTCTGTGCACGAAGACATCAAGTTTGATGGCATGAGATAGGGAATTGATACATGTACCACCCCTTCTTGACTATTCTACCACACCCTATATATGGTCAATATTTACAATATTAAAATAGGTGTGGGCCATGAAAAAAACATCACTAATTTGAAAATACAACTTGACATAGAAGTTGCAACTTTAATTTTAGCTTCAGATCCCGCTCATAGTATCAATTAAAAAAATCTAAATTAGGTTTAGTTTAATTCATGTTTTTTAAAGCTGATACTAGGAGTGGGATTAAGAGCTAAATTATGAAATTAAAATTGTATCTTCTATGTCAAGTTGTATTTTCAAATTAGTGATGTTTTTCTGTGATCCACACCTATTTTAATATGGTAAATATTGACCATATATAGTAGGGTGTGGTAGAATAGTCAAGAAGGGGTGGTACATGTATCAATTCCCCATGAGATATTGGCATAATTATATTACACGATCATTATTGACATTGGAAAATTAAAATATCGAAAAAAAGCTCTTAGGAGTTTTTGGCAACTGATCCTTCTTTTAAATCGGAAGTTGCTGGGATAAATGTGGTCCGAGTCTTAAACTTAGCAAAACATTGCCCAATTGAGCAATACGTTGCTCTCCTTATATCCTTGACCA
This sequence comes from Ulota crispa, assembly GCA_963920765.1. Lineage (NCBI taxonomy): Eukaryota > Viridiplantae > Streptophyta > Bryopsida > Orthotrichales > Orthotrichaceae > Ulota > Ulota crispa. The sequence goes on along the minus strand of OY987251.1, from coordinate 7,070,516 downwards.
ACTCATAACTGCTGGGATGGCTGATGTACATGTGAAAATCCTTGATATTCTCGCTTACGTACATTTGTTTTTCGTTTCTTGCTCAAACCAAAATACTTCCCAGTTTGATATGAAATGGTTTGTCGCCGATTTGAAGCCACGGTCCTGAAAATGATCTTGTGCTTCTCTTGTATGTCAGGGCTATGGGTGGAACAATACCTTTTGAAGATGCACTTGCTGCGAGACTGGCATTGTTTCGGCCCTCTGTGAGAACGCTGGCAAAATTTCTTGATACCCGGCCTCCACGGTACAGACGCCCTGGCCTCATGGACAGCGGTTCATGTAATTGAGACCGTTGCATGTTGCTCATTATTGACCTCCAGTGTCACTTCAAAATTATCATCTGTGGTTGCGTGCCACCCTTTGCCTTCGAGAGACTTTGATTAGATTTTGAAGTGCATGGTGTTCTACATTCCTTTGTATCAGGAATGTGTATTATTGCTTCTCAAAGAAATTGTTCCTAATGATTGATTCGCTAGTGTAGCATCCAATAGCATTTTGAGGTTTAGGAACAGATACTTATGTTTGGGCTTATCAATATGGAAATTCACTGGTTTTAACGATATTAACATGGATGATTTTCGTCCTGTACAGTCTAAGCAAAGGCATACGGGAGTTGGTCTCTACCCTTCGCTCACGAGGAACCGATGTCTATCTGGTGTCAGGTGGCTTTCGTCAGATGATTGCGGTAGGCATTCAATCCCGTATTTGTTCCTGTTCTTAGGAAAAGATGTCGGTTTAATGTATGGGTTTTTATGCTATGAAGGACACCGAGTATTAACGTATATTGTCATCTTCTTTGTGGGTATAGCCTGTGGCTGCTCAGCTGCGTATTCCAAGCGATAATGTGTTTGCAAACACACTTCTCTTCGACGATCTTGGCGAGTTCACCGGCTTCGATGCCACTGAACCGACTTCAAGAAGCGGGGGCAAGGCACTGATTATAGAACAAATTAAGAAGGTAATCCCGTATGTTCACTACCCCTCTGCAACAAGTAATAATGCTTGATAAGTTTTTAAGAGAATTTTGTTCTCCTGGAGTGGAAAAAGGGTAAAGAGCTTCTATCTCTCATATATAGTTGTTGCATGGCTACGAAGGGTCAGCCGCTCCTTCTACCGTGGTTGTTTATTTAGCTTTTCAATAATGTTAAAGAGCTTAAATGTGGTTGTGACCATCCTCAGAATTGCATGCTCGATTGTGTACCTCAACTCCTTCTTGAGGATATTCTTGCGTGCACATATTTGAGCTACTTTGAAGGTACTCATCCTGGGGATGATAATGTTCGACGATGTCTATGTCCATGTTCTTTGTAACTTCAGCCCTTGATACATAATTTAGCAATACGCCCTGCTCGCTGTCTTTGCAGGAACGTGGATATCAAACCTTGGTGATGATAGGAGATGGTGCGACAGATCTTGAGGTGGGTTGTCCTCTTTTCATGCATAAAGTGAGATTCTCACGAAGTTGATTTCAGGTCGAAATGATAAATCGGATGCCTTGAATACTCATACTGAGTAGCGTACTATTTGCCAAATAGTCTACTCAATGTAGAGTACATCAAATAGTCTAGTCTTCACATCTTCTACGACGCAGCCTTCTTATTCTTTATTTGTCAGTATTAATGTCTGATTAAATACAACTCATGAGCAGGCCCGAAGACCTGGCGGTGCAGATCTCTTCATCTGCTACGGTGGTGTAGTGGCACGCCCGACTGTGATGGCTGGTGCGGATTGGTTTGTAACGTCATTTAAAGATCTCATTGAGTCGATTGACTGAGGGCATTTACGTCCTGAAGGTACACATGATCCAAAGAGCCTTTAGAAATTTTAGTAGTAGGTGTATTGTGTTGGGCAAAGCTACACACTCCTCATTGATACTTGTTCAATGTAAAATCCCCATTTTTCCTAGTTCTGCTTACAAGAGCAAGCTTGGCCCACGAAGTGTGTCAAAGTACGATGAGGTTGATTGGAAACTCTCTGAAATATGGATGCATGAACAAGAAGTGGTCGTGTTTTACGCTGTTGTCCTAGCCAAATTCATGGTTTGCTCATGCTACCTTGTACGATTTGTGAGTTTTGCTCGAGTTGAATCAGTCATGCTGCAAACGAAAAGGTTACGGATACCATCTAAGTTGATGTTGCTCACTTAATTGAGTAAAACATATACAAACATGTGTGCTTAAATAGGTAGAAATTTACTTTTCAGTGCAAGCACTGTGGGCTGCACTGTAGTCTATAATTTTTTTGCCTTGTCGGATCTTTTTACTTGTCACAATTTTTTTATGTTTCGACAACACATGGCTTCATGATAACCTTTTTATTTAAATAAAATTAAAACTGATACTTTTGATTCTAATTTAAGGCTAAATATAAAATACTTTATGGATATTACTTTTATCCACAGGAATATTGCACTGAAATGTGTTATCTAGCTTGCATGGATGAGTGGGAAGTATATCTGCTTTGATGTAGCGAAGGAATTGTTAACTTTGAACATCAGCTTTATCGATTCTCTCATTGCCAGCCATTTTTATGCATGTTCTTTCGTAGTCATGTGCCTGGATCAAAACGTGCTTGAACAGGTTGGAAAGTCCATCTTCGTGCATTGGCCGGCTTAATTAAAGCTTGTAGGATGGAGGGCGTAGTGGAGAAAAAGATGGGATTGCGGAAACAATCACATGGGGGAGGCGAGTAAATGGAGAAGGATATGTTGGAGCAAAAAGAGGTACTTTTATGAGCAAATCATGTTTTCTTTCTAAACAAATAAAGACTCCGATTGAGAACGAATGGTACAGTACTCTCTCCAAGAATGTTACAATACCGACAACAAGATTACCTTGGTGAATTCTGGTTTACACTAAATATTGCATTTGCATTTAGATTGCCTTACCAACTAGGTTGGCTTTGATACCTCATGGCTCATTGCTTGCCCACTTGGAGGTACATGCAACTCTCTAAATATCAGGATTTCACATGGCTTACAGCTTGGATGCGACTACTTTGTTATTCCGCAACTTTGTTGTTATTGCAAGCCTTTTTAAAATTTGTTTATTGCAGTAATTTATCGATAGAAAGTATTGTAGTATCAGCAAGTATTTGTGTAGTGTAAAATGTCAAGAAATTAGTGTGGGGCAATCTAAACACGCTGTTCAGTGTAGTGTATTAGTTTTGGCTCGCATTGGTGTATGGAGGATTGGCATGGTACTATTGTCGTCAATACAGTAGTCTCTTTTTACGACAAGTGAACCAAGTAGGATGAATCCTGTGTTGGGCAAACCGGCTGCCCTCAGGAAGTTTGGTATCTGAAGTTAAACACCTGCGAATGCCCGATAGATACCTCGTTCAAGCCATTGCTATATGGACAAAGTGGAGTTTAGGATATAGAGTTTTGTTTAGGTTTTGTTGCAGTGATCATGGATTTACCATGAGGGGTTTTTTCTGTTGTTCACAATTTCCATTTGGCTTCTATTCTGAATTCCGTCGTTCTTTTGGGTGATTGAAGTTGGTTTCACTTCCGATCTGGATAAGTGCAACTCATGGCGAAGCACGAATTTCAGCAAGGAGAGAGTGAGAGTAGTTGGACTGGTGAGGAAAACACATGATCGACCTTGAAAACAAAAAAAAACATTGTGTTTCCTAATGATGAAGCTTTTGAGGTCAGTTGGAGGTGCCCTTATAGGTAGTTGAACTAATGTTTTTGGAGGACCAATAGTCAGTGTGTTGTCAGCCTGTTCAAATTGCATACAAAAAAAAAAAGAAAGAAATTGTGTTGCAATTGACATCCATTTCTCTTTGTCTGAAAGTTAGACCAAAAATCTTCATGTCCTGGAAAGCTCATGAAAAGGCTAACCAACTCTTAAAGTGATAGTTTTAGAGCATACTACCTTAGTTTGACTTTTGGCAGCTTTATTGTAGTTGCCAGGCCCTTTAAATGTTGTTTGTTACTATACTTTTGATAAAAATTACTGTAATAGCAATAAATATTTGTACCGTGTAACATGTTGAGAAATTAGTATGGAACAACCTAAATGCAATACAATATTCAGTGCAAGAGAGGCAGGTATAGACATATGCAGTGTTTTTTTTTTTGGGCAATTTAAGCCCCAATTGCCTTGAAAAAAAAAAGGCTAGCTTCAAGCCTGTAGGAAAAAAAGAGGGATTTTTTTCAAGAAATGCCAAATTGCAATAATGAAAATCGCATTATAGCCTAGGCTTTCATAAAATTCTTATCAAATTGAAAATTGATGCCATCATTTAAAATTATTTGAGCATTTTAATTTGTTTTGAGGTGTTGCCTAATCCAATTCAATAAAATACTTAAGTTATGGCAATGATTATTTGGATGTTTTCAAAAAATGACCAATGAATCTTTTTTACCTACGAAAAAAATCCCACGATGCTCCAAAAATCCATGCATTGGGGCCACCTTTAGCTCCATCCAAAATAGGGATGGAGCCAGCAAGCTACAAACCATTTTCAAAAAATGCCACCCAAGCATTAGTGAAAAAACCAAAAAAAACCCTGGTACAAATGTATGGGATATGAGAAATGCTATAACTTATATTGTGTCTGTTAGTATCGTTGACCAATAGGTCCAATAGTACAGTAGAACTCTAAATTAATATGGTTGGGACCCCAAGAACTAGATTAATTTAAGTAAGTTATTAGTTAATTACCTTGAGGTTAGTGCGAGGATACCACCAAGGAGTATTACTACTATTGAATTAAATGCTTTGGTTTATGACTGACGTATGGTCTGACATTGAGATTTGTGTTATACATTAATTTACAAGGCATGTTAGCTTACAGGAGTTCTACTATACCAGGGAAGTCCTTTGGTGTATCTTGTGGTCCTTTTGTCTCAGCACTCATCTGGCCCTCCCCCTTATGAAGAAAACTTCTGGGCAAGGTTTGGGGAGAAATTTTAGCTTCACCGGTTGAAATCTAGCCTCCGGCATTTGCCAATTTCAACCGGACTTTCACGTACATGCACTGGCTATTTTCTATAAATTTTTAAATTTTACTATCAACATATTATATTTAATTTTTTGGAGAAAAGAACCAATTTTTTATATAGTAGTTTTAGGGTTTCAACCTAATTTTATTGCATTTTTAAACGGCTGCCATTACACTAATTGTTGGTTCTCCCCAAACCCTACTTTTGGGACCATTGACCACTCCCTTCACATTGTTCAGGGAGAAAGTCGACAATTCTATCCGTTTTTGTCCAAAATTTTCTTACTTGCTTGTATTGTTTGGTCACTACAAGGGAAACCGTCCAAATCAACATGGCTAAATCTACAACAATTGTCTAATTTGACAGTTTTTTTGTCATTTTGGACACATTTAGTCAATTTGGACTTGTCAATTAGGACACAATTTCTTGTAGTGGGTGCTAGTTGCCCGACCAAGGAAAAAACAAAATTTAAAGGTTGCCAGCTTGGAGTAGGCGGAACAATTTATTTTGTATTTTCACTGGTAGAGCAACACGCACCCCACCATGCAAGCAAGTGAGGAAAATTTGGGGTAAAATCAACAACATCTGCACATTCATCCATAAAATCTACCAATATTATTTAGTACCTTCCATCCAAAATTTGACAAATCCGGTGCAAACTTGGGGAGGAATTCGGCAAATTCATCCATTTTTCAATGAATTTATCTAGTGTTGTGATTGCCATGCTGGTTTTGATGTAAGATTTAGGCAAATTTTTGCCTAGAGTTTTTTTGCTAAATAAGGTAACCGTACCCATACATGAGCGGTCTCCATTCCTGCACTTTACATCTAGGGTGTTCTCCGCACACTCTTGAACCCATAGTGGAGCAATGAATGCCACTTGCACAAGCAAATCTTGCCACATGTTAATTGCTAAATTGTTGTGAGACTGTCGGGATTGGGACCGTCAAGCACATGTATAGGAACACATCAAAGCAGTTTCAAGGGTAGTTAGACTACTGTTGCTAATAGGGACCCTATGAGCCGCAACTTTGCCCTTTAATATCAAATAATCTATAATACTTTTTTCCACAAAAATTACGTTCCACGATAGCTTCTTGAAAGGCTAACCCTAAGAATTTTTTCTTGAATTTTTTGAGACCTTCAAATACTCTAAACCCTTAACTCTTGTCCCTTGAGCACCCCATAGCCCCAAGTATTGCCTCTCACAATTGAAAAAATTCCATATTTGACTGTTAAAATCTTTTCATTAATAAAAACAAATCATGTGTTTCTTTTTTCCCATACTTATGGGTCTATGTCCCTATCAATACGACTAGATTTTATGGAACTTATTTCTCATGACAGATTAGCTGGATTGAGTGTGACTAGGTCTGCATTTTGATGAATATGACCTGCTCGCTCAGGGGTTAAACACTCGGGTATGGGTACGATTACCTTAACCGAGTTCAGTGCTGCCGAGAAGCACGAGCGCTGCATTGCGCCTTGCGGTGTTGACTCCGCTCTCCTCGAGATTCTGCTGAAAACACACACATACAGCGGCAGTCAGCTCCAATCCCTGAGCTAGCAGCCACTTGAGTCTTGACAACATCGCTTTCGCCTCTCTCGTGACCGTCTCTCTCCTCCACAATCTATGGTTTAAGCCCCCGCGCAGCTGGTTGAACTGGTCTTGATCATGGATTCACGACCATGGAGACCTCCACATTATCTTTGTTGTCTCCCCTGCTACTCCTCCTGCTCCACTCCACAATCTCCAACGCTGAGTCCCACCGTCACTACGCCCACCCTGGAACGAATGAATGATCAGCTGAAGTTCTTCCAAAATATTACTAATATAAGCTACTTTCATCCAAAATATGGCAACCTAGGTTTCCGCTCAAGTAGGGTTGTGGTGATTTCATCCAAATTTTCACTGGAATTTCTTAGGGTCAGGAATTTCTTAGGGTCAGCACAGTTCAAACTATGTCCCATGTCCCATGTGACAAAGTCCCACGGGAGTGCAAAATCCCATCTTTGTGGGCTAGAAAAGATAGTCCTTGGGCTTAAAGTTGGTTGGGTCTAGCATTTTGGTGGAATCAAACCTTGAGACTTGAGTGAAGTCTCACTTTTTTTTGGAGCCAAAACTTCCAAAAGTGCTGCCATGCCATGTACTAGGCACCATGTAAACAAGTGGGATACTGGTATGTGGGACATGAGACATAGTTTGAAACGCAAAGTTCCATCTTCTTCCTCTATGCCAATCAAATTCTCAGATTGAAATGGGACTTGGGACATGGAACATAGTCTGAACCGCCCCTTAACTTAATGTAGTGGTCGCCATCTCACTGTCGAAGTAAGATTTAGGCAAACATTTGCCAAGAAATTAAACACACTAGTACTGCGGTACTGCCCCAGGCAACCACTAGCTTAACAACATCACTTTCGCCTCTCTCTCTGGTGATCGTCTCTCTCTTCCACAATCCATGGTTTAATAAATCCCCCGTGCAGCTGGTTGCACTGGTCTTGATCACGACCATGGCGACCTCAAAATCACCTCTACTGTCTCCACTACTCTTGCTCCTGCTCCACTCCGCATTCTCCATCGCTGAGTCCCACAGTCACCACCGTCACCACCATCACGCCCACCCTGCTGCTGTGGAGCAGCTCCGGCGTGACTTGCAAGACGGCGTGAGCGTGGCGTCGCTATCTGACAAGGCGGGGCCGTGGAACGGATTCAAGCTGCTGCTGAACGCCAAGCTCGGGGACGAGCGTGCCGGGGTGGGCAGCCTCAAGACCTACCTCATGCGCCTCGGCTACATCGACGCCGCCTCGCACGCCCCGCCGCCAGGGATTAATAACGTCACCAACGACACCTTCGACACCGTCACCCAGAATGCCATGGCCTTGTACCAGCGCAGCTTTGGCATCGCCGAGACCGGCACTCTGGACGTCGCCACGCTGGCGCGGATGATCGTGCCCCGGTGCGGCCGGGAGGACGTCGTCAACGTCACAGTTGTCATGGTACGTACTACGTGCCCGTCTGCTCACGCCCCAGCCCATGCCTCAAGGCAGGGTTTAATTTTTGATTTTGTCAGGATAGAGCGACCCACACCCCAGAATGCAGGCAGGTAAGGAAAATTTGGCTGAAATTGGAACAACTGAATGATGTACAAAATTTCATCCAAATACTTGCTAATATAATATATTTTCATTCAAAATTTGGCAAATTGGGATTTTGCTCAAGAAGGATTTAGCAATTTCATCCATTTTTTCACATGGAAATGTTAGTGTAAAGGTAGCCAGCTGAGATTCAAGGAAAGATTTATGCAAAAATTTGCCAATAATTTAAGCATTGCCTCAAGGCAGCATTTTTTTGGGAATGACTAGGGGGACACCCCACAGTTGCTACATGGACATCCCTATAGTCCAACCTATTAAATTTGAGATTAGGTTGAAATATGAAAAAAAATCATAACAATATTTTAGTGCACATTTATATCTACAATTGTTGCAAACATACAACAAATATGTCTCATTTGTGACATGGTCAAGAGCTTTTTATTTAAAACTATTCTGAAAGAAGCTAGAATTCGTTTTTTTTGGATATTTATTTGCTTCAGTTTAACATGGTTAACGAATGCTACCTTAAATTGTTTTTTTAGCCTTCATTACTTACTTCCTTTTCTAATTGCTGCCGCTACTATTATTCATCGTGCTGCATTACATCAATATGGCTCTAATAATCCATTGGGTATCAATTCTTTTTTTTTCTTATCCGCTTCCTTCCCCCCACTTTGGATATAGCTCATTAGAAGGCTTTGTGGAATGACATCATAAATAAAAAGTGTCTCAGGTTCTCATCAGTCGAGTAGATAAATCTCAATATATCGTAATAGTAAATGGATGGCGAACTTTGCGTACAAAACTATTTTTTGCTTGTGAAATCCGTAGACTATTTTTGATTTTGAATTCGTATAAAGCAAATTCATCATGTATGATAATTAATGACCATCTTTATTTCTAAACTTTATTCTTTGTGCCCTTAGACACTCTTGAACCTTGCATCACCAAAGGCTCCCAGAGCTGAAACTGCTTCAAGTTGTTTCCATACAAAACGATTCATAAATTAGCTATGTAAATGAGCGCTTTTCACTTTTGCTTGAGTTCATGTTCAAAATGGAGAAGATTCTCCATTGACTATGAAATACTTTTTGATTTCTGCGAAGACTCTTTGGAAGAAAAGCTATATGACCTGCGATTGCTACCGCATAACCTCCTTTGATTGAATTCAAAATAAACCCTTTGATCAAATTCCGGTCACTTCGCCAAATTTTAGTTAGTTCAGTCCAAACTAGTTTGCTTTTCCATTTTCTTTCTAGCGGTTTTGACAAAAGCATTTTTGGTTCACCAAACACTTCCACATCTTCAATTCCCAAAATAAACCTCGTTTGCTTAGTGATTGGCACTCTTTTCAGCTCATGTTGGAGTCACTCCCTTCATTTATAAGTTAAACTCCTAACCATGTCACAAATGAGACATATTTGTTGTATGTTTACAACACTTGTAGATGTAGATGTGCACTAAAATCACTAGAAAAAACTCCGTTGAAACCTGCTAAATTATGAAAGGTAGTTTATGTTGAGTTCCATGTTTCCAACACAATTTTGTTGAACAAAGCAAAATTTAGCGTTGTTCAGCAAAATTTTGCATTGGAAACATGGAACTCAACATAAACTACATTACATAATTTAGTGGGTTCCAACGCAGTTTTCTACTAGTGAATATTGTTTTGATTTTCTTTCATATTTCAACGTAATGATAATCTCAAATTTAATAGGTTGGACTGTTGGGCTATAGGGGGGTGTCCATGTAGCAACTAGAGGTGTTCCCTAGTCATTCCTACTTTTTTTGGATTTTTACTAGTAGAGCAACATGCACCCCTTTATGCGAGAACTGGATAGAATCATCAACATCTGCTTGTTCATCCATAAAATATACTAATTTTAGTAACTTTCATCCAAAATTTGGCGAATCTGCTACAAACTTGGAGAGAGGTTTGGCAAATTCATCCATTTTTCAGAGATTTTTTCCCGTGTTGTGATCGCCAAGCTGGTTTCAAGTTAAGATTTAGGCTAATGTTCACCAAGAAAATTTACAGTGCCTCACGGTTGCGTTGGTCTATGAAGAGAAGAGCGACAAACGCACCATTGTGAGTGTCAAAGCGCGCTCATATTTTGTCGATTGCTTGCAATTCCCGCACTACAACCCAGTAGCTTGGCGCTAGTTGTAGAATTATAGAGCATTCACACCCTTGTATGCTAAACAGACTCTTAATAGCACTTGGCGTTGCCACTCCACTTGGCCCATCTCAACACAACATATGCATGCCAATGTCATATGCAAGCCAAGGCTTGCTCAATTGTATCTCAAACACTTGAACACTGGAACATTCAAAGTTTGATGAATCATTATTGCGCTCAAATCCTAAACAATCAAAAACTTGTTGATTGGTTGACACATGAGGCCCACAATTGAAGCTAAACACCTATAACACCATAATAGGTAAATTGGAAAAAATAGTACATTATAGGACTTTCACTATTTCTATTGTTATGTAAAATTTAGCATATTACAAAAGAAAAACATGCAATTTCTTGTACAATATTGAAGTCTTAGTGATTACCTACAAGAATTTCAAATAATTTTCAACTTTGAGCTATAGCTATGCCTACATTTATTATATGTAAGATTAAGGTGGAGTCCAAAATGGTACCTTTGTTTTTCCCAATCTACCTAATATGGTGTCAATATCCTCCATGCGACACCCTTAATGCTTGCTTGTTCTTACTTGAAGGCAAAGGTGGAGCATCGGATGTTTGAGCAAGCTTGTGATTGTTGATGCATCCTAGACACCTGCCTTTTAAAGCTACAAGTTGTGTGCAAGGGTGTGGATGCTCAGTTCCGCATTGCCCTTGTTCCGCATTGCCCCCGCTCTTGATGCAGGGCGTGTCACAACTTGTGCTCTCAGCTTTGTGCTTCCATATCCATTCCTACAAGGTTCTGAGAGCAACAAATGTGTTATTCATTAATTTGGGAAAATGATGGGTACCATTTTGTACCTCACCTTAATCCAAAATTGTCATCTTAATTCAAATTAGGGAGGTCATCTAAAACCTAATTAATGAATTTTGTTCAAAATTTCAGAAGTTAATCAATTTTTTGTCCAAAAAGAGCGTATTTCTAAATGACATATATCTCATTTCATTGAAAAATAGTTAACAAATTCCCAATTCAATGAATATGGCGTCTTCTGAAAAAAAAAGCCAAAAATCCCAATTTGTACACTTTTTCCTAAATTAGCGAATAACGCGTTCACGATGCTGGTTTGGCAATTTTTTGATTGGATTTGCAGCGGAATGCTGATAATTGTGGATTGGGGTGTGGCGTGGCAGTTGCAAAACGGAGTGAACCCCAACGTGACAGACACCCAGCACTGGTCCGCGTTTCCAGGGAACCCGCGATGGGAGAAGCAGAGTTTGACGTACGCCGTCAAAGCATCCGCCCTTAGCCCACGCATAAGCCTGGAGGACACGCAGACAACGATGGACCGAGCCTTCGCGACGTGGGCGGCTGCGACGTTGCTGACGTTCACGCGCGTCGCTAACGTGAGCGGCGCCGACATCACCATCAACTTCAAGAGCGGGGACCGCAACAGCGACGATGGCGACAACGCCTTCGACGGCCAGTTCGGCGTGATGGCTCACACGTTCCCCCCGTCGGACGGGCGCATGCACTTCGACGTGGCGGAGGCGTGGTCGCTGGACGTGACGCAGTCGACGTCGGGCGTGGAGATTGATTTGTTGTCCGTGGCTCTGCACGAGATCGGGCATGTGCTAGGGCTGGAGCACTCGAGCAATGCCAGCGCCATCATGTACCCGCACATCGGATTTCTGGTGGAGAAGCGCGCGGTGACCGCGGACGACATCGCGGGCATGCAGATGTTGTACGGGGCGAACGCGAACCCGGCGCCGGCGCCGGCGGGGATCGGGTCGAACGGCGAGCAGGGCGACCAGAGCGCGGCGGTGCCGTCGTCGTGGCACCGGCCGCGGTGACGGTGTTGTGGCTGGTGCTGCTGGCGGCGGGGTGAGGCGCGGGAACGGGACTACCAGTGTTTTTTTTTTTTTTTTTTGGCGATTTGGAGCAGAAAAGCACCAATTTTTTTGACTGGCACCAACCTAGCCTATACAATAAAAAAAGCATGGATGAAATTGTCAAAATTGTCAAAAAAGTTTCAAATTAAAAAAAAAAATTGGATGAAATTGTCAAATTATGGATGAAAATCAAATTATAGACATGTATTATGTGCTAATGTGAGCTTTTCTATCCAATATGTGGATGAATGTTGAAATTTGGAACACCACTATAACATTTTAAATAGTCACTTTGGCACTTCTTAAAAAATGAAAAAAAAACCCTAGGGACTACGGGAGTGGCCAAGTCAGCAGTGCAGGACCAATCATGGGGTTCTCAAAAATGTATAGGGGGTTTCAAACATAAAATCTGGCCTTCGAGCTTCTCACCTCATAGGATCTTTGCTAGCTAGTGAAATGTATTTGTTCCCTTGCACGCGCAAAGTCTGAGACACCCATGAGTTTGCTGAAGTTTCTGCAAAAGAAATTTTGAGGTTTGAGGATGCAGGTGAATGAGCTGCGTGAAGCCGTAAAGGTGAGATTCTAGAGTTCACTCCTCACGTGAATCACGTTAGGAGTGAAGTCCAGAGGTGAGTCACCTCACAATTCACTAGTGAATTCATTGAGGTGAATTGCGATGTGGGTCACCTAAAAAGTTGATGTTTGAAGCCCCCTTACGATAAGGTAGTTTGCTCATATTTTGCTTAGGTTCTAATATCGATCATCTCACCAAATGTACTTTGCTAGTACATGTTGTTTTTCATAGCCTTTTGACAATGTACAAGTGATGTACATTTGAGGAGATGGGCAGTTTTAGAAACCTATGGTCTTTCCACTTCAAAATTTCATAATTAATTCCACAAAATTCCAAAAAATATGAAACAACTTGGGTTGGATGTCAATTCTTCTTGTCTTTCAAGGAAAATTTACTGAAAATTAGTTCAAGAAGTCTCACCTCCCCAAAATTCAATTTCAACCCTTACATGGAAGATTTATGAGCACAATACCTTACTTCAATGTGAGTTTCTTAAGAAGCTCAAGTGGCTAAAAACATTGCTACTAAAACTCCAAAATATAAAGGCTTGTTTTCACTTGCTCTTATGAGCAATGTTAAATGAATATTGGATGGCCAATTTTAATTGACATTTCTACTTGAGTTAGTAATTAAGAACCAAACTTAGTTGGCAAGGTTGGTGGTAATAAATAACATTGGTTTTAGTATGCAAAAATTGTAGTAAACTATGACCACATAAATAATTCTTTGCTAAAAATCTTAAAGTCCAAATTAAGAAAAACAAAGTTTTGATAATACTAATCATTGTGTTATGTAAAGTTGGTGAGGATGGTGAATTAACTAATATTGTGGTGTTAACTTTGCCAGTAGTGTGAACAACAAGTACCAAAAATACTATTCATCCTTACTAAAACTGAACTCACAACATTTGCAAGTTGTAAGCACCATTTGTGCACCTACACTGTTATTCTTAATACAAATCATAACTTTTTACTACAAGCAAGTGGAAGCATGCCTTAACTCAATATGTTCAAATGTTTTGTAGCTAGAATTAAATAATAATTGATACCATGTAAACAACATAAACTAACAAAGTCATAACAACTATGTGAACTTTTTCATAGCACCCCTCAATAAATTGAAACTCCTTGTAACTATAAGCGAGGTCCTAGGATCAAGTTACAAAACATACTGGAATTATTGTTTATAAAAAAAAATGATATAGTCATTCAATGTTAACAACTCTTTGACTTTTTCGGTCAAATTTTTTTTGGTTTGTGATATCTTTGCCCTACATAAGATTTGTTAAATCTAGTCACGTGGGTGAACCTTGCTTATAATTTTGCTCAAGTGGCTAATAATATTGCTGAATGTGGTGTTAATCCAATTTTAGCAGTATGTGATTTTCATGTCTTTTGTGTGTTCAGGTACAACAAAATTTTGGAGAAAGTTTTACTAAATTTAGCCAGGTTTGTGAACAATGGAGGTCTAGGTGAAGAAATTTGTTTCTTCCTCTTTTAAACATTCTAGAATATAGGTCACAATTGTCACACTACAGTTATATCATGTTTGATCCACTGTTATGGCAACATTATTGTTGTTTGTAATATCTTGTCACACATTCACGCTATTTGACCTTTGATGCTAATGTTATATGAATATTTTTATCAAGAGCCTTGAATTCTACGATGGATGTAAACGTTGTGGACTAGATTGTGTTTGAGAATTAAGAAGCAGGAGAAGGTTATGAAAGGTGATGTTTAATTGATTCAGAGTATTTGGACATCAAGATTTGTACTTTTTGATTAATTAAAGCATTTATTTGAGTAGAATCGGTACGGTATACTTTTAGGCGTCTAATTAATGTCAAAGTTGATTCTAAACAATAGCTTGTAAGGAGGTGAGTGTATGCAACACTAATGGCTTGTGAAGGTTATAGATTACATAACTTTTGAGAGTTAGAAGAAGGGCAAATTCCCCATTTGTGTTCAAATCCATTATATCTATAAACCAAAACTTACATTTCTAATTACTCCAAGATTTTGTAAATAAACTTGACAACATGTCTTGTAATCATCATTAGCCTCCTAACTTGCTAACATGATAGTAACAAAATTGAGTAAGCAATTGGACTTAGTATTATATTTGTATTTTGCTTTCACTAACAATGTTCTTTAGACTCTTTAAGAGAAAAATATGGTCATTCTTCTTTTTGTGTTGTGTGTGCAAAGAACCCTGAGTGTGGTAATTGTAATGAATTTTTCTTTTGTTGTGATCTACTTGCATCTATGTATTGTGCAAAGAAGAAATAGTTATGTGAGGCATCCATACATGGGTGGATTAATTTTTTTGAATAAACAACTTTTTATTCTATTTCACAAGGGCCAACCTTCTTACCTTTGCATAATTGGCATGATGAAAGATTCTTTGTGACAACCCATTAGATAATTTGAATTTAGAGAGGCATGTGTAATGTGGTTGGAATTTGAGAAAGAGAATTTTGAAAAATATTAGTACACTAGATACACATATTAGCAGGGTAGATGCATGGTTGAGTGGCTCACTTTTGGCAAGAGTCCCTATTCTCAAAGTCCCTTAAGTGGGTTTAAGGATTTTGACTCAAATATTAATTTGCAATTTCATCAAGTGTCATGGTGGCTAAGTGGCCTCTTCATGTTTACAATGGACTTATAAACTCAATCCAATGATCCGATGTCTCTGGATCTATTCTTTTTTAAATTACCCACTACATGTTGTGTTCTAGGGCTTAGACTTAAATCAATCAAAGTTATTCAAAAAGTCCTTATTGCTAAAACCTATCCTAGAACTCAGAAAAATATTCAAATTGAAAAAAAGAATCACAAAAAAAATAAAAGACAAATTGAAAAAGACTTCGTAAAATCCAAGGTTAAAAAAGGCATTAAAAAGTCCTTTGCAAACATTCAATACAGATTTGCAAAACACAATTATAATTTCTTAAAATTTCACCCAAATACCCACTAGAATCATAGTCCTTTGTGTTCTCTTAATTAACTAAACTATCTTTAAAAAGTCCTTGAAAAACTTGCTGATAGCAGAATCATCACACTCATAGTTTTTCAAAAGTCCTCCACATCTCTATAAAATGCCAAAAAAGAAATTAAACAATATTATTGTAGTTACAATGAAGTTTAAGTCTCTACAATGGACTTTTTTTTCCTTTTTGAAAATTTCCAATGTACCTTTTAGGCATTTGAAAATTGGATGTGTGCAATTTTTTATAGTGTGACACAATTTTGAGCCACTCAACCATGCATTCACCCAACATATGAGCATTTGAGTTTAGAAACTTACACAGGTAAAAAATAGCGTCCTATATGACTGCTGCAAATGACTAAAAAATGAGTCATTTCTCGCTAAATGACTATATCATGACTGGTCTCATTTGGTCACAATTTAGTCATTCTTCAATTGTTTAGTAGTTTTTGTCATTCAGTCATTTAGGACATTACAGTATCTCATCCTTTACGTCTTACAGGCTTTGTCTTTATTGGGAAGAAAGAGACGTTCTTTCTTTCTTGAATTCAATTGCCCCTTCTTTTCTGCTCGCATTTAATTTTTCTCAATTTCCAAGGATGCCATTACGTTTCTACTGACAGAATCAAATCAACTACTTAGTGCCACGTGTCTTGATCTCCGCAATTGCTTTAAATGGTCAACATTTGTTATCTTGACATTAATCTACATTTAGTTACATATTAGTGACCCATAAATTCTCATTCAATCATATACTAGTTGTCTTTTAGGCATATATTAGCTTTTAGTCATAAATTAGTGGTCTTTTAGTCATGTAGTAGTTGTTTTTAGTCATATACTAGTTGTCTTTTAGGCATATATTAGTATTCTTTTAGTCATATACTAGTTGTCTTTTAGTCATATATTAGTAGTTGATTAGTCATGTACTAGTCATTTTTAGTCATATACTAGTCGTCTTTTAGTCATGTATTATTAGTCTTTTAGTCATGCACTAGTCATCTTTTAGTCATCTATTAGTAGTCTTTTAGTAATATACTAGTCGTCTTTTAGTCATATATTAGTAGTCTTTTACTCATATACTAGTTGTTTTTTAGTCATATATTTGTAGTCTTTTAGTCATTCACTAGTTTTTTTTAGTCATGTATTAGTAGTCTTTTAGCATACACTAGTCGTTTTTTAGTCATATATTAGTAGTCTTTTACTCATATACTAGTAATCTTTCAATAATATACTACTCGTCTTTTAGTCATATACTAGTTGTTTTTTAGTCATACACTAGTCATCTTTTAGTCATATATTAGTAGAGTTACAATATAGTCTCACCACGCCATCAAATTGAGGCCACTCCAAAGTCACAATTAGTTCTATAGTCATTGTGAAGTCATTCCAAAGACACAACTAAGTTGTTCTATAGTCATTGTGAAGACACATTACATTGAAGATACTAAGACACATTACATTGAAGATACCAAGACACATTACATTGAAGATACTATCACAAATTGCAATATCTGTTCAGTCACAATTCAATGCATACTCCATGTAAACTACTAATCAGAGGTACATGGTCAATCAAAATCTCATAATGTATCCACTACTTTATTAGCAATCACAAACTATCATACACCATTCTCTATACCCACCCACTCAACATCATGTGCATATACTTGCAATTTCATATAGACAATGAAAGCAAAATCTCAAAATTAGTTACAATGTACTAGCTAGAGTGATGAGAGTCCACCTCCAGGCTATAAAGTTCCAAAATCTATTTGTAATTGCAACCATGAATTGTATAGTGGGACTGTACCACTTTGCCGCCTAATAGTGAACAAACATAAAACAAAATCCGACAATTTCAGGTGGAGGGTTTCACAAACTTTTTGTTCCAAATAGTGTTTCCACCTACAACATCTTCCATAGTTAGTTGATCACCTTTAGGATTTGTCTTCATCAGAGTCCTATCTGCATGGAGGGCCTAAATGATGTCTACTTTGCACCACCCTGGAGGGACCACATCGAAGTGGATAGCATCTCCTCCAAAACCATTGATAAATCCTATGGCCACCACTTTTTGCCTTCTACCTTTTGGGTTCAGGAGGCACACCTTTTGCCCCATTGTGAATTGCATCAACAAAACAACAAAATAGATTCAATAATTTAATATATATAAATTCCAATTTCAATACTTAGCCTCCATTTATAATGTTAGAATCTCACCTTTTGCCCTTTATGCTCCTGTTCTTTCTTTGCATGCGGTTTAGGTTTCTTCTTGTCTTGCTTCTTCTGCTTCAACCAAGAGAGGTAATGTGTCAAACAGATTGGAACTTTAATGTCAACTCCAAAACTACAAACTCAAATTTCAACTTGGCCTTACTAGTGGATTAATTGCCAAACTTTTGCCCTTGAGGTTTTGCGCACGTACATGGTCACTAGGGTGGCCATTTGCTATGATCTGATGTTGGGGATATTTTGTGAAGAAATCAATGATGGTTTTGCAATGCAAAAATCCTTGCAATTGGGGCCACAAAGAGGTTTTCAAATACGCATTATTGTCCGCTAGATGAGTCAAATCCTTTGCAAAGAAGGCTGGAGTCACTATGACATTAGCTGGACAGTTGGATTTAAGTTTTGTCCAATCTGCATCTACAATTATTGTATTGTTTGTATTCCACTATGGCCATGTACTAAAAACTTTGTGTAGTGCCTTCGCCTCTAGTGGCTTGTCTCCCAAAGATGTCACTATCTCTATGTCATCATTACTCCAACTAAAGGCCAAGGTGCTCTGTATTCCCTCTAACCTTTTGCATCAAAGCACCAACTACATCCGCCATGAATGGTGCACTGAGGGAACACCAGAATGCAACTGTGAAATTTAGGAAACACATTCAAAGGAACTCTAATAACCAAGGACAACGCAATATTCCCTATGAATGTGTTTGGAATGTAGGCTCCAAAATCTTATAATCAGGGTGTAGGTCATTGTCATGGTCGATCAAGGTCCCAAACAACCGAAATATAACCAGCTTCTTTTGTTTGCCATCCAAACATGGTGACACTGAATTAGGTCTCACTTGGTTTGTCACTTCAACATGAGGTAGTGGTGGCGGAAGTGGTGCAGGAGGGACCACTACTAGAGGGACCACTGTTGGAGGGACTGCACTCTGATCAATTTCTGTAATCCTCCCTACAGACATTGCCTTTGCTTATTTCAAAATCTAGTAATCCAATTTAACATCACCCATTAGTCCAAGCTACCATCAACATATAGTAACCAATTTATGAGTAAGTACAAAGTGAAACACTCCAACATTGTTTGACAAGTGGTAAGTGGTAAAATATTAGGTTGGTAGAGGGTCTGTATGACTAGATGACTAGGACTACATGAGTGCAAAACAACTAGTATAGGACTACATGATTGCAAAACAACTAGTGTATGACTACATATTGCAAAACAACTAGTATATGACTACATGACTGCAAAACAACTAGTATATGACTACATACTGCAAAACAACTAGTATATGACTACATGACTGCAAAACAACTAGTATATGACTACATGACTGCAAAACAACTAGTATATGACTACATGACTGCAAAACAACTAGTATATGACTACATGACTGCAAAACAACTAGTATATGATTACATGACTACAAAACAACTAATATAAGACTACATGCCCACTACCTTATAGTACAACTTGACTGCAAAACAACTAGTAAATGACTAAATGCTCACTACAGATAAATAGCACAACTTGTAAACAGTACAATAACACTAATAATTCATAACTACTATTTTTTCCCAACGCTAGATTTCTACCATTACTTACACCATTTGCAAAAAAACTACTTGAAGTCAGCACCACATCCAAACAATTTGCAACATTGGATAATGAATACTTCTTTTGGAAGAGTGATGATATCAATTGCCTTGGATTCAATTCTAGGTAGGACATCAAGGGATGTCTCCAACAGAAAGGGCTGCTCTGGAATTACGTCATCTTCCACATCTGTGGTATATGGACATATAACTTCATCAGTATATGGACATATACCCTCATCAGCCTTGCCTTTCTCCTTTAGCACCTCTTTTACCCCGCCAGAACTCTTCTCCACTTTGGTTTGCAAAACTTCAACTTCCACTAGTTGTGTCTATTTGTGCTCCGCTCATAATGCCTCCCCCAAGCTCTGCTGAGCTGCCACCCAAAGCTTTGGTACCCGCAAAATAGTAGTCCAACATAGATTTTATATCCAATAGGGCAGTTTTAGTAGCTTTTGAGCTCTCAGCTATTTCTGAAACCTCCTTTCAAAGTTCCCTCTACCTAGCTTCAAGGACCCTTTGTCCAGTCTCTAGGGCAGATATTTTGCCTTCCTCTGCCATATCCTACATGTAGTAATAAGAATGATGTTAGTACTTCATATAAGATACTATTGCCAAACTATTTCCATTCAATCCACAAAGCTACCAGAATTCACCCAAGTAGCATGAAAAAAAACCAAAAAAAATGGCAACAACATTTAAGGCTTAAACAAATTGACTAATTGACTTTGCATAAAGCAACCAACTTCTCCTACCCCTTTGCGGCAAATCCACTAAGCTATGTACCAAAATTCACCCCAAAAACAAAAATGAACAAAAACAATTAATACACAAACATTGAGACTTTCAAGATTTGTCATTACACAAAACAACCCTGACTACCCCGCCCCTTCACAGCAAAACCACAAAGCCACTGGAATTCAACAAAGAAGAACGAGAAAAACAAAAAAATAAAAATAAAAAATAGAGAATTTAAGGACTTCACTTCACACAAAATAGTCCTCGCTCCCTTGCTCCTCACATCAAATCCACATGGCTACCAAGAAGCATGAAAAACAATGCAAATTCCATTGTTCACTCAAGGGAATCAAGGCACCACCAATTCTAGTCAATTTAGGTAATAACACAAGGTTTGGATTATGATTTAATCACACACTGAGAGCATGGCGTCTCTAGCAACCTCATCATCTTGGCAAGCACCAAATATAAGTAACATAGTATGGGGTGCTAAAGACTACTAAAAGACTATTACAATCAAATAAACTCTTACTAATGAAGTACTTACTAGTGACTAATAAGAGATTGGTACAAACACCAATATCTAAGATTCAACTACATAACCACTGAGAAATGACTAAATATTCACTAGTGACTATTAATACAACTACAAAACCACTAAAAAATGACTACATACTCATTAGTCACTGATAATACAACTACATAACAATTGAAAAATGACTAAACACTCACTAGTGACTAATAATACAACTATAAAACCATTGAGAAATGACTAAATACCCACTAATGACTAATAATATAACTACAAAACAATTGAGAAATGAGTAAATGCTCACTAGTGACCAATAACATAACTTTTACCAATATGCATGGATATTGACTACAAAGCAACTAAGACATGACTCAACTTCGATTATTGTTGTCAAAGTCAATATTACAAGAACCATGATCTCTATGATACCTCTACACGTGGACTCAAAGATTAACTTAACTTTGATTAGGAATTTCAGTTAGCTTAGCAAATAACAAAAATTACCAATCACATGAACACTTGATTTTCATAGAAAATAGACAAACTTCCAAGTTAAACGACATCCACAAATACATGCACACTTATCCCTCACCTGTTGTCTTCCACCCTCCAATTCCTCCACACTTGTCGATATCTCCAACCTTGCCTATTAGCCAGTCAGCAGAAAATATTAGATTTGAAAACAATGGAACTTGCAAATATCTTGCATAGCATTAGTAATACAATTAACTTACTTGCTTGCCTTTGCAACCCGATCTAAAAGGCTCCTTCACATGGCTTTGCGCATTGGTCATCTTCTCCATCATCTTTTGCTGCTCTTTGGATTCCCAATACTCCATGAGAGAATCCCACTGGTTTGGTTGAATGTAAACTAGACAATTCTTTTTGCCAGCAAGCTACTTTGTCTTCAAGTTGTAACGCTCTATTCTCATGAAATCCTTGATAGATTTTTCCAAGGCGGGCAAGCCCAGTGTGCTCCCAACATACTCAAAATCCTTGTCCAACTCCCTCCTGACTAGATTTAGTGCCTCCATACTCTAGCCAGAATATTCGAGGCAGCTCATGTCCAAGTAGCGGCGAACTGAATTTTTAATTGCTGCATCCCATGCATTCTTGCTGGGGGACTGCTTGTCAATTAAACCACGTGCAGCAAAGTGGATCTCATGCCTCTTGATCCCAGTTGCTGTTTGCCTAGATGCTTTCTCATCATATTCCTTGCGTTTGCTCCTGCGCTTGGAACAATGTGAGACATTAGCTGAAACCACTCCAAAAGAAGAACCAAGTGTGTGTAGCAAAGCTTCCAGGGGTTTCTTTGTTTGACTGGTCAAGTACTGCAAGTACCCAGCAAAAAGTGTTGCTATCTCATCCACACTATCCTATGACACCTTGCCCCTATCAGTAAGCCCTCCACCCACATTACCCTTGCTGGAGTCTACCATTGCCAACGATGTTCCCACATCCACCAAGAACATTCTACAAAATCAAGTCACTTACATCAAATAGAGATGGCCACTTGTTGCAATTTTTAATATCTCACACAAATTCATGGAAAAAAGGAGAGGCTTCATGAAACCACCCCTTGCTCAAACTCCACCAATTGTAACCCACATTTATCACAATGTAATCAAATGAGATAAATACATAGATAACCTTGCATTGCCCGTCCTTAGTAATCACTAAACAATATACAAGAAACCAGAATTAAAGCTACCACAATTAAAGCTACCACCCCCTTATTTTGTTCCACAAGAGGAAAAAAAATCTTGAAGTAGCAATTTGACAACTAGAGGTTGGTGCTCGCCCCTTGGCTAATACACCTACCAAACAAACAGAAACTAAGGAAAAAACATAAAACAAACATCTAACTCAATGAACAACACCCTTGCAAGACCCCAATTTCAATCAATATTAATCCACTTTCATTACACACTCAACAAAAGAGATAAAAACATTAAGAACCCTTCCATTCCCTATCCTTAGAAAATACCACAATCAAAGTGGTCCCTTGAATCTGTTTCAAACAATTTAAGCAGTTTGTTCTTGAAACTAGTGTGAATAAAACAACCCATCAAAGATTACACATCCAACAAAACAAAAAAGAACTAAGTGACAAAAAGTGAAGGAGAAATAAAGCATTCGTAACAACCTTGTGTACTCACTATGTAATCAAGTACATTAGTCTCCACAATTTCAGCAATCCAATATCATAAATAAAAACCAAAAACAAAACATACAAAGCATCTAGATGAACCTTGTGGACTCACTTATTGATCAAGTATATCAATCTCCGCAACATCAACCATCACATACCATAAAAAAAAACATACTCTTGGACCTAGTGGACTCACTAATTGATCAAAAACAACAATCTACACTAATTCAACCACCAAATACCATCAATAAAACCAAAAAACAAATAAAATAGACATCTCTAGTGGCCAAGAGGACCCACTAGTTAATGAGGTACATCATTCTATACTATTTTAGCCATCAAATACCACCAAAATCACCCAAAAAAAGGGAATGAAGCATCCTTAGTAACCTTGATAACTCATTAATTAATGAAGTACATCATTCTAGACTATTTCAACCACCACAAACCATCAAAAAAACCAAAAGAAGGACTAAAAGGATCCAAAAGTAACCAAGTCAACTCAATAATTAGTCAAGTACATCAAGCTCCTTGATTTTAGCCATAACACACCATCAAAAACACCTTACAAAAAAAGAACTAAAGCATCTCCACTCACCTTGAGGACTCACTAATTAATCAAGTACATCAACACACACAACATCAACCATCAAATACCATCAAAAACACCACAAAAAATTGATGAAAGCATCCAAATAAACCTTGCCAGGACTTACTATTTAATCAAGTTCATCAACTAATCTACACCATTTCAATCATCAAAAATAATTAGAAAAAACCAAAAACAAAAACAAAGAAATCTTTAAGATGAACCTCATGGACTCATTCATTAATTAAGTTTGTCAATCTACACTTTTGTAGCCATCAAATACCATAAAAAACAACCAAAAACAAAAACAAATTCCTTTTGGGCTCATTAACTCATCAAGTCCATCAATTTACACTAGCCAACAAATACCATCAATAAAACCAAAAACAAAGACTAAAAGGATTGAAAGTAACTTTGTGCACTTACTAATTAATCAAGTTCATCAATCTACACAACATTAGCCATCAAATACCATTGACAAAACCCAAAAAAGAAGGAAAGCATCCTTATGAACCTCATGGATTCACTAATTAATCAAGATCATCAATCTACACAACATTAGCCACAAAATATTAGCAAAAGAAAGCCAAGAATAAAGTATGAAAACATCTTGAGTATCCTTGTGGACTCACTGATTGATGAAGTTCAATAATCAACACAATTTCAGCCATCACATGCTATCAAAAATATTCTTAAAAAAACAAAAAAATTCATATGGTCGGCTTTGGACTGTAAACAAAGGGAGGATTTGTATTTAAAGAAGCAACATTGCGGAAGTTTGAGTTAGGTAGGAGCAACTTAGTCGCCTTCCTCAAAAAGTAAGCCATTGGGCAAAATGAGTTTTTGAATGAGTTTTTATTGAATTGCTTTTTCTTATTTATATTACTAGGGAAAGATGGTTTGCTCAGACAAGGCGTGGGTCTTATACCAAGTGTGGTTCTTAAAGATTAGTCTTTTGTAAAGAATTTGTATGCAATTCTTTCATTTCTCCACAATGCTGCATTGTGTATCTAGAGACAATGCATTATTCTCAAATAGTTTTCAATGTAATCCTGAGTTTTAAAGTAGGAAATACTTGCTTGATTGAATTATTCTACATATGTTTACAGATTCTTGGTCAAGATATTTGAGATCCAAGACCTAAGAGTTTAAAAGAGAAAAAACCTAGTCCACCAAGTGACCCTCCCTCAGTTGAAACCCAGACAAGTAGCAATGAAAAAGAGCATGGGAAGAAATCTAAAAAAGGCTGTCAAACGATCTAACTTGCAATCAATGGGCATAGCCACTACTTACACCACTTGCTAATTGTTGGTGACAAGGGTGGTTTAATAGAAAACTCAACTTGGTTTCTTCACTATTTTTATTTCATCTATTTTATGGTAACTCCATTATTTGTTACATGTTGAGTTACTAATCTGCAGTACACAAATCATTTGATTTTAATTTCTAGGTGGGGAAGATGAGACTCATGTTAAGATTAAGGTAGGTGCCATAAGCATGGAAATAAGAGTTTTGGAGTAGGTAAAATAATTGCCTAAGTTTGAAAAAAATACTGTAAGTTAGGAAGTGGAAACCAAAAATATTGGCATCAATTTCTAGGTTCCAATTGCAAACATTTGTTCACAAGGATTTTTCAAAGTGCTAAATCATTGAAATTGTAGGAACCATGTGTAAGAGATGCTAATCACAAGGCTTGTTGGTTCTTAAATAGTGAGATGGGTACTCAAAACCTCATGCTAGTCACCCACAACCATCACTTCATCACCCATAACCATCACTCAGCCACCCACAACCATTTGTTTTTTTATTGATTGGCCCTGCCACGTGGCGGGCATGGGGATGCAACGCTTATGGATGCTGCTACCTTACAGGTGATTCCATTTGTAAATAGTTTTGTTATGATTCAAGTGGTGCAATCTTGAGATTATATAGTGATATTAGTTTATCAAAGTTGTAGAAATGAGCTGTTTGAAATTGAAAATTAATCATCAAGTCAAAGAGCCTCTATTTAAGAGCATCCAAACTTTGGATTTCTACTATTTACAAGAAAGGAAGGTAAGCTTAGAATTTTTTAACCAGTTTCAATGTTTTAGAAGTACCAATATAAGAGATCTTATACATTTCATCAAGAGTCATATTAAAGCAAAGTCATTTGAGCTCAAACAAACACAACATTTCAAATGTCATGCATTGCGCATGTTTAAAGTTTGTGTTGTACAATTTATATTGTTATACAATACATGTCATACAAATTTTGGTGTGTATTTTTGATAGCCTACTTTACTTCTTATATAACATTTTTGTTTTTGGATTAGCTATATTTACATGTTTAAACAATTAACATGCTTGACGCTGTCGGGTTGAGAGGAGCACGCCTTGGGAACACGCAGGGTGTCTTGCTGCGATTGTGCGTTGCCGACTAAAATTGTCTTCAATTTTGATCTTTTTTTCAAATCTTCAGTCTTCAATCTTCCGTTGGCATATCCTGTGGCTGGCTCTAAAGGTATAAGGGTCAAGGTAGGGATAAGAGCCCACTGGATACGGGACAGGTAGATTGAAACAGCAGACACGAGCTGCCGTCCGTATGACGGGATCCTAAAATCAAATTCACGATTTGCTGGCCAAAACTCCAGATCGTGAGAACAGAGCAAGTCTCGACCATGTGGATGATCAATCCCACTTCGTAACCACGACAATAAATGGGGTTAAATTTGGTTTAACCCAAACTTCCCGCAACAAGGTTTACAAAACAGAATGGAAATGAATTGACAAACGAGCCTCCAAAACCGGCTAGGAATAACAAAACCACATCCCACACATACATAAAAAATAAACCCAAAACATTCCTCTTGAAATCTTCATATCTTCATGTCTTCAAGTCTTCATGTCTTCAAGTCTTCATGTCTTCAAGTCTTCAAGTCTTCATGTTTTAATAAAAACAATGAGGAAAATTACAAATAACAAGTCTTAGAAAAGCAGCGACCTTCTATCTAGTGCCACAGATGGCTCAAAGATTCAAATGCTAAGTATAATAGCAATTTGAAAAGCTCTTCTAACCCTCTAATATCTCTCCAAATTTCAACTCAATCTGAGATATTGTTCAAAAGTTATGCGGGTTCAAAGTAGAGGCTCTTCTTTCTTTTTACAAACTAAACACTGCCTCTATAAACCTCTATGACTTTTGTTTTATACATCACCCATAGAAACGTGATATCAATTTAGAAAGATGATATCACTGGCTACAACCCATAAAATTTTCACTATAAAATAAAACTCTGTCCGAAAGCTTTAGTCAATCAAAGTGTGAGTCTCAATTTTTTAGAGAGCATCCAAACCTCCAACTTCTACCCACTATAACTTTTTCAATAAAACTTCAAATGAAATGATTAAAGACAATTCAAAAAGCTATGACAACAAACTATCACTCCTAAAAATCTAAAAAGAAAATTTCACACTGTCCAAAAGTTGTTGTTCTTCAAAGTTTCGGCCTTCTCCTAACAAAAGCGCAGCCACCTCCAAACCTTCACACTTCCATAACTTTCTCGTCCAAGCTTCAAACCTCAAGTTTAAGGACTTTCTAGAAAGCCAAGACTAAGATAAACACTCTCTTCAAATCTTGTTGCAAAATGATATACAGATCATAAGTTATGGCTTGTCAAAGTCTCAGCCTTTCTTCATAGTTTGGCTTTTTGACTCCAAAATTCAAACACTCATAACTTTTGCATCACAACTCCAAATCAAACTTGCAAACTCATTTTGAAAAGGTAATCACACAAGGAACAACCTCCTCAAATTTTAATTCAAAGTCATGTATACACAGAAAAAAATCTCACATCAAAGTTTTGAGATTTTTTTTTTCTTCTTCCCACCAACACTCATACACTAACTTCCAAAAACTAAGGGATCTTTCCTCCATAATTTCGACCCTATCTAAGGTAGGGAAGTGGGGCACATCAGCCCATGCCCTCCCTATCCTAATCCCACCATAGATGCCAAATCCTTTTTCCTTTCACACCTTTCCTATTGACTTCTAAACCCTTAGTATTTTTATTCAAACAAAGGCAAAATATATGAGCCTTCCAAAACATCTAGATAAACATATGAAAATGATTAAATTACAAAATAAATGCCATCGTAAAGTGGCCACGTGCCCTTGCGAGCATATAATAGCGTCAAACGCTTGTTTTCAGTCGCCAAGTCGTGAACTTGGTTGGCTGGAGAAGCGGTCGTCTCTGGTTGCCCGCCGGTCCGGGTTCGAATCCCATCGGACTCGTCGAGCGGTGATGGCGGCTCACGGCTTGGCAACTAGTGAGGCAGGAAATTGGCCTAGCCAACCCGCTACCTACCCTCTTGAGCTGTGCATGTGACAAGACGGAGCAGCGCACTGAAATCTATGGCCGCTGCGCTGTCACCAAACCGTGGTCCTCACCACGACCACCTCTTTTGCCTCAACTGTTGATTTATTGAAATCAACACAAACATAAATATATAACGAGTATCTATATGATGGAGATATCTCCATCAGGACAACGCTGCATATAAGATCCCATTAAAGTACGGTTTGCATCATTATGCTGTAAAAAAGGAATTAAAGAGGCACCAACAAAAAAACCAAAAAAATCTGCACATAAACTAAAATGCCTACTATTCAACAATTAATTAGAAGTCAAAGACAACCAATAGAAAATAGAACAAAATCTCTAGTCCTTTGCAGATGTCCTCAATGACAAGGAGTTTGTGCATGCAAAAAAGAGAATTTTCCATTTACTGGAGATTTAAAAAAATATTAGAGTCATGAAGCCCTAAGCAACTCCATGAAACCCTAATAAAAAAATAAGGGAGATAGCTGATCTTACCGTGATTTGCTACCCTTGTAAGAGTCGTTGAACCCCCAGAATCCTCTGACAAAGAGCCGTCGGTGCTCATCTTCCTTCTTTAGTAGGGCCTTCTTAGCTCCACATGCTCTAATTGTTGCTGCTCATGCCCCAAGAGTCTTGGTGATACACCTCCCACCACCTGCAACGCCCCCTAGAATGATGAAGAAGCACTGCCAAAGCACTGCCAACAAGTCAGACTTAGACTGCATAAGACCCTATCAAACATAGATGTGCTTCAAGCAATAACTACTACGTTGAGTACACAGAACTTGCATGATTTTTTCAAACCCTACTGTGCTTCAAGCAACACCAGCACAAATTAGCACAATCTAAGTTTTTCAGACTCTAATGTACTTCAAGCAACACTAGCACAAATTAGCAAAATCCTAGTTTTTCAAACCCTAATGTGCTTCAAGCAAAGTTGCATAAATTTGCAAAAAGCCAACACGGTCTAACATTAGTAACGACATTGTCTTCTCCAACCCACCTAACACCAAAATCCGTGCCTCCTATGGCCTTAGAACGCTAGGCATCAGTGCCGAATAGTCACTGTTCAATGTAAAAGGAGGTTCAAGAGTTCCCTCAAGACTCCTCAAAATGTGACAAGGCAGCAATTTCACGAATGGAGATTTTCAACGAGCAGTTTGTCTACATCAACAAAAAGTGTTTTTTCTCATGATCTTTGTTGAAACAAAAAATTGAGCATGCTGAAGCAACAAAAAACCCTAGTCCACAAGCAACTCTGTCACTAACTTCCAATCAAAAAAATGGTTGTCGTCTAATCTAGTGTTATGCAGTGTACAGAAGAAAACAAATTTTCCAATCTTGGTGGTTTATTCCTGCCCCTGCTGTAAAATTTTGGACACTATGGGCCTAATACGACATACAATGAGGTGTGCTTGCTTGGATTGATTGGCCTCGCTTCCTGGTGTTGATTGTTTTGATTAGTTTGGCACTTCTATCTGGCCTTTCATCCTTTGGTGCACATTGCTCCCACAATGCCATTGTTAAAATTTCACAACTTCTAAAGATTGGCAGAGCAAGAAGCATCACCTAATGAACACAAAAAAACCTTGATTCTCCGCCACGCCGTTGACTCCGCGTCAAGCTATGCGTCTAGCCAGAATCCCTACCCCGCACGCTTTCGTCCTCAGATTCTCCGCCAATTTTGTATCGCATTCCAAATTGGATGCAAAGCTAAAGCTAAGTTAAGCTACAACAGTGCAAATATAAACAATCGTATCTTTAGTAAGGGTGCCAACTACCCCTCCTTTTCTCTTTGAATAACTGGTTATCTCCTCCAATTTGTGAGATTTTACTCATGTGGAAAATAGCAAGCTTAGGGTTTTACCATTGCCCCCCAATGAACTCACACCCCCGCACCTTCAACAAGGATGGAGACCAACACTTGCACCAATTTCCTTATATGCATGCCTCTAGCAACATTTAGTACATTTAGTATGGGTACATAATGGAACCCGGTTGGCTTGTGTGTGTAGGAAAGCAGGTCTTGCTACTGGAAGCAGCCCACGCAAAGTTGTTTTTGCCCCTCCGCGCAAGCTTGGAGTTGGCTGAGGTAACCGTCTATGGAAAATCTTGGAGTGAGGCCAAATAAGTCTCCCTGGAAGATTATTGTGGCCACTTGCACTAGGTTCACTACCAGTGTCCAACAAGACTAATCTAGTCACCGCTCCCAAATCCTTGCTACACCCTAGAATTCCTCCCCCTCCACAAATTGATGTTATTTGGAGGATCTCCTTCTAGCTAAGGACTTCTCCTATGAGGATGTGGTGGAAGCGATGGATTGGCAACCTTTGATGGTTTATGAGAACAACCTAATGCACGCCTCATGTGCAAAATAATGTTGACAATAGTGGATGTCTTATCACTTTGTTTTCTACAAAAAGTGAAATAATGAGTGGGAATACAAGAAAAGGAAATACTTGACGTGAGTAGAAATTGTTAGAACCTTCCAAAATTTACCAATTTGTTGCCAACTACTTGCCTATACATTAAATGACAATATTGTCACTATATAGTTACTAAACTCTAACTTCATAGACATGAGTCTTACCAAAAAATAACTAAAGTATGACTAATGTGCAACTACCCTAAATGTGATTAATGCATGGCGGCTGTATATTGTACATTGCCGCCCAAACTTTGAAACTCACAAATTGAATACATGGAGAGTTTGATACAGAGAGAAAGACTGGTCCATCACGCACCGCTCTTCACTAGCAAGTTGTAGAGGAACAATATTAGTTGCAAGAAAAGCTATGCATGCATCCCTCTCAAGTTTGTAGAGACATTTTCCTTCCTCTCTAGAGCTATCTACTTGCACCCTCGCATCTTCTATCCGCACCATTTCTACCTAATCTTTTTACGTAAGTAACGGCAAGAAGGTGGTAGGGACGCTTTTAGATCTGCACAATTTGGCTTTGGCAAATCCTTGAAAGCTACAAGCTGGACTGTTGAAGAGGAATTGCAATCAAGCTTCAATACACTGTTGGAGGCAACTAGCAAAAATGTATGGGGAGTGGCATTGATCTCCTCTTTCAGTGGTTCCTCCAGAGTTACAATTGACTACCCTATGCAATTGCTTCTCCATGGAAGAGGTAAGACATGTCTTTGCAAAATTCTTTAGAATTCATAACTTCCTTCATGCTGCTGCCGCGGCCACCATTTAACAATAATAGAGGTGTCATGTACAACTATGACATGACAAAAATGTGACTGTAGCAATGGTCATAAGTCATATTTAAGCTGGACGTTGAGAAGTCATATTTTAGTTATATCACATTGACGTCATATTTTAGTCATATCACATTGAAGTCATATTTTAGTCATGTCACATTTGTTGTACATGGATTAATCTAAGTGTCCTTGGCAACATGTAGTGTCAATCAATGGAAGCATTGAAGCTTCTGATTTCAGATTGTTGTAGGCAACGCTGGCGGGACAAATTGCTATGGTCAAAGGAGGTTAAGAGAGCCACTTCTATGAACCTTAGGCAAGTGCAGTGCCCTTGCTGTGATTGCAAAGGCAGGAGGAAATTTTTATTGTCAACCATTCAAGACCACTTGTAAAGTTCCGGAAGAGCACTTGAATTCAAGGTTTGGAGAGGACCCGGGGAGACAAATTCTTTAGATGAGGAATGGGAAGAGGTCCTGTACACTAAGTCAACCATTGGGAAAAAAAAAAGATTGATGCACGTGTGGACACTATGGGATTAATGAACGACACTTTTGGAGATGAAGGAAGGATCCAAGATGAAGTCCAAGAAGCTTTTGCAATGGAGGACGAAATCCATGAAAATTCCTAGTGTCATTCAAGCTTTGATTTCCAGTATCATTCAAGCTTTGATTTCCAGTATCATTCAAGCTTTGATTCCCAATGTCATTCAAGCTTTGATTCCCAGTGTCATTCAAGCTTTGATATTGACCCAGTTGGAGAAGGTGAATGCAATAGCATGCCAGGTACAAGCTTTGAACCCCAAGTATTAGAAGAGGCCTTGAAACCCTTGTACAACAATTCACGGAGCACACAACTTTTTGCAACTATTGTGATTATGAATGTTTGTATGGTCCATGGGGTTAGTAATAGTTTTGCCAATGAGTTATTTGCTCTTCTCCATGGCCACATCCTTCCATCTGAAAATTTTTTACCTTGTAATTATATGGAGCAATGCGCTTGATGAGCAAGCTTGGATTGTCCTATAATTCAATATATGCTTGCAAGAATGGTTGTGTGTTGTTTTGAGGCGACTATGCTAATGCTATACGGTGTCCCAAATGTGATGGTCCTTGGTTCACAGACGAGGTACGACGGAAGTTTCTGGTTAAAGTCCTATGCCACTTTCCCCTGATTCCTAGACTGCAAAGAATGTTTTGCAGTCCAACTATATCAAAATTGTTTAGGTGGCACGATGAGAATCGTAGCAACAAGGTTGGTGGAGACAACCTTGTTAGGCATCCATGCGATTCTAGGGCGTGGAAACATTTTGATGAAGTAGTTGACCCCACATTTAAAGAAGATGCAAGAAATGTCTACTTTGCACTTGTAGCTGACGGTGTCAATCCTTTCAAGCAAAACAGATGTAATTGGTCTACCTGGCCAATTACTTTGATAAATTACAACCTGCCTCTTTGGTTGTGTACCAAGAAGTTCTTTGTATTTTTGGCACTCTTGATCCTTGGGAAGCAATCGGTGACTTCAAAAGTGTTTGATGTTTATTTGGAACCTTTGCTAGAAGAACTGATGCTTTTGTGAAGAGATATTAACGCATACAATGTAAACAAAGACATGGGAAGTAAAGAATTCAATCTTTGGGCTATTTTACTATGGAAAATACATGATTACCCTAGGTATGGAACTGTGGGTGGGTTTGCACATCAAGGGTATGCCGGATGTGCAATATGCAGCTCAGATGTTGGAGCAGAACACTCTATTGAATTGAGCAAGATGATTTATGGTGGAACAAGAAGGTGGTTACCCTTAGAATGTCAATTTAGTTCAGAGGAAATGAAAAAACACTTCAATGGCCTCACCAAAGATTGCAGTGCACCAGTTAGGGTAATAAGTGAAAAGCAATTATAGTTTGGCAGAGAGTGTGAGGCATGGAAACTATCTAGAACTAGAGTAGGAGATCCATCCAAGATTCATGGAGTGAAGCAAACTTCAATTCTTTATAGACTCCCTTATTGGAAGGTATGTTAAATTTACTGCTTCAATATCTGGTTGTATTACAAGCATAATTTTGAGAGCTTATTGCAAATCAATCAAGTGACTTAGTGGACCCTTAAAAATGCCATGTCTTCTCTCTAGAGAAATAGAGTTGTGGAGTAGATTCCCAGCAAGAAATTGAATATAGAAGGGGAACTTGGTGGTTTTGTGAAGTCCCTTCTCTATCATATTTTAGATTCCTATTTGATATCAATTTTGTACAACAAATGATGTATTACTATTTAATTCCCATGTAGTGAGTTTTTAGTCGTACATGACATCATTCTAATACGACCCAATTAGTTAGTAATTGATTTGTCATGTTACAGTTGCGGCCATATGAACTATACTGAAGAACAAATGAAGTACAACTCTACAGTTTCCATGTAGTCATTTTTTAGTTGAATAAGACACCAACCAAATATATCATTAATTGTTTAGTCATATTGTAGTAATAGCCGTATAAATTACCAAAGCATGACTCTAAAGTGCCCACATAATCACTTCTTAGTTGTACAAATCAACATCCTAATGTAACACAACTATATAAAAATTAAGTACTCATGTTCTAGTTTTGGCCATGTAGTCATTCTTTATTTATACAAAACACCACCCTACTATAATACAACTATGCAGTAATTGATTAGCTATGGTGTAGTTCTTTTGTAGTTGTTTCCATAAACTGGTGAAAATATTGCATTTGTCAGACAGCATGAACCATGTAATGATGGTAGTGCTTTGTGACAGAGGTGCAGGATTTGCTAATTCGATATACGTTAGATCCAATGCATTGTGAGATGAATATTATAAATTTTTTGTTAAAGATGATATGTGGTAAGAAGGATTCAGTGAAGATTTGGAGGGATTTGCAGAGAAGGAATATTAGGCCTAATCTATGGTTGACTAAGAACCCTAAACGCGGAGGGAAGATGATGAAACCCGCGGCGCCCTATGTTCTTACAGATGAAGAGTTTAAGTCTTTTGCTAGCATATTAGAGTGCTTCAAAACCCCAACTAGACATTCAACAGATTTTGCCAAAAACATTAAGAGCAAAAATTTTGGAGGACTAAAGTCTCATGATTATCACATGCTAATGCAACAATTAATGCCATTGGCATTAAGGGGTTTGCTGTAGCCTAGTCCAAGAATGGCTGTTATGAGGATTTGCAAGGTTTATAGGAGGATTTGTACTTCTATTTATGATCCTAATCAATTTGTAGCAATTCAGGCAGACATAGTAGAGAGCATGGCTCTTTTGGAAATAGAATTCCCACCTTCTTTCTTTGATGTAATGACCCATCTCTTCTATCACTTAGTAGAAGAGCTGGATATGTGTGGACCAGTGTCCACTAGGTGGATGTACCCCATAGAAAAGTACATGAAGACTCTTAAAGGATATGTACAAAATTTAGCCAAGCTAGAAGCTTCAATGGCTAAAGGATGTTTGATGGACGAGTGCATTGGATTTGAAATTGAGTACTTACAGAGGTTTGAAGTGGTACAATGAAGGGTGTGGGATGCCAACAAAGAATATGGAGATGCAGAGGAAGTGCTAGAGGGTGGCGGAAAATCATACATCATTAGTAGCAAATTGCGGGACTTGGCACACCAGTATGTCATAGAGAACACTATGATAGTACAACCTTTATTGATGTAAGCCAAGTTCTTCTTCATATTTGTTTAGAGTGATGTGATCATTTCAGAGAATGCATATTACTTATTGCAAGTCCATAACAGTTTTTAATTAGAAGGCACAATACTGGTTGTGCTTGATATTCAAGGTTTCATCCCTAATATCAAAGCTATAATGTACTTACATAATTGAAGGTGTATATTAT
Organism: Ulota crispa; assembly: GCA_963920765.1. NCBI lineage: Eukaryota > Viridiplantae > Streptophyta > Bryopsida > Orthotrichales > Orthotrichaceae > Ulota > Ulota crispa. The sequence goes on along the minus strand of OY987251.1, from coordinate 7,035,542 downwards.
ACAAGTACTTTAGAACTGCACCAAAATGTTAACAACTTTCATTGTATATTAGTTGTCAAAATGAAGGTCGTACTCATGACTTGAAACAACTAGTATATAATTTAATCTAAGTGGTCATTGAAGTCATTTATGAGTGATGTTGTACTTGGACTGTAATTGAGGTTTTGGACAAATGCAACTGAAGTATAACTGATATGTCACTAGTCCAAGTTATTCACTATTTAGTCATATATGAGTAGGTTTTAGTCATATATGAGTGGATTCTTTGTCATATAGAGTAGTTTCTTAGTTATATACAAGTAATTTCTTAATCATGTATGAGTAGTATCTTAGTCATGTATGAGTAGTTTCTTAGTCATATGTGAGTAGTTTCTTAGTCATATATGAATAGTTTCTTAGTCATATGTGAGTGGTTTCTTAGTCATATAGAGTAGTTTCTTAGTTATATATGAGTAGTTTCTTAGTCATATATGAGTGGTTTCTTAGTCATATAGAGTACTTTTTTAGCTATATTTGAGTAGTTTCTTAGTCATGTATGAGTAGTATCTTAGTCATGTATGACTAGTTTCTTAGTCATATTATAGTTATTTAAAAAAATATAGCCCATTTTTGTATTTGACTTGATTGTATTGCACAGCAATAGGAGGTGGAAACAGGAGAAGGCCAACAATTCTAGAATTGTGGGGTTTGAAGAGTGGTTAGGAAGGACAATTGAAATGGAAGGTGAAGAGATCATAGCCCTGGAGAGCATGGATTTGTTCTTGATTTGTAAGAAACCATTGCATAAAGCTAAGCGCCATCAAAGGATGAAGTCTTATGGAAACCATTTTAGAGTGGATGATTAAACCTTGGCTCATTTGCAAATGTTAGATAGTGGCGTTGCCTTCGTATTTGAGGTACCAACAGTGGAAGTTAGGAATGTAGCGATGAACTACATTGGAATTCTAAAAGATATTTTAGAATTAGACTATGGTTCAATTCAAACACCAATCATTCTCTTGCGGTGTGAGTGGATCAAAAGGCAAGACAATAGAGGAAACTCCATGTATGTAAGGGATGATGCTGGATTTTTGGTTGTGAATTTCAAGCATAAGATGCCAAAGATGATGGAGCCTTTATCTTTCCAAGCCAAGCTACTCAAGTGTTCTTTTCTAACATTCAAAGTAGTCTAGGTTGGAAAGTAGTGTTACATAAAGAACCACATGCAAAAAGAGAAGTAGTGGACACATCAAACATTTCCATTACAACTACAGGAGAAACCAATGGACTCATAGTACTAGAACAGTTTCCAATGCACTTGTCCATTCCGTCTTTGGTAGTTGCTATTGAATTGTTTGCAGCAGACAATGTATTAGCTTGTGCAATGTTCTAGGTTGGATGATCAGAGGTATCAAGTTTTGATTCATATGGCTCATCCCTGTCAATGTCTTAAACATCACAAAGAATCACACTTCACAATTAATAAAAAACATTAGAGATGTGCAATGCCTTCTCTTATGTCTATGGCAATTGGAAAACATACATTGCTAAAACAATAAGCCCTAAACCCATTACATTGGAAAATAAATAAACGAGCACAATTCCAACTATGAACTATCATTTATGACTCAAACACAACTAATATAAGACTAGATCATGTTTGGAGAAGATTATAGTGACCTAACCATGACTCATGAAAAACTAAAATATGCCCAAACACCTAAACCTTTGGTTTAGTGACCTAACCAGAACCATGTGAAAGTCATTTACTAGTCTTAAAGTAGATGCACACTAAAATCACGTGGAAGTCATTTACTAGTCATAAGTTAGTCGCACATTAGTAAGGATAGAACTAGTATCTAGCAATGTCCAACCCTAAGCGGCTTATTTCCCTAACAACTTCATTAACCTACTTACTCTAAATCAATTTAATTACAGAAGTCATATCCTATTAGTACGCTAGTAGTGCCAAAAAATGTGCTAAACAACTAAAAAATGACTGCTACAATAGTGTGCATTCACATAGTCTTAAAAAAACAAAAAATGGATGTGAATAATACTATTGGGCAGCCCCAAAATGTTGAGAGAAAACAGTAAAAGAGGTGTTTTTGCATGAAAATGAGGTGGAATGAAAGCAATAACTCTGTAGTAGTTAATTAGTAACACCTTAGTAACCCTAAAAACTCATGTTCTGGGCATACGACTAAATCACAACTCAAGCTAAAAGATGTAAGAAACAACGACTTCATCCGCTTATGGATGTGAATGTACTTACGAATTTAGGAGAATACGATTCTGTGGAGAATTTATGATGAACCATTCAAAAAAATGACTAAAGAACGATTATCTCAATTTTAGTCATTTTTCAGTCATATTATAGTCATTTTACAACCATTTAGGACACCTAGTCATAAAACATGCGGTTGCATAGGACACTCTTTTTAACCTGTGTTAGTTGGTAGTCAAGCATCAATTCCAAAATGTTAGGTGCCAAATCATCAATCTAGCATTACCTTTGACACTAATACTGAACAAACCTCTTGTATCTTACAAGAAGGAATCTAAGTTGTTAAATCCAGAGAACAGTGTTGCAAAGATATAAATTTAAAATCAAACCACTCTCTATAATGACATGGTAATTGGCAATGCTCATGCTAGAGTTTTCATTTATGATTGGGTGGCAATTCTTTTGCTCTTTGAAATTTGTATTCATACTTGTGTCAATTTGAGGTTTCTAAATGTGGCATATAGGTATGCTCACCCTTCTCTAATTGCAATTGAGTAATTGAGTAGTAAGTGCAATTCTAGATTCATGTATATCAATGTTTATGGTTTGTTTTCTAAATGGGGGTTTCAAACTTTGACATTTTTTAGTGTATGTTAACTACAAATAATCTTTGATATAAATGCTTATATCACACCGTACAAGTGCTTGCACGGCCTAGCAAAATAAATGCTTTTAGAAGTGTTTAGATAGTTACAAAAATATTTGCATGAAAGGCTTCAAAGGGCAGCATTTTAAGAAGTGGTCCTAGATGTGATGGGCTTAGTGCCTAGAGTTATGTTCTCTCAGTGGAACCGTCAATCATCTTGTGGAACCTCATGGAACCTCATGGAACCTTTCCAGCTTCCAACTTTCAATTGAAGTAGCAATTAGAACTTAGGAGAGATAGTAGATAGAGCTTAACTATCTAGAACTGCCCCTTTGAACTGCACCTTAACATCTAGTCTCCTTATGCATTGTTGCAGTCTCTTAGGATTATTATCCAAGGCCAAATCCTAGCTCCTTGTCAAATTCTTTTGTATCCTTAGCATCAGCGCTCTCAGAGCTAGCCCACCACATTAGAATTGGACCGCAAATGAACAACTTACAATTTTCAAGTGTTAGCAATGGACAAACAATGACAAGCTATGTTGACTTTGGCTCAAATGGCTTCTCAGCTATTGGCTAGTGGTGGTTCTTAGGAACATGTTGAGGCAGAGCTACAAAGGCACCTGCAACAACAAGGCCTTATGGACAAACAAGTAGCGGCTGCAATTCAAGCAATAGCATTGGAAATATCAAGTGCCGGTCACGGAGTAAAGCTGAGCGCCAACCTTTCGCATGCAGAGGTGGGCGGTCCTAGCCACAGACCGGATCCCCAAAACGAGTGGGCCGAGAGGGCCATCAATGAAACTTCCCAAAAGGTACAACAACTCTAGAAGGAGCTGGAGATCAAACGACTGAAAGGATAGCTCTTAGCTATGCGGCGGTGTCGGGTTGAGAGGAGCGCGCCTTGGGAACACGCAGGGTGTCTTGCTGCGATCGTGCGTTGCCGACTGAAAACGTTGTCAATCTTGATCTTCTCTTCAAATCTTTAGTCTTCAGTCTTCCGTTGGCCTATCCTGTGGCTGGCTCTAAGGGTATAAGGGTCAAGGTAGGGATAAGAGCCCACTGGATACGGGACGGGTAGATCGGGACAGCAGACACGAGCTGCCGTCCGTATGACGGGATCCTAAAATCAAATTCACGATCTGCTGGCCAAAACTCCAGATCGTGAGAACAGAGCAAGTCTCGACCATGTGGGTGATCAATCCCACTTCGTCACCACGACAATAAATGGGGTTAAGTTTGGTTTAACCCAAACTGCCCGCAACAAGGTTTACAAAACAGAATGGAAATGAATTGACAAACGAGCCTCCAAAACCGGCTAGGAATAACAAAGCCACATCCCACACATACATAAAAAATAAACCCAAAACATTCCTCTTGAAATCTTCATATCTTCAGATCTTCAAATCTTCATGTCTTCAAGTCTTCAAGTCTTCATGTTTTAATAAAAACAATGGGGAAAATCACAAATAACAAGTCCTAGAAAAGGCAGCAACCTTCTATCTAATGCCACAGATGGCTCAAAGATTCAAATGCTAAGTGTAATAGCAATTTGAAAAGCTCTCCTAACCTTCTAACATCCCTCTAAATTTCAACTCAATCTAAGATACTGTCCAAAAGTTATGCAAGTTCAAAGTAGAGGCTCTTCTTCCTCTTTACAAACTAAACACTGCCTCTAAAAACCTCTATAACTTTTGTTCTATACATCACCCATAGAAACGTGATATCAATTTAGAAAGATGATATCACTGGCTTCAATCCATAAAATTTGCACTTCAAAACAAAACTTTGTCCGAAAGCTCTAGTCAATCAAAGTGTGGGTCTCAATTTTTTAGAGAGCACCCAAACCCGCAACTTCTACCCACTATAACTTCTTCAATAAAACTCCAAATGAAATGATTAAAGACAATTTGAAAAGCTATGACAACAAACTATCACTCCTAAAATTTTGAGAAGAAAATCTCATACTGTCCAAAAGTTGTAGCTCTTCAAAATCTCGGCTTTCTCCTAACAAAAGCGCAGCCACCTCCAAACCTTCACACTTCCATAACTTTCTCGTCCAAGCTTCAAACTTCAAGTTTAAAGACTTTCTAGAAAGCCAATAACAAGATAAACACTCTCTCCAAATCTTGTTGCAAAATGATATACAGATCATAAGTTATGGCTTGTCGAAGTCTCAGCCTTTCTTCATAGTTTGGCTTTTTGACTCCAAAATTCAAACACTCATAACTTTTGCATCACAACTCCAAATCAAACTTGCAAACTCATTTTGGAAAGGTAATCACACAAGGAACAACCTCCTCAAATTTCAATTCAAAATCATGTATACACAGAAAAAAATCTCCTCTCAAAGTTTCGGGATTTTTCCCTTTCTTCCCACCAACACTCATACACTAACTTCCAACAACTAAGGGATCTTTCCTCCACAATTTCGACCCTATCTAAGGTAGGGAGGTGGGGCACATCAGCCCATGCTCCTCCTTATCCTAACCCCACCATAGATGCCAAAACCCTTTTCCTTTCACACCTTTCCCATTGACTTCTAAATCCTTAGTATTTTTATTCAAACAAAGGCAAAATATATGAGCCTTCCAAAATCTCTAGATAAACATATGAAAATGATTAAATTACAAAATAAACACCATCGTAAAATGGCCACGTGCTCTTGCGAGCATATAATAGCGTCAAACGCTTGTCTTCAGTTGCCAAGTCGTGGACTTGGTTGGCTGGAAAAGCGGTCGTCTCTGGCCGCCCGCCGGTCCGGGTTCGAATCCCATCGAACTCGTCGAGCGGTGATGGCGGCTCACGGCTTGGCAGCTAGTGAGGCAGGAAATTGGCCCAGCCAACCCGCTACCTACCCCCCTGAGCTGTGCATGTGACAAGACGGCGCAGCGCATTGGAATCTATGGCCGCTGCGTTGTCACCAAACCGTGGTCCTCACCACGACCACCCCTTTTGCCTCAACTGTTGATTTATTGAAATCAACACAAATATAAAGAAATAACAAGTATTTACATGATGGAGGGAAGTCCATCAGGACATGCACCCTCTCTAAACCTGCACATCCTCCGGTATGTGCCAAGTTTGCTCGTCATGAATATCTTGGTTGTCTTCTGCATCTTCTGAATCTTCATCTTTATCTTGAGCTCTTTCGTGGCTTTCCATCTCTTGAGGGTTAAAAATCTCCTCAAGGTCTTCATGATGAAATTTTCCACTCCTTCGAAAAGCTTTGATTCGTTTACCAGCAACAGGCACGCGCAGAGAAGTCCCATCCAATTCCCTAAGTGAATAAGTGCCGTTGGTGTGCACTTTCATCACAATATAGGGTCCAAACCATCTCTTAGCAAATTTGCGCACTGTACTATGCTGATGCTCCAATGTACTGTCAAATACAAGGACCCAATCACCCTCTCTGATCTGCTTGGTTCTTAATCTGTGTGTTTTGTCAAATCGCTCTTTATTGCTGAGCCTCGCTGTCTTCATCTTCTCCAATGCGATATCAAAGTCACTTGACAACCTTCCAAGCTGCTGAATCCGAAGTTCCAACAATCTTTCTCTGCTTATACCGTCCTCCCATGAAAGAAACACCCATGTGGGAATATCCTCTTCCGCCGGCATAATAGGTTTCTGCCCATACACAAGTTCGACAGGCATGTAACCAGTAACTGTACTGTGCGTAGTTCTGTCGGCCCACAAAGCAAATGGTAATAGCTTTGGCCACATATTTGGTTTGCCTTTACAAGCTTTAACCAAAGCATGAATGATCGGAGGATGCCCTCTCTCAATTTTGCCATTAGCCTCAGGGTTGTAAGCTGTCGTCAGCTTCAACTGCACACCATAACGTTTGAAGAACTCTTTGGCCTCAGTGGCATTTAGTTCTCCTCTGTCAGCTCTCATTCGGCCAATGCTGCCATAACGACTGAAGATGTCTTCGAGTATAAATCGGCATATATTTTCGGTAGCCTTAGTCCTCAAGGCTCTGCCCTCAACGAAGTTTGAGAGCTCCTCTCGTGCCAAAACAAGGTACTTCATTCCCCACATAGCATTTGGCATAGCTACCAAATCTATCATCCACTGAAAATGGATCGCTAGAGGGTAAGTAGGATGTAATTCATCTCTGTGGCGCACCTTGGATTGCAATTGGCATACCACACAAGAAACTACAAACTCTTCAACGTCTTTGTAAAGTCCTTTCCACCAGTACCTCTCCTTGATTTTTGTATAAGTGGCCCATATACCTCTGTGACCTGCCCAAAGAGTATCATGGAACTCCTTGAGAACTTCAGCTTTGGTCTTAGAGTCCCCCACCACTCTCAATGGTACTTCATCAGCTCTTTTTGCCCTCTTCCATAGAAATCCTTCTCTCAAAAGATATCTATAGGATTGATGCCTGATGTCTTTGAATGTTTTGTCTGTCCATCCTTCTTGCAGCTTCATTGTGCTTAAATATAGCCCAATGTCTCTCAATTTTTCTTCATAAAGCTCAGCTTTGAATGGCAAAGTATCGATCGATGAGCTCTCAGCATCTATCGTCACCACATAGCCTCCATGCAATAAATCTTCGACATCTTCGTGGCCCATCATCTCATCTTCATTAGAATACCTTGCTCTAGACAACATATCGGCAATAGAATTCTTTTTGCCTTCAATGTGTACTAGAACCGGATTCATGGATTTGATGTAGGCGATCCATCGAAGCATTGCAATGTCTGGTGAAGAACAATTTGCTATCATCCCCAGCAAAGGTAAGCAATCAGTCTCCAGTACCACCTCTGCTCCAATAAGGTAATTTCTGTCCGCCTTCAGAGCTGTAAGAGCACCCCATAGTTCTCTTTTCACTTGTGGATATGCTCTCTGACGCTCTGTCAAAATCCTTGCTCCAAATCGAATAGCAAATCTTTTGCCTTCCTCATCATCTTGTCCAATAGCCCAACCTATGGCAATTGGACTTGTGTCAACAGTCACGATCACCGGCCTCTTGCAATCATAGTTCACTTGCTTGAGAACTAGTGGCGACTCCAAAATCCTCTTCAACTCTTCCATAGCCAAGTTTTGCTCATTTTCCCAAATGAATTTGGTCCTCTTACGCAATAATTTGTAGAGAGGCTCTGATATATGAGCAAAATGGGGAATCCATATGTGGTAGAAGACACAAGCTCCAAGAAACCTCCTTACTTCGGTGATATTGCTACAGGCTTTCATTCTTCCAATAGCATCAATCTTTTCAGGATTAGGTTTTCTTCCATAAGAGCCACATAAGTGCCCAACCACCAGAATTTCATTCACCCCAAACTTTGACTTATCAATGGATAGAGTCAAATTCACCTCCTCAAGTCTGCCCAAGATTTGAGCCACGTCATGGATATGGTTGCTTACAAAGGCTCGGCAACCATCACTCTGAACTGTCAAGTCTCTTTGATTTTCCTCGCATCCTTTTATTGGGATATCATCCACAAAAGGTATGGTTTTCTCTGGCACAAAGTCTCTTAGAATTTGATTCATAGCGCTTTGCATATGTGCCACTGAATTAGTAGCGCCTTGAGGCAATGTGCACATACGCACCAATCCAAGAGGAGTCTTCATGGTCGTCAAATCCCTGCTTTGAGCAGCAAGTTGGAATTGATCATAACCAGAGTATAGATCTCCAATGGAATAGATTGCATGTCCAGCAAATGCCTCCGCCACTTCGTCAACAACAGGGCCTGATCCTTTGTTTCTGATTGTAACTTTGTTTGCAGGCTGCATATCTTGGATGAACCTCAATGCTCCTGACTTCTTTGGCACAGTAAACCAACGGTTTGAATATGGAGCCATTGAAGGCTCTAGTATGCCCATGCGCGTCTTTTCTTTGAGCAACTCCACTAATTTTGGCAGTAGAGCTCTAGGCACTGGAATAGGCTTCAAATCCCATGGTATATGTGGTACTGTGAATATGACCATTGGTGCTACAACACTTGGCTGCACACACCCAATCTCATCTGAAGAAGAAGCAAAAGCCTTTCCATGCATCAAAAGCATGTCTTGAAATTTCTTTTTCTCTGGCTTAGTCAGGAAACCATCTCCTCCAATCTTGAGGTTAGCTAGAGTCTCTTCGGTGAATTTGTGTCCAATTCTCTTTGACTCTCTCAAACTTGGCTCTTTTTCAGCTTGTTTGATGTGATCATCAGTGTCAAATGGTAGCTGAGTAGCCACTGGCTTCACCTTCTTGTTCACAGTCTTGTACTTGGTATGTACTGCAGCTTCAGGTCTATATTCATCGATATTAGAAGAACACAGCTTTGCCATTGCTGTGTAAATCTCATGATGCATTGCAGCTGTATGGACATCAATAAGACAATGAGTAGTCGGCTCTGCATCCTCATTTGTCTTCAAATCTTGCAGAGTATGCAAGATATCATCTGGCATGCCACTTTCTTCATACACACCAGTAATGCTCTCATCTTCTTCAAGAACCTTCATTTTTTTTAGGTTTTTCTCCTTCTTTTTGATAAATCTTCTATGTACATGGTCCAAATCTTTGGCATCCATGAAACTCGCAAATCCACACTTTGTCACGCTCAAAAATCCACACTTGATAGCAGTATGTATATTGGGGAATTCTCTAGTATTGATATCCTTGGCACCCGTGGATCCCCACATCCCACGTGTGCCCTCTAGAAATCCGGAAAGTTCAGAGAAGTCGGCAAAGATACTTCTCTGAGTTGCATTCGATGCCTTTCATTGTCAGCTCTCACAGTTAAGAACTGCACTGACTTCTTCCCATCTATACTTCGAATTCGAGCATAGTGAGATCCATCATCCAACACTTTGGTTTCCATGCGTGAAGCAGTGATGAAAGGTTGGCCCAGAAGCACTGGATATGCCCCAGTATTTTGAACAAAGAAATTCTGCTCAACCTCCACATCTCCAATCTTTGCTGGCACTGAAGGGCAAGCTCCATACAATGAACTGCGCCCATTGTTAGCTGCTCTCATCACCCAGCCATGTTCTGTGTCAATTGGCCATTTGCCCTTCTCATAGGTCTTGCGAGATATGATGTTGATCTCTGAACCATGATCTACAAGGGCCAAAACAGATTCATCCATTCCACCAAGCTTCACTCTTGTTTCAGTGGTGGCTCTAGCCCAATACGGTTGCTGAAACTCAGTCTCGACATCATGAGGTCTATCAGTAGAATGATCACAACTGAACTCAAAAATCTTAGCTTCAACTTTTGATACTTCATCATCAATTGTCTGAACTTTTGCCTCATTAGCCTTTCCATTTGAGCGCTGCACCCTCTCTGGCTCTTTTCTTGTTATCTCCGTGAGTGTAATTTCACTGCAGTGAGCCTCATGGTCTCCCATCATGGCAAAAACTTCGCCAATCTCAATCTCTTCATCGATGGTCATGTGAGTGTCCAAAGCACTCACCATTACAGTCTCTGCTGTCATCTGTCTCTTTCGCTTGATGATGTCGATGATCAGCTCATGGAAGTCTTTCTTGGCTATGCCAAGTGCTTCCCTCAATGTGAACTCGATCTTGGCATCCAAGATCCTCTCTTCCAATATTCCCTTCATATCAATGGAGGTCTCAATGTCGGACTGGAGCTTATAAGCAGGGCTCTTCCCCTTTGGCTTGCTAGAGTCTTCTTTCTCATGGCCTCTTCCGCTGCCGCTAGACTGCCCCCAGTCTCTATCAGGAAGCAAATCATCCTCAGGGTGCACAAAGCTTGGACTTTGTGTCTTCGAGCGCGTTTGTACTCTGCGCCTCGACTCATTTGCAGAATCTTTCTGCGCTTGAGCCCTCTTCTTTGATGAAGGCTCTTCACCATCTTCGGCTTCAACTCTCCCACGCTTCTCTTCAACTGAAGCCTCATAGTGATCAACATTGGCTTGATCTCTCTCCAAAAATGCTTTGATGCTGCTTGCATCAACCGGGTCTTCCCATCCAGTTACATTTCTGATGGCTTGAGCTCCTCGTTTCATTAGTGTGGCTCTCTGAGTGGGTGAAGCTCCAATTGAGTGCTGCTCCACTTCAATGTGGTATGAATCAGCTTCACGTACATGTATGGAACTAGATCGTCCCATCTTTCCCTCCATAAGTTTCTTCATCCCTCCTCTGCCAAAGTTGGTCTTCAATGGTGTCTTTGTGGATGAATCATGAAGCTTGCCGTCAATAAATTCAACGATGCCATCTTTCAAGGCCTCGTCGCACTCTGTACAGTCTCGAAGGCGATGCTTGCCATCTTGTTCGCTCTTGTCACACCATATACATCTCCAAGGGAGTGTCCTCCCTCCATCAGATGGCTGCGACGATGAAGAAGAGCCTGATGCCTGAGACTTCCTCAACTCAATAAACTCCACCTTCAGCTCTTTAAAACTCTTGATGAGTTCTTCAAGAGCATTACCTTCGTTGGTTTTGGTGGTCTTCAAGATAGACCCTGGAGTTGTTGATGATGATGGTGCAAAAGATACTTTGGGACTTTTTGGAACTAAAATTGGATTAGTGTCTACTCCTGCTCCAAATCCTCTTGACCTCACACGTTGTTGTTTGGCCAACAAGGTCACGGTCTCTTCCACCCTTCTCCAATCGGTGGTAAAACCACCTTCTGTGGTACGATCTCCAAGAAGTAGAAGAAGTCTATCCTCCAATGCAGCATCAGCTGCTTGAAGGAAAAGCTCTGCCTTCCTGGTGTTGAGGAGGCGTCTCTCAATCATGGGTAACTGAGAAAACTTCTTCTCAAAGGCCTTCAGCAGCTCATGAGCACCCATGTTGTCTCCTGGCCGCTGCTCCACCCATTCTAGAAAAGATCTTCTGGTCATCCTTTCCGTGTCCTCGTCAAAGTACTCGTCACGTAGACGCTCAGCAAAGGCAATCCAAGTGTGAACTCCTTCGCGGATCTCTCGCACACGGTCACGAATGTCAGGCACAACTGCCATGTCGAAGGTAGCCATCATTCGATTTTCATCAACTTGATGCACCTCCATCTCGCAAACATAGGCTCGCAAAAACTTCGTTATGTTCTTGCCGTCAAATCTACCAGTCTTCACAACAACAGCTTTCAATGCCTCGGTGGCTACTTGACCACCCTGGTTGGCTCGATGTTGCTCCATGAATATGGCCAATGCTCCTAGGAGATCCTCCATTGGCATCTGAGGTCCACCAACACCTCTGGTAGTGGCGCTTGGAACCTCTCGAGGCAAATCAGCTCCACTGGCACCACCGGTATTGGCGCCGAAAGCCTCGTTACTGTCTCCCATATCAACAAACGCAATAATCGCCCCAAAGCTCTCTCAGTGGAAGCACCAAATGTCGGGTTGAGAGGAGCGCGCCTTGGGAACACGCAGGGTGTCTTGCTGCGATCGTGCGTTGCCGACTGAAAACGTTGTCAATCTTGATCTTCTCTTCAAATCTTTAGTCTTCAGTCTTCCGTTGGCCTATCCTGTGGCTGGCTCTAAGGGTATAAGGGTCAAGGTAGGGATAAGAGCCCACTGGATACGGGACGGGTAGATCGGGACAGCAGACACGAGCTGCCGTCCGTATGACGGGATCCTAAAATCAAATTCACGATCTGCTGGCCAAAACTCCAGATCGTGAGAACAGAGCAAGTCTCGACCATGTGGGTGATCAATCCCACTTCGTCACCACGACAATAAATGGGGTTAAGTTTGGTTTAACCCAAACTGCCCGCAACAAGGTTTACAAAACAGAATGGAAATGAATTGACAAACGAGCCTCCAAAACCGGCTAGGAATAACAAAGCCACATCCCACACATACATAAAAAATAAACCCAAAACATTCCTCTTGAAATCTTCATATCTTCAGATCTTCAAATCTTCATGTCTTCAAGTCTTCAAGTCTTCATGTTTTAATAAAAACAATGGGGAAAATCACAAATAACAAGTCCTAGAAAAGGCAGCAACCTTCTATCTAATGCCACAGATGGCTCAAAGATTCAAATGCTAAGTGTAATAGCAATTTGAAAAGCTCTCCTAACCTTCTAACATCCCTCTAAATTTCAACTCAATCTAAGATACTGTCCAAAAGTTATGCAAGTTCAAAGTAGAGGCTCTTCTTCCTCTTTACAAACTAAACACTGCCTCTAAAAACCTCTATAACTTTTGTTCTATACATCACCCATAGAAACGTGATATCAATTTAGAAAGATGATATCACTGGCTTCAATCCATAAAATTTGCACTTCAAAACAAAACTTTGTCCGAAAGCTCTAGTCAATCAAAGTGTGGGTCTCAATTTTTTAGAGAGCACCCAAACCCGCAACTTCTACCCACTATAACTTCTTCAATAAAACTCCAAATGAAATGATTAAAGACAATTTGAAAAGCTATGACAACAAACTATCACTCCTAAAATTTTGAGAAGAAAATCTCATACTGTCCAAAAGTTGTAGCTCTTCAAAATCTCGGCTTTCTCCTAACAAAAGCGCAGCCACCTCCAAACCTTCACACTTCCATAACTTTCTCGTCCAAGCTTCAAACTTCAAGTTTAAAGACTTTCTAGAAAGCCAATAACAAGATAAACACTCTCTCCAAATCTTGTTGCAAAATGATATACAGATCATAAGTTATGGCTTGTCGAAGTCTCAGCCTTTCTTCATAGTTTGGCTTTTTGACTCCAAAATTCAAACACTCATAACTTTTGCATCACAACTCCAAATCAAACTTGCAAACTCATTTTGGAAAGGTAATCACACAAGGAACAACCTCCTCAAATTTCAATTCAAAATCATGTATACACAGAAAAAAATCTCCTCTCAAAGTTTCGGGATTTTTCCCTTTCTTCCCACCAACACTCATACACTAACTTCCAACAACTAAGGGATCTTTCCTCCACAATTTCGACCCTATCTAAGGTAGGGAAGTGGGGCACATCAGCCCATGCTCCTCCTTATCCTAACCCCACCATAGATGCCAAAACCCTTTTCCTTTCACACCTTTCCCATTGACTTCTAAATCCTTAGTATTTTTATTCAAACAAAGGCAAAATATATGAGCCTTCCAAAATCTCTAGATAAACATATGAAAATGATTAAATTACAAAATAAACACCATCGTAAAATGGCCACGTGCTCTTGCGAGCATATAATAGCGTCAAACGCTTGTCTTCAGTTGCCAAGTCGTGGACTTGGTTGGCTGGAAAAGCGGTCGTCTCTGGCCGCCCGCCGGTCCGGGTTCGAATCCCATCGAACTCGTCGAGCGGTGATGGCGGCTCACGGCTTGGCAGCTAGTGAGGCAGGAAATTGGCCCAGCCAACCCGCTACCTACCCCCCTGAGCTGTGCATGTGACAAGACGGCGCAGCGCATTGGAATCTATGGCCGCTGCGTTGTCACCAAACCGTGGTCCTCACCACGACCACCCCTTTTGCCTCAACTGTTGATTTATTGAAATCAACACAAATATAAAGAAATAACAAGTATTTACATGATGGAGGGAAGTCCATCAGGACAGCGGCACCACACAGCAATGATAATAACGCCTCCGGCACCTCAGAGCTTTCGGCGGCTGCAATTCCCTGATCCTGAGAGGTTCAAAGGGTATCAAGTGATGTACCCTCTCTTTTTACGGCAAATGGAGGACAAACTGGAATATGATGCGGACTTCTATACGACGGAGAGATTGCAGGTGGGATATATTTTTTCCCGTCTTGCAAGAAAAGCAGCGCTGGTTACTCAACCTTGGCTTGACATGGAGTTTGCAATGATAGCGGAGAGACTTTGGAAATTCTTGAACGCACAGTTTGAGGATTCCCACCAGCGCAAACGAGCACTTACCAAGTTGCAGGGCATGAAGAAGGGGTGGCATTCCGTAAGGGACTTCTACGCTGATTTCAATAAATAAGTTTTGCTAGCAAGGGCAAAACTTGGCGGTGCTATAAAGAAGGCGATGTTCACACGCAGCTTGCATGCCGACCTTCAAAAATCTATAATATTCATTCCCCAAGATCTGTCATTTGAAAGGTTTGTGAACAAAGTGGTCTATGTGTCTGATGCTCATTTTTGCGCGGGGCTTCAAGTTGTAGGAAAGAGACATGTTGGTATTGTCACTACATCAGCCGCATTGACTAATGGGGACCCAATGGAGTGGGAGCCCACAAAAGTGAATGCAGCAACCACCAGCAGCAGCCACACAAAACGAGCAAAATGGGTGAGCAAGGAGGAGGTTGAGAAGATAATACGGGAGAAACGCTGCTTGCAATGAGGCGCCGCATGGCATTTTATTGGCGCATGTTCTTATCTTGCTGCATGACTAGATCCCAAAGAGCAAGTGTCTGTCAGCCAAGCCCAAATTGGTCTTGCAGGAGAGGAGACATTGGCCACGCTAGAGGTCAAGGAAGAGTCATACTCAGGGTTGGAAAACAAGTAGCTTCCGTCCAAAGCCGTGGGCAGAAGCATAATTTGGATTTAGTAGAGGAAGTAGAGTGGATAGGCTTTCAAAGGGCGTACATGAACACACCACGTGTACTTATACATGCTATAATCAATCAGACAAATGTTGCAAATACATTGATCAATAACGGGTGTTTATGTTATGTTCTTCAGTTGCCACTTTGCAGAACAAGCTAAGCTCAAGTGCTTCCATATCTGGCCTCAATCTATCCAAGGAATTGATGGGCGCAATACGTTAACACAACATGTTGCAAAATTTCATATTGATATTCATGGACACAAGGAGTTTGGCTTTGCATATGTTTTTGGGAATACTATGAGACATGACCTAATTTTGGGAAGAAGATGGATGAACAGGAATAATGTCACAATTGCACCTGCTAAAAAGTCTTTATTTATCCATAAGTGTGGTGTACAAATTTGGAGTCAAGAAGGGCAAGCACCTGGTTACAAATCTTCATCTCCAAATAAATTTGACAGCTTGAGATTGTCCTTATGGGAGGTCAGTGCAAAAACTTATCTCTGATATGCTCAGGCAAGCGAGACTAGTGTAGTGAAATTCTTTGCAGCTTCATTGGCGGACATTGACCAAGCCCTGGCCCCAAAGAAATTGATCAATCCAAAAACCCAACTCCCACAATACTACTGGCAACACCTAGATCTCTTTAGTCACTCTTGAGCTGGTTAGCTCCCACCATTATGTGGGCTTGGCATTGATCACAAAATTGAGCTGGAAACAAAGGATGGCAAGGAGATAAACCCGCCTTAGAGTCCCTTATACAGCATGTCACGCAGTGAGTTGTTTGTACTTTGCAAGGAACTCACTTAATTATTAGACAAAGGTTTCAACTGCATGAGTCATTCTTCTACCATAGCACCCGTGTTGTTTGCAAAGAAGCCAGGAGGGGGGTTGAGGTTTTGCATTGATTACTGCACGTTGAATAAAATCACTAGGAAGGACCGCTATCCCTTACCATTGATCCATGAAACCCTGACACAAATTGGCAAGGCTCGATGGTTCACAAAATTGGATGTCATAAGTGCTTTCCACAAGATCAAGATAGCATCTGGAGACGAGTGGAAGACAGCTTCTTGAACGCAATTTAGACTCTATGAGTGGCTTGTGACTCCATTTGGCATGGCCAATTCTCTAAGCACCTTCCAAAGGTATATTAATTGGACTTTGCAAGAGTATTTGGATGAGTTCTATTCCGCCTATTTTGATGATTTATTGATTTACTCTTCAAGATACCTACATGACCACCGTAGGAAAGTATGTATGGTGTTGCATAAACTTCAAGATGCAGAATTATACTTGGATATAAAAAAATGTGATTTTGAGGTCCAAACAACTAAGTATCTTGGATTCATCATTGAGGCTGGTAAAGGTGTGCGGATAGATTTGGACAAGGTTAAAGCAATCCAGGATTGGCAAGCTCCCACTACAGTAAAAAGGATTCAAAATTTCCAAGGGTTTGCAAATTTCTATTGGCAATTCATATGCAACTTCTCTGACATTGTTGCTCCCCTTACCTATCTCACCGGGAATGTTACTTAGGCAATGGACCGCAACTGAGCAAGGAGCTTTTGAGGATCTGAAGAAGATGTTCATCACCGAGCCTGTATTGGCCAGTTTTGACCGGATTGTGAAACAATACTAGAGACTGATTCTTCTGGATATGCGATTGGAGGTGTACTCTCACAATATGATAGTACCGGATTTCTCTGCCCATGTACTTATTATTCCAAGAAAATTAGCCCTCACGAATGCAATTATGAAATTCATGATAAGAAATTACTGGCGGTTGTTTGTTGTTTACAGAAATGGGATTGTGAGTTGCGTTTGGTGAAGAGATTTTCTATTGTAACTGACCACAAAAATTTAGAATACTTCATGCAGCCTCATATGCTGAATGAGTGACAAATGCAATGGTCATTGACTCTAGGGCGTTATAACTTGGAAGTTTTGTACCGACCAGGGAAACAAAACAAGTGTGCAAATGCTTTGTCTCGGCAAGAGCAAGACTGGCCTGAAGGCAAAGACAACCCATGCATTTGGCATCGCTATATCCAGTTGCTCAAACCTGCCAGTGACATCACATCTGAACCAAGACACAAAGACAACAAGCATCCCTTGTTAATCATGGCCATCAGAGGAACCTAGAGAGCAACCAATATGCCTCAGACTCCAAAGGGAAGCAGAGCAGCCAACCCACCTCAAATGCATGGAAGGAGCAAAATAGCAAAGCCACATGAAGATGCTGACATTAGGGGCGCCGTCGACAAAACAACAACTTTATCTCGGAGTATCGACGCTAGAGACACAGCAGCAACACCACTACAAAGCGCAGGCAACGAGGGTGAAATAGCAGTGAACCTGCTCCGAGGTTCTAATACTAGCAATGCAATGAACAAACTCAAACGGAAGTGGCTAAGTGCCGTCTCATTGGACAAGACATATCACGAGCTAGCTCATTGTGTTTGCAGTAATGATTAGCAATTCTTGACACGACTAGAGATCAAAGTCTCTATTTCTAATTGCTCCCTCAATGAGCACGGAGTCTTGTACTATTGAGACTGCAAGTGGGTACCTGAGTCTAAACCCTTATACACAAAGCTCATTCATGAAACTCACACATCACTTGCTGCAGGCCACCCATGGTGTCAAGTCATGTACAAACTATTGATGCAAGATTACTTTTGGCCAAAAATGTCCACAGATATTTGGCAATATTTGAAGAACTGTGATGCATGTTGAAGGAGCAAACCATGGCGTGATAGGCTACATGGATTTTTGAAACCACTATCCATACCAAAATGCATATGGAAGGAATTATCCATGGATTTTGTTGAAGGGCTACCTAAGAGCAAGGGCAACACATCCTCATGGCAATTATGGATTGGCTGAGCAAAGACATTGCACTGGTCCCTCTCCCAAATATGGACACCAATACGGTGGCTTGAGCTTTTGTGGAACATGTGGTAGCACATCATTGGTTATCAGACGCGATAGTTTCTGACCGTGGCGCCCAATTTCTGAGTAATATGTGGGCACAACTTTGTGAGATCCTCAAGATCAACCAATGACTATCTACTGCATTCCATCCCCAAACTGATGGTTCCAGAGAATAGATGAACAGCACTGTTGAGGAGTACCTGTGGCCATATGTTGATTGGAGTCAGAAGGATTGGGCAGTTCTATGTCCAATGGCCCAGATTGCCATTTGTAGACAAGATGCATCTTCAACAAGAGTCACTCTTTTTTTCTAGCAGCATGGTTATAATGTCAACCCCATCCAACTCAAGATTCCACAAGGCCCTGACCACCAGATGAATCAGCATGCCAAGAGTGAATACAAGAAGGCTAAAGCCATTGTGGGCAAACTTAATAAAGTTGTGGAACTAGCACAAGCGGCAATGTCAGAGTCCCAGCAAGAGCAAGAGCATCAAGCAAATCAACATCGCAAAGAAGCCGTGCGCTATTGCGTCAGTGACAAGGTATGGCTTTGTTTGGGATGGCAATTTTCTATAGGCAGGGAGAACAAAAAATTCGACTAGAAAGCTGCTAACACTAGAAGGAACCCGTGTTTTTTAAAATGCCTCTTTCAACATGCCCTCATGTTTTTCTTGATGCTAAATTTGTTTCAGAAGACATCCAAAAAAATCCATTAAGTTTGATAAGGGTAAAACATGGTTGAATTGAAAGAAACGGTAGCACAATTTCACAAAACATCCAAAAAAACTTGATGTGTCGGGTGAATTGCGGTGAAGGTAAAACATTTGCCATAACTCTAGGCAGTCCCACCGTCTGACATGTGGTCACTTTCCCCATCCGGTTCATGCTTTGACTTTATCCACTCTAGTGGTGACACTTGTCACAGGTTCTTGCATTCACTACCATCATCTTGTTGACCCAGTGTTCTCCTCTTTTGTTATTATCTGACATTTACCTTGTTCATTTCGACATCTCACCTAGCATTTACATAGTTTTTTTCCTTTTTCCTTATCACTCACCATGCTTGGAAACATAGAAATACAAAACTTTAACATCTTGAAGATGTCATGCAAAAACATGATGCAATCTCAAAGAGGATGTCACGGTTTATTATAAAAGTTGTATTTCCAACCCAACGTACACAACAACATTAAAATGACATCCGTATTCAATACTCTGCCCTATGGTTGATGCATAAAGTCTTCTTTGTAATTATCATAAAACACTCCAACACATATACGTTGTCTTAGGGAACCTTGTGGGCAGCATTTGTTCTAAACATGTATTTGTGCATTGCGGTATTTGTGTAACAAGTTACTAGTAAAGTTGGACATCTCTGTGGATAAAGACAAATTCACTGAAATGAACTTTGGAGGCACAATGCATCATACTCAGTGTTCAATCCGACGTTGGCTTCAAATATATGCAATGTGACACATGTTTCCTGTTGTCCAAGACAATTCAACACCCCACCTTTGTGCATTCACCTGACGTGCTAAAGGACCTCTTCTTTGGAACATACAAGAGCTTCAACCAACAACTCCAATATCATTCTAGGAAATCGAAGTACAAGTACGTGGACATTCTCTCTTCCAATTTTATGCACCGCCATACGTACAATACATTAATGTAGATGCTCTTTGTGCTCTTTAAGCAATGCAAAAAATTCAAGACAAGATGGAAGGCCTTCTGTTTGACTTTCATTGTGCGAGATCACATTTTGATTACATGTCCAAACTAATAACAAAACATCAGCAACGCCCATGTCTCATTTGCATGTCAGCATCAACAAACATCAATTTAAATTGGCACTGTGGTAATTGTCTGCATAAACAACAAAGCTGACTTGTACAGCATGTACAGAGATAGAAACACCCACAGGGATATTCAACATTACCACATCATCCACCCTCATATCCAGTAGTACACCTTTGTCCGCATTAACTTTGATGACTACTTCTCTTGCCTTACATGTCAATAAACATTTGATTGATGTCAAAGAACATTGCACATGTAACCATGTTACAAATGAACATTTGCATTAAAAATGAGTACTCCACTCTGGAACACATATACGAGAGTACTACTCTATTCAACACAGTTTGCAAAAACAGTGCTTTTCTTTCCATTGCAAACACTCAAAACAATATGTGCTATTAACTATGCACCACATCTACACTCTCATGACTCAACCAAAACAATGCCAAAGGTGCTCACACATATAATTCACTAGCCAACACAAATCACAAATCATAAGTATCAAAGATTCACTTATGCTCCCCACGACATCTTCATATGCATGCTTTTGATTACACCAACAAAGAACCTTCTCTTACTTGCCTTCTCTTCATATACAACATAGGCGCCCTCCTTGCTTTTCACCTAGAAAACAATGTACATTCAAGTGAGCACGTACATTACTACTGCAAGACGACGCTGTGCAGGTCAAACATGGGACATGAATGTTAAATTCCCCACAACTTCTACAAAATCCTCTACAATACTATCCCCTCTATTACAACAATGTGTATCAGATCATATTGTTGTTTTCAATTCCACAACAACTAAACTTTTGCATAACACCATGTTATGCACAATGATTTCCAAATCTATTCGATTTGCTCCCCTATTATTATCTTCCAATCAAGTTGCCATTGTATTGCCTATTTAGGTTCAAATTGAATTCAATACTAACGCTTTTCATGAACATTAGGTACCACTTGCTCCTACGGACGCAATGCACAGGACATACAAAACATGGCTACATGATTCCATCAACATGCACGTATTCGGTTTTTTCTCGTAAAATAATTTGAAAATATATAATGCATTTCAATAAAATTGTATGATGATGTCTTCCATGTCCCACATCCCATTACACATTGCATTCAGATTATCCTGAGGCTTCCACTACTAACCTTGGTGTATTTCTTGTCAGACCATCACTTCTTCCTTGTGGATTCTCCTCTTGCAGATGTTCCTCCTTGTCCCTTCCTAGGTCCCTTTGTTGGTTTGGGAGCAACACCAGATCTCCCTGCATTTCTAGTGGGTGAGTTGGTAGGGCACGACGGCCTTGGTGCACTTGGATTTCGTTGCTGCAGAGACCCTGCAAGTTTCACCACTTTTTGGCCTTCCTCTGTTGCCAACTCCGGGGTAGAATGTATGGCACAGGGGTCTTAATTCTCTTTGTCCTGCTCAGCAACACATTTTTCAATTAGCATTTACAATTACACTGTTACAAATTGTCTGAAGTATGCAAACTTGGAGTGAAAAGGAGCAAAGACAACAATCTCGTAGTGGTCTTTGCCTAATTTAACTAATTCACAGTTTCTACTAGTAATAATTACCTTAATCACAAGCTACTCATTAGATTTATATCACCTTTGGTATTACAATACATTCTAATATCTTCTTTACATTCATCATGCACATGAGCAAGTTATAAAACAAATTATGAAAACTGAAAATTCTATGCGTTCTAAGGTATCTACTCTATGCTCTTTGTCAAAATGTCACACAGTGATGCGTATGACATTGAATGGAAAGTTTATAACCCTAATCAGTTAGTCTCACACATGTCTTTCCAAACGTCTTCCACTACGGGAACATTTCTGTTTACATGATGCCCTTGCTTATTTTAACTGCTCAGCCGTCTTCTTTCCATGGTTTCTTGCATCCTGTTCATCTTGCACCGTACGTGCATTGTTGCTTCTTGAGCCCCCATCTGTGCCTTCACCGTTGGCCTTCTCGGTTGCCTCCCCTGTGCCTTCACCACTGACCTTGCTTGTGCCCTCTTTTCTTTTTGCATTGCTGTCATTGCCTTCGGCAACCAATGTTTCTCCATTCTCGCCTTTCTTCGTCACCACTTCATTGCCATCTTCTTTGTACTGTTTATCACCCTTACCTCCATTGCCCTCCACAATTTCCCCGCCAAACCGTAGATTGTCTTGAGTCCCTTCTCCATTGTTCTTGTCAAATATGGGCCCCTTAGTACGGTCCACCACTTCGCAATCATTAAGAACTGCAAAGATGTCTTCATTTGGTGAATTTTGTTGGGGGTGCTCAATCTTGTTCATTGTCATGTTTGCCTTTGGGGGCATGCCGCTCGAGGGGTCAATGTGTAAAAATATAAGGGGATAGGTGCAAACACCAAGTAATTTTTAATGGGGTGTTAGTATTTTTTTTTTTTTTAAAATACCCTTTCATTATGTAATTTTCTACTTTGCATTATTAAAGAAGGGGCTTGCATTACTTATAATTACAAATTGATATGAATAAATGATATGGTAAATTAGATAAAACAAAAATTATACTACAATTTCTTTTAGACATTATACTTCTTTCAAACTTCTTTTTCCCCTTCTAATGACTATATTCAAGTTTCAACTATACTTTAACAAAAAAGTGTACCAATATTACTATTGTACCTTCCATAAAAATTATCAATGACGCTCATTTACTAGGAAGGTATCATATTATTGAATGCTCTATAAATTGAATTTTAGGTTGAGGTCTTTTTTACATGATTAATATGAATGATATAGAGATCATTTTTTGATATTAACTTTACTTTAACCTACATTGTTTGATTCAATGTATTGTACATGTCTTTATAATATGCAAATAATATGCTTCACAGAATTGTGGTGCACAATAAGAAATTATCAAATATAATTTATATTATGCAAACTCTTTGATTGGCAAAAACATGTGGTATGTATGTTTGCTTCAAGGTGTTGTACATGTCTTCAACATATGCCAAATAATATGTAAGAAATAATTTTTGAATAGCAGCCGAAAAATGGAGACAGTGGAAAAGATAGACTGAGCAATTCCCAAATCCCAAGTTGGACCTTGAACCTTGAACAACAATTAACAAACAGAGAGCTTAGAGTAGGAATTGCCAATTTCCAAAATTAAATGACAACCACCTAAAGCCATCCAAAGTCTATTGTAGAAATTAGTAAAGTCTATAAAATTATTTAACACTTTGAATATGCCACTCACAAGGCAACAAAATTTACAACTTTTAGCCCAAAAAAAAGAATAAAAAGGGGGGTATCCTAGATCTAGTTTTTTTTTCTAATTGGACCTATTTTTCTATACCCTATAGTAGTTTGAAGACATTTCATGATATTTCTGTATCCTATAGTATAAAAAACCAAATTATAATTTTTATCTTAAATGTTTTTTAGGCACCCTATCATTTGTTTGCAAGTAATTTCTATTGCTACCTCTCATTGCACCTCCCGAGGCATGCCGCTTAGTATTTTGGCTAGCATTAACTGGAACCGCTCGTGCAATATATGGAGGGAGGCTGCAAGGTCAATCACTATTGCATCTATAGTAGCTGTACTCTTGCCAAGGTCCTCGACGTCCCTCAAAAAATCGCCAAGAGATCTACAACGCTCTTCTTTGATGCGGTTGTACTCTTTGGACACCTCCTCTGTGATTTTGATTTGAAAGGTGCGCAATGATGGAGTAGACTTTGGCACATTAAGATACACGACCATGACAACTAAACGTCAATTTTCACAACAAGAAGACCAGGCCTCCCTTCATACAAGCATTACATACACCTAAATACTAACATTAAATATGTATTTTCCTTACATCAAACTATGTACACATGAATGGCTACATTTTATATGAGTGCTACTTCTTTCATCTGCCATTAATAACAACAACAACCGGATTCAAATAGCAATATTTGCAAATCTCTTTAGGAAGTTCAAAAATGTTTCTACTACATTGATATACAAAACACATAATTCCCAGAGGATTAAGAAAAACGTTCACCAGCTTCACAATTGCTGCATCATGCAAGGTATTCAACTGGGCTTTCTTGGAGCCCTTTCTTTTAGATATGGATCGCATGTGGTTGGATTGCCTACGCGCTTGCTTTGTTGCACAAAGGGAATTCAGAGTATCCCATTGTTCCTCTCTCACCTCCAGTGGTTTAGACAACTCCTTGTCAATAAGGTTATTCAGCTTCCATCTCCGATTTATCAAAACCTTGGTCATTCTCAGGCCAAACCACTTGTTGCTAATCTTCCTCCCCTTTCTTTTGACATGCCATTCTGTTAGCACACCACAAACAATGAACATCATGTCTCCAAAAATGCCCAAAATAGTAGTGCTGCAGGTGGTGATGCCAACTGCTATGTCATTTTGAAGATTGAACCCTATCTAACACCAGCCTGGCAGCCTCCACTACCACGGCATTGTTTGAAAGACACACAGCTTTTGCCCAAAGGTATGTAAACCTTATATACATTGGGATGTACGTGCACATAAGTATGCATATCTTAGCCATGTATACATTATGTTCATTAAGCAAAAAAATGATACTACTTCATTTCTAGATCATACAAAAGTTTCTATGAATCCATGGACTTGTACAATCTATACAGCATTCAAGTATGTAAAACAAGACTAAATCTCTCTACTATTGTCGCAAGTTTTATATATATCTGAATATAAATGCTTGTGGAACCGCTCTTTTTCATGTGCCGGTTGAGATTTCCAGTTGTAAGTGGGGTCCAAGTCTCTTGCTAGGAATTTCACATCATTCTCCAACGTGGGGACCATAACACCATAAGGCACCCCATGTGCATCCACGGTTAGAGGTTTCTTCTGCTCTTCGTGATGTTGTGCGTACCTATGGGAAGGCTCCTCTCCCCTGTGAGCATCTTGTGGTTTTTGAGGTCGCTCCCTAGCCACGACATTGTTGTTATTGCTGTTGCCATCTTTGTCATCATCTGAGGAGTCATTAGGCGCGCTACTGCAATGCAATTGTTCATACCATGTCCATGTTAGTAAGCAAGCATCCATGACAATGGAACGTCCAAGTTCACATGCATACTTTTCAAAAACACAATTCAGATGTTATTTTAGACATCTCCAAGTTTACAAATCATTCTCTGTACTCTTGTTGGTCGTCATAGTATATTCATGCATTATAATTATATTGTACAACGCTGCTACATAGGCAATCAGATTGCATCAAATTCCAAAAAATTTCATTCGTGACCTAGCGGCAGGAAGCCAATAC
The DNA here is from genome assembly GCA_963920765.1 of Ulota crispa. Taxonomy (NCBI): domain Eukaryota; kingdom Viridiplantae; phylum Streptophyta; class Bryopsida; order Orthotrichales; family Orthotrichaceae; genus Ulota; species Ulota crispa. The sequence goes on along the minus strand of OY987251.1, from coordinate 7,010,251 downwards.
ATGTGAACACAATGACTCTGCAACAACCCAAGTCATTGACAAATTAAAAAAAAAAACGCATAAATATACTTTTTCGACACTTGGCAATTTAAATATCTAACCAACAAGTTAAACATATAACACAAATGCCTCTGACTGTTGCGACATGCACAATTTCTGAATGATTACTCTTCAACATCACCATTACTTAATACTTGCTGAAATTTACACTTATTTTGGCGTCATAAGTAAACACCACAATATTCTCCATATAATAAACAAAGTACAATATACTGACAAAATTGACATGTAATGCGTGATATCAAGTTAAGCATCCAGTACAGCACTCTGACATCAGATTGCATATATTGACATTGTATGTTACAAACACCAAGATTTAAAATAATTTATACTTGGACCAAAGTCGCAAAGTGTGACAATTGTGATAGCACAAGAAAGAACTTATCCTCCTCTTGGCATTAAAAACAACTTAAAATACCAAGGAGATGAATCATATTTGCTCTACAGAGATTTAGTTTATAGATCTTTAAGGTTGTCTGGAACATAATGAAGAAATCCTGTAGGTAATTTGCAAAAAGACACAAAACACATACACAAGGAGAATAGGTAACTAGAAGATCCTTAGTCAACCAATATGATTCCTAACTATCTTTCATTTTTTTACTAATGTTTCGAACTCTAGGAAGGAGTAGCCAATCTTTGTACCTTTTCCAGATTTGGACGTCAAACACACAACTGGAAAAAAAGATTAGCCTCTATATCAGAGAGTTCTATGATTGGAGATTAAAGAAAGCCATGTGAAATCTTACTTTTCAGTAGTTTATAGTGAGTGAAATATCACTAAACAAAACAACAACAAAAATCACAAAAACAACAAGGTGTAGTTACTCCTTCACAGCCAATCCGGACATTGTCAGGTTAAGAGGAGTGCGCTTTGGAAACATGCAAGGTGTCTCACTGCAATTGTACGTCGCTGATTAAAAATCGTTGTCGATTTTTATCTTCACTTTTCAAATCTTCAGTTTTTAGTTTTCTGTTGGCCTATCTTGTAACTGATTCTAGAGGTATACGGGCCAAGGTAGGAATAAGAGCCCACTGGATATGAGACGGATAGATCGGGATAATAGATACGAGCTGTTATTCGTATGACAGGATCCTAAAATCAAATTCACGATCTGCTGGCCAAAACTCCAGATCGTAAGAACAAAACAAGTATCGACCATGTAGGTGATCAATTCCACTTTGTCACCATGACAATAAATGGGGTTAAATTTTGTTTAACAAAAATTGTCCGCAACAAAGTTTACAAAACAAAATGGAAATGAATTGATAAACGAGTTTTTAAATCCGGCTAGAAATAATAAAGCCACATGTCACACATGTATAAAAAATAAATCCAAAACATTCCTCTGGAAGTCTTCATATCTTCATATCTTTAGATCTTCAAGTTTTCATGTCTTTAAGTCTTCATGTTTTCAAATCTTCATGTTTTAATAAAAACAATGGGAAAAATTACAAATAACAAGTCCTAAAAAGGCTGCAACCTTCTATCTAATGCTACAGATGGTTCAAAGATCCAAATGCTAAATGTAATAGCAATTTGAAAAGCTCTTCTAACTTTCTAATATTTCTTCAAATCTCAACTCAATCTAAGCTACCATTTAAAAGTTATGCGGGTTCAAAGTAGAGGCTCTAATTCCTCATTGCAAACTAAACATTGCATCTTTGAACCTCTATAACTTTTGTTCTATACATTATCCATAGAAATGCAATATCAATTTAAAAAGATGATACTATTGACTACAATTTCTAAAATTTTCATTTTAAAATAAAACTTTGTCCAAAAATTCAAGTCAATCAAAGTATAGGTCTCAATTTTTTAGAGAGTATTCAAACCCTCAACTTCTACACACTATAATTTTTTCAATAAGACTCTAAATGGAATTATTAAAGACAACTTAAAAAACTATGACAACAAACTATTACTTTTAAAATTTTGAAAAGAAAATTTCATATTATTCAAAAATTATAGCTTCTCAAAGTTTCAACCTTCTTCTTACAAAAAGGCAGCCACCTCTAATCCTTCACACCTCTATAACTTATTTTTTCAAGCTCCAAATCATGAGTTCAAGGACTTTCTAAAAATTTAAGACAAAAATAAACACTCCCACTAAACTTTGTTGCAAATTAGTATATAGATCATAAGCTATGGCTTGTTGAAGTCTCAACCTTTCTTCATAGTTTTGCTTTTTAATTCCAAAATTCAAACATGTATAATTTTTGCATCACAACTCTAAATCAAACTTGCAAATTCATTTTGGAAATGTGATCACGCAAAAAACAATCTTTTCAAATTTTAATATAAAATCATGTATATATAAAAAAAAAATTTACATCAAAGTTTTAGAATTTCTTCCCTCTTCCAACCAATATTCATACACTAACTTTTAACATACTAAGGAATCTCTTCTCCTTAATTTTAAATCTATCTAAAATAGAGAGATAGGGTACATCAGCCAATGTTCCTCTTTATCCTAATCCCACTATAGATGTCAAATCCCTTTTCTTTTCACATTTTTCTCATTCATTTCTAAATCCTTAGTATTTTTATTCAAACAAAGGCAAAATATATGAGCCTTCCAAAACATCTAAATAAACATATAAAAAAGATTAAATTACAAAACAAACACCATTGTAAAAGGGCTATGTGCACTTGCAAGTATATAATAGCGTCAAAAACATGTTTTTGATTGCCAATTCGTGAACTTTGTTGGTTAGAGAAGCGATTGTCCCTGGTCGCCCGCCAATCCAGATTCAAATTCCATCGGACTCGTTGAGCGGTGATGGCGGCCCACAGCTTGGCAGCTAGTAAAGCAAAAAATTAGCCCATCCAACTCGCTACTTACTCCCTTTGAGCTGTGTATATGACAAGACGGCGCAACGTACTAGAATCTATGGCCGCTGCGCTGTCATCAAACTGTGGTTCTCACCATGACCACCCGTTTTGCTTCAACTTTTGATTTATTGAAATCAATATAAACATAAGTAAATAACAAGTATCTGCATGATGGAGGGATCTTCATCATGACAACGTAGATCCAAACTGATAGATCACTCAGAAAACCTCTATAATTCCAACATACTACAATGACAAGTTATTTATGACATAATTCTTGTTGCTAAAGTGATAACAAGATAATTAAAGAATCCTTGCTTTTTTGCTTACAATCATTTTTGGTATTAGTAGAACTTCTCAACCGTCAGCTAGCATGTGTTGGGATTGCTATTTAGTCGCATCCAATCTAAAATTGGCTATTCTTCACAAGAGTGTTCGGATTGTAAATCCAAATAGAAACTTTCTTTTAGTATACACAGTGTTCTAACCACCTCTCTACTAGCTCCAAAAACTGGATCAGACAAAATCCGAGGTCACTTTCCTCTCGTCTCCCTCCAATGCTTACAATCCCATATACAACACCCCAAGTGATCAATTTCAAAATATTAATATAGAAAAGCTTGGCTTGCATTACGAGGATCAGAGATATAAAATGAACCAAGGCACTAATTACAATCATGCCTCTAATAGCTAATCCTAAGGAAACTAAAAAGTTCCTCTCTAAAAAGCTGTGGTCTTGCAAATGACAGGTGTCATTCTTTTTACCAAAAAGTAATGGTCCTTCCTTTAGCCAAAAATCTCAAAAAAAATGGATCTGAGATCCTACAATTCCGGATCCAAGTACTACATACACTATACCAAGAAGTAACTACAGTTTTACTCCTAGTGCTTGCTCCCTTTATTCTATTTACCCTAGTTATTTTAGTAATTACCACTACTGAATAACTCTTTTTTTGAGCCGTAGACACTGCCTTCTGCGTTGGTAGTCTTCGGCTTCCGCTCGCGCCCTTATCCTTGGAAGAAGTCTTACTTTTTTTTCTTCCGAGTATTCTAAGCTGCAATCTTAACTGCTTCCAGATCAAAATCACTTGTTGAACGTTCCGAGGACTCTAAAGTCTCTCCATCACTTGCTATTGCCTCGGAAGGAGAGTCATCCGGAATATCAATCTTGACCAGAGACAACTCGCTCTTGTTTGGAAAAAACAACTTCTTGGCATGTTTGGCTATAATCTTTTGCTTCATTAGACTAGGAATCTCAGTCACGGCCTGATCTTCCGGTGTAGTGGGATCCTGTCTTTGATCTTAGGACCTAAATGCTGATTTCTCCTCTTCGGCATCCACATCAATCTTGCTAGGAAGACAAATAGTTATTGAGGTTGTCACTTCCTCTTTCTCCTTTGGTGTGGTCGGCTTTAGAGATCGCACAATGTGAGACTTTTGGGTAGATATAGCATCTTTGATTTGCCCGGATCCTTCACCCGTACCTTGGCGGGTTTTAATACCTGCCAAAATATTCCTCATCTCCAGCAGCATCACCTCCATTATCATTCCGTACTCCACCACCAAGGAAACCACTTGGCTTCAACCTGCGACCCTTCATTCAAGACTTCCGTGTCATAGAGCTTTGCCTTGTTCACCACGTTGCCAGGGTTCCCGATGAAACGTGTGAGCTTAGTGATCTCCATGTTGGCCTCGCGAGCCTCTTTGTCTCCTTCACTCTCCTCCTTCATGCCCTACAGATCCTTCACTTGCCGAGACAACTTGTCCACCTCCAATTGCCTCAAGGTTTTGAGTTTAATTAAACTCTTCACTTCAGCAATCATTTCTTCTTATGAAGCCCCTCCCAGGAACTAGTGCATGTTTTGGTAGTGCTCCTGGTGGAAGCGTATCAATTGCTGGACCTCTCCTAGCTCCTTCACAATACCGAGGATAAGATTCGGCTTAAACCTCTCCCGGACTTCCAGATCTGAAACCCCGGAAGGTTTAGCGGGCTCCTTTCCCTTAACTTGGACTTCTCGGATCACCTCGACGTCTGGTGCCTCCTCATCCAAGTATTCTTTGTCTTCTTCCTCCTCCAATTCTAGTTTTGGAGTGACATCGTTTATCCTCATTACCTTTGCTTTATTCCATTCGATGTGTTCTCTATTTCTCAACAGGTTGTGGTAAAAATAGAGATGAAAAAAAAAAAAAAAAAAATCTAGAAGGCTTGGTATTCCCTAACCTTTGAATAGCCTATCCACGAGTTTCCCGATCACTAACCCCCAGTTCATCGGAAATTCTCCTAACAGTGCATCAAAGATGGTGTTGGCAAATGTGAGGGTGAGGTAAGTAGGACGCTCTGGAAGTAGGATTGGGATCAGGAACTCTAATACTCTCCTATCCCTCTAGGCTTTATAATTTGAGACAAAGTGACCGTTGTGAGGGTGAGGTATGCTACAAAATTTTCCTTCAACGTACCTGTCAGTCTGGTTAGCTAATCCGCTCCCCTTCCGGCTAAATCCATAAACCTCACTCCACTCCTTAGGAGTCCAATTGTCTAGGTTAGCTCTTAGGGTGCTAAGCCACTCACTAGAGGGTTTCTTCAGCAACTCCTTCACTATGTCCTCATCCCTCAAATTCTAAGGTACCTTTATCAGCCCTAGACACCCCATCATCTTCAAATCCTCCTCCAGGTTTGCTCTCTCTTTAGGGTCCTAAGGTATGCCCAAATGAATCAATCTAAGAGCTATCACTTGTCCGGTCCTTCCCATCGTTCTTGACAATCCTGACAATCCTGACACGAGAACTAGGAAGAACTACAACCTGGACTATTGCAAAGCCAATCTCACACAAGCTCTCAAGAAAGAAAGGAAGAGCAAAAAGCGCGTAGGAAAAAGAAAGAGGGAAGAGAATAAGTGAGTGGTTGAGATATGGCCATTCCTGCCTAACCCCACATAGTTATTGCCCGGACTAATGATTAGGGCCGTTAAAAAGGCCGTTGTATCTAATCATTGGATATTAGGACCGTTCTTAGAATCCTGCCTAAGTTTCCGATAGGGGTAATTAGTGCCTGGTGTACATCTTAATCACCTCTAGTACTATTCACAATGCTCAAACTTGTCAACTCCAGATTTTGGTCCTAATTTTTGGTTGACAATTTGGTTAAGACCGGAACCAAAAGGTTCTTTTTTAACCAAGTTATCTCAGCTGGAATGGCTATAATATACTAACCATATTCCTCTATTAAATTTCCTGTTTCTGATTCAAGAAAAAAAAGTTCTAACAAAAGAGGTTAGCTAATATCTATAAAATAGGAATAGCTCTCTTTTCCTGAATTATGGGTTGCCACAACAATATCATTAAAAATTTGACTTGGGATTCTCCTCTTGGATACGTGTCAAGTCTTTCATCCACTTTGTAGATCTAGGCCTTCCTGCAGCCCTCCCTCCTCTCTCCCTTTTCACCGGCAATTTTACCTTGCCCTTGCCGGTGGTGCTTGTACGTTTGTCTTGGATTTTCTTTGAGTTTCTCTTGCCATATTTGTGGGCACAACATGGAGGAGAATCCTGAAAGCTTACATCGTCTGAACTGTCCGTGGAGTCGCCAATTTCAACCCTATGCGGCAATGAACGCTCTTGTTTCTTCCCCCTTGATCTCTCCATCCTTGGATGCCTACAAGTCCACTGGTGGAATCCTCTAACACTATCCAGCACGCTAGACTAACGTCATCTTGACATTGACCAACATCATGTCAACGTCAAATCAAATATCTCAACAACATCTTTTATCAACGTTATGTCAAAAACCCGTGCATTTTTAGAGCGGAAATAAGAACCAGAACATTCTAAAGCATAATGACTACTACAACAATTCAAAACAAGTGCAACTATTACGGAAAATTGTGATGACACATTTGACATGCAATTCATACATTGCAGTGCTGTTACAAAGTAACAGCTACTTTAGCTGATTCATGAACCAGTGCAATGGTACCTCTCTAACCGCCCCTGCAAACTCCTTTGCAGGCTTCAAGACAAGGACTTCCTCTCCTACGCGTAGAGATCTTCCTCAAGGTTGCAGAGATGGCGCAATAGCAGTCTCCAAAAATACTCCAATATCCCCTACGCTCAAAACTGTTGTAGCAGCAATGCAACTGCGTGTCTGTGGTCGCATTTGTGGCAATGGATAGAGTTCCCTCTCAGCAATAGTAACAGATGCTACTGCTCTAGGAACATTGACCTCTTGGATGTCACTTATGAGTCGGCACTAAAGTAACTCCGCAGCCTTCAAGAAACTCCCCTCCACGTTTGGTACCTCCAAGTACAACACCACAACAACTCCACATCTAGTAGTCACACCAGAAGGAACAATGTATCGATACTCCAAGTACTATGCTACTGAACATGTAAACTTCACAAGTTGGACACCTCACATAACAATGCACGTTCAACATGACACTAGACTGCCTAATGTACTAGGAGTGCGGCCTCCTAAAGTCGTGGAGCCCTACGACCATGGGGCATACTTGCTATTGCAACCGGATTCTGAGGAATGCCGCCAAAGCGCTGCAACTTGTGAAACCACTAGCCCCTCCATCCATAAAAAGCTAGTGAAGCAGCGACGCCATTGGCTCATGCGTGGCTCCTCCGGCAGGAATTAACTTCGGCATTTCACTTCTGATTTCTACGCACCCTTCCACCATTAAGCTCTCGATACATACTCCAGTTACCGCATTTCGTGGTCGTCGTTGTTGCAGTGCACAAATGCTATTGCATTGTTCTACTGAGGAATAATCAACGGATGTCACTTTCTGCACATTCAATCTTTTGGGCAATTGCTTCACACGCTGCCTGTGCGAGGGACGTGGCGGTGCAAAGGGAGCCGCAGAAGCAACTTCTTCAACAAAATTTGAGAAAACAGCTATTGTTGCTTTTGTGACCTCAGCATCAACCTCACACTCACTTGGTACAAATCTTCTATTGCCGTAAATCCAACCAGATACTAATCTTCCATTGCTGCAATCCATATTTGGTAACCTATTCTCTTTGTCAATTGCTAAAGTAACTAGGGTTTATGAATGCGGCTCTTCTTCTAGTGCGAATAGCCCATCTGGAAGGACAAGTCAAAAAGAAAATAAGATGCCCATCATTACTGACACGTGGATGTTGGGCAACATCTAATGTTATTGTCAATGTTACGTTTGATGTCAACGTTGACTCTGAGATGTAGGATTAGATGTTTGTAGATATTCATACCTCATAATTTATGTATGGGAAAACTGTGGTGTCCTAAAAAATATGGTATGCATCAAAGTAAAGATGAAGGCGTATTATGAAATGCCTATATGTCATTTTGGACATCACGTACTAGCGTATGTAGAATTTTAGAAAGGTGTATGCTTTGAATCAGATATCTTTTGACACTTACAATTACCTCAACTCCAAAGAGCAAAGCAAGAGGTATGGACAATCAGTATAGAAGGACTATTAAAATCAAGTTTGCAAGTCTGACAAACTTAAAAAACTATGTAAATAAAAATCGCACCATGGTCATAGGTTGCTTACTATAACAAATGAAATTAATGAGTATTTTGACCACAATGATAACTACTGTCATAGTAGTCAAGCCAAAGAATGTTACTTTTGTCCACATAAAGTCCTAACTTGTAGTGCCCGTGCCTGAATGCCATTGGAAATTATTAGAGCTGCCACATCAAAGCAACAAAGAGACAGTCAGGTCTACCTTCAACCCATGTTGGAAGTAAAATAATGAATTCACTCTAATCCAAGAACTCCAATTTAGTAACAACCTCGACAGTTCAATCTTCATTCCAAACTAGGGATGTCAAATTCTTCTAATTCTGTGCACATGCACTCTATTGATATTGATTGCAAACACCTGACGTGTCATGCCTTTATTACACAAACAATTAATTCTTATAGGCATGTATAGAATGTGTAAAACTATGTATTGCATAATTCACAATAATTATTCGTGTTCAATTAGAATGTATAGATTCATTTCAATCATGCACAGAGATGCAGCTATTGGAGCCAACAGTTAAGCAGCAAAGTACCATACATTACAAGTGCAAATATGGAAAGTGATACACTCCTTTTTTAGTAAGTCAAAATATTCAATACTTGACTTTGGTCTTTGGAGTATTCTTTTTAGGGCACCATGTCATAATGAAAATGATTTCATTGCAGTATTTATTGTACAGAATGTTGGCTATTTGTTTAATACACGGCCCACATAAATGCACTGCAATTGCCAAGTGAATGTTGTTCACGGAATGAAATTTGTGTGGAATTATGTGTAACATGTCAATGGTGATGTCCAAAGAGACCAGCTCCGGAACATCATCTTTACAGATGGCAGTTTGACCTTTGATCCAAACTTTTTGGATCAATACAATATAGAGAGCAACGTACCAGACGATGAGTATTGGGATTCATTATATCTTCTTGAACAATACGACCTAGAGCATGATCAATTCATGGAGTCATATCCCTTTGAAGGGTACGACTTAGGGCACAATCAATACCTCGAATGGCTAGTGTTTTTGCACAAGGACCACTTGCATTATTATGAGCTCGGACAGTTGTGTTCTATGGATTTCATGCCTGACATTGTAGACGATCTCTACAATTGTAGTTTATATGCACTGTCATTGTATTATGATGGATTTTATCCATTTGATACCTATGAAATCAAATATGACAATTGGTTGTACAATCAAGTCCTGCAATCAATGTGAAAGACAGTTGAGATTAAATCCAATTTTGTTGTTAGTATGTATGGTTATGTTGCATTCTACAATTTGGTGATATCTTGGATGATGAAGTACTCAAGTACAGATAGAACTACAAGCTCATATGTATTAATCCAAACAAACTCTATAAAATTCCACCTCTTCTCTATGTCACTAAATATTTTATGCATTATGTTTTATGGGTTCCATGTTTGTGGGTGACAAAACAAAGATTCATTTTTTACGTCCATGAAAATGAGTGTAATTGAAAAGTGAAGTTCTAGATGGCAGATAATGCAAGATTATACCATTCATGTGCTGCAGTACTAAAATTTGTAGCTCATGTGTAAAGGTACGTTTTATGACTGACGTTATTTATGATTGTTCCTTACATAGTCATTATACCCCCTAATGATGTGTTGTACTATATAATTTGTTCAGGTGAATATATAGAATTGGAAACAAGTAACAACGTTGATGAATTAGGTGATATGGAAGCTAATATGCATACATGGAATGCAAGGGTCCGCATCGCAGATGATGGGCATATGCAGCGTCATATCCCTGTAGGAGACCTGATCTTGCAAATTGAGTTGCGAGTGGCAACGGAGAAAAACTATCTTGCTTACCCGTGCCCATGCAAAAATTGCAAGGGGGGCCAAAATAAACGTATCAGTGTCATTAGAGAACACCACACAGCTATAGGCAGGGATCCCTACCTGATGAAATCCATGATTGGAGGTGACCCAATGGCAGGCTTTCTAATCGACGGCATAAGAGTTGACAATGTTGCATACGATGATGACGTCATGATACACAGGGAGGATGAGTTGGAGAACAATGATAACAACAAATGACCAAGTATGCAATGACGCAATGGATATAAAAGAAGGAGATCCACTTGACAATGGAGGTGACGTGCTAGACAGGCATCACAATGTTCAAGGGCTTGTTATGGATGCTTTTGATCAAGTAGACGAGTTACACCAGCAAGCTATGGCCAAATCAAACATCCAAGATAACGAGGATCAAGGGGGCAATACAATGGATGGATTGCAAGAATTGTACAACATGGCAAAAACTCCACTATACAAGGGTTCCAAAACTAGTGTCATTTTGGCCACAATTATTATCATCAGCATGTCCATTGTATTTGGTGTTAGCAATAAGTTTGTAGATGAGCTATTGCTGTATGTAGGGTTGGATTTGTTGCCTGAAGAAAATAAATTACCGAGGTCCCATTATGAAGCAAAGAGGACAATTTGAAAACTAGGTTTGGACTACAAAAACATCCACGCATGTCTTGACAGGTGCATACTGTATGACTCTAAGCATGCACATATGATTGAATGTCCAAAGTGTTCCAAGTCACAATGGATGGAAGGTACACACAGCATTCCAGCAAAAGTCATCCGACACTTCCCTTTAATCCCTCAGTTGAAACGGATGTGGATGTCACCTAAAATTGCCAACATGCTCACAGGTTACACCAAACATGTCAACAATGATGGCGTTATGCGTTCAGTGGTCGTTAGCCCTGCTTGGAAGCACATTGACATAGATGCAGCTTTTGGTAACTTTGGTGAGGAGAAGAGAAACATGCGACTTGCTGAGCTCTAAACGGCGTCAACCCATTCAAGTTGAGCAACACAAATTGGTCTACTTGGCCAGTGCTGATACTAATCTACAATTTGGAGCCGTGGTATGTCACCAAGAAGTTTTTCATTTTGTTGTGCGTTCTTATATCCGGAAAGCAATCTCCAACAGCAAAGAACATTGACATGTTCATCAGACCACTTTTACAGGAGCTTCACTTGTTATGGCAAGGAGTTCCAACACTCGATTTTTCACAACCGGAAGGATTGCGTCGTTTCAACCTATAAGGGTTGCTGATGTGGACTATATCAAACTTTCCAGTGTATGGTTTAATATTTGGCTTGTGCTGCAAAGGATATTGTGGATGTCCATGTTGCAGACCAAACACAAAATTGAGGATGGCCAAGACTAGAGATCTGTTACCAGACAAAAGTGCAAAGGGAAACAAAATAGTTTATGGAGGTATACGCAAGTATTTGCTTGAGCATCATCCCTTTTGACGTGATAAAACTTTCAATGGCAATAGTGTCGATTGAAGCCTCAAATGATTATAGGAGCAAACGTTATTAGATATGCTACTAGATGCCAATCATATTTGGAATCGGAAGGCAGGGAAGATGCAAAAGAGGACCCTGTGCTTGATATGGGTGTGAAAAAACTAAGCGCATTTTTTGAACTTCCATATTGGCAAGTATGTCAATATTTTGCTGTCTTTAATTTTTTTTCCTCACAAATCATGATTGTATCATGCATAGCTTAAGTTGCAATGTCCTAAGCTTGAGAAGTTGAACAATTACAATTCTACCAAGAACATACCTTAGTGGAATTCATACAATGCTACCAAGCTAGGAAGTAATGACTGCACTAAAGACGGCCTTTTGCAAAAAAACATTTAAGTTGACGTTGTTATCCACAATATCTGTGATATTGCATGTATATTAAAACGTTGATTCAAACATAACTAATTATCGTGAATGTTTACATTGTCATATTTTACAATAACTTATTGCCATTTGGGTCATTAGAACTGACATCTGACATTGTAATGATCAGTGCACGAAATTGTGTTATAATAATTTTATCTTACAAAGGGTTTGTTTTTCACAACATCTCAAAATCCGTCATGTCCTAGACGTTATGCATCGTGAGAAAAACCTATGCAAAAACATCCTAAAGACCCTATTTGGTATGAATGACAGTCCAAGAAGTCGTCAAGATGTGCAGGATTTGGGCATGCGCAAGGAATTATGGTTACAGGCTCCACAACGTCAAGCATGCACTGTACTTATTAAAAGTAGAAGAACAAAGGGAATTTGTGCAAATTGTTTCAAATATCCGGACCCCTACTAATTATATTGATTCCATTCATAAACGTTTTAGAGACAGGAAACTACAATACATGAAGACGCACAATTACCACGTCTTGATGCAACAAGTGTGGTTTGACAAAATTATTGCTTTCTTTGCAATTAGTTGAAGTTTATACATTTATTCAATCCTTTGAGATTAGAAATAGCCGGTATTAAAATAAGTGTTTGTAAATGCTGAAAGTAGTCTTGTGTTATAGGAATTGATGCCGATTGTAGTGTTAGGCCAAGAATATTTTAGCATCTATAAAAACAATTTGCTTCACTGAAGTAACAAGGTCTTGACGTCAATGTTATTTTTTCTACATTCAAAAGTAAAAAATGAGCAAACATCCAAGCAATTTCAATTTAGGTTAGCATGTGCAGCACTTTCCATTTCTTATCTTTGAATATGTTAATGTTTCATGGTTTTATTGGTTCTGCAGATCCTTCCAGTAGCAATTCAGAATATCTTGACTGAGAACGTTCACATTGCAATCATCAAAATATGTTTGGTGTTTCAAAGACTATGCCCAAGAGAGGTGCATGAGGACAGCAAAGAGGAGCTATTGCAGAATGTCATAATGGCAACTTGCATTATGGAAAAAGAGTTTCCTCCAATATTTTTCAACATCATGATTCAACTTCCTATGCATCTTGTGGAACAACTCTTTGAATGTGGACCTGTCCATTGTAGATGGATGTATCCGATTGAGCGATACTTGAAGACCTTAAAGGATTACATTCAAACTTATGCACATCCAGAGGGGAGCATAGCAGAGGGATATCGTATGGAAGATAGTTTGGGTTTCTATACTGAGTACATGAAGATGCATAAAACAAAAATTCATCGAGTCTGGGATCCAGATGAAGATGCAACCATGAATGACAAGATTCTAAGACTAAACAAGCTTAGGAAGCAAAAGTTGCCAAACAATGTGTGGGGATACGCACATGCATTTGTAATTGACAATGCACCATGTCTGGAACCGTGGAGGGAGTAAGCGTCACCTAATTCTCTATCAATATTTTGTCATGCTTTGAGAAGCCACCTGAAATCACCATGTTTATGCTCAATTATTAAATTGTGCACAATCTAAATTTGACATTAAACATTGATAATGATGTAGTTGACGTCCTTTTGACCATGTTGTTCATAAGTACATACCTAATGTTTTGCTCAAATAATGCTTGCTCTATTTGATGTTGTGTTCAAATTGTCAACCTCTAAAACTTCTTGAATGAGAGCACGACCAACATGTGTAATTGTTAACAACAAGGTTACGATTGTTACAGAGAGTACATTCTTGCAAAGGCAAGAAGACGGAAACAATGAGAGGCATATTAGCTAGATGTAATTGGTGCCCGCCCTAACATGCATCAAAGATATCCCCTCAACCTAAGCAAATTACCTCCATTTGCAGAATGATTGAAGACACATATCAAGGGTGCCCAAAGTACTAGGCAAGAATTGGAAGAAGACGTACTCCAATACTCATATCCACCTGAGCGTTACGCAACATGTCATTAGCAAATGCACTCATTTTGAATGCATTTACAAGTGCGGAGCTCAAAAAGAGGGCTTGTCACACGAGATTCATGTGTGGTTGCATCATTTACAAAACAATTGCGGTGGGGAATCTGAAATGGCAGACTCATTGAAAGGACATCAGACTATGTTGGATACATAGAAGAAATTTTGGAGCTAGATTATTGCAACCATTATGTTACGGTGTTGGTGTGCAATTGGGTCCGTGGCACACGCCATTCACAGTTTCCCACGGTGGAGCGTGATAAGTACAGTTTTAGTATAGCAAATTTCAATCACATGCAAGGCTCTGTGAACATAGATTCCTTTGCATATCCACTTCACTACCAACAGGTATTCCTCTTTGATGATCCACATAGAAGCAAATGGAAGATTGTGTGCAGGACAGAAGTTCAAGGTCAACGTGTAACAATGCAACATTCGCTCCCTCCGCCTAACATCATTGATGTAGGTAATGATGATAATTTCAGAGGCCTGAATTGTCACGTACCAAAGATTGGGCCAAAAAGGGGTTTAGAGACAAAGGAATGCAAACATCCAACATCTGCAAGAGATGCAGCAGAAAAAGAAACAATTGGAGAAGACGCTTGACATTCAATACAATGCCTCCAAGAAGCTTCATCAGCGCTTATAAATTTGAGCATACAAAGATATCTCAACAGCTGTAATGGATGTTACAAGTAAGTTTACATAACCCACCATAAGTACAAGAACTATGTGAACTTCCCGTAGTAGAACATCACAATTATGCCTTTGTAAGTATTAACCTTGGGTTTTCTTTAGTACACATAGCTTTTCACTTTAGATGCCACGCCAAACAATAGGTTGAGTAAACTATGATAAATAGAATGGATGTAGTTCTTAGAAAGTAGTCACAGAACTATTGAGGGCTTAGCCATTTGCAACATCTGTGGATATCAAACTATTCAGTTTTTGCTAATTCAGAAGTTATGTATGTGCATTGTTTGCATTTTGTATGACATGGTGGATATATTCATAAGGGTCTAATGCGTAGAATTTGGAGGCGTAGAGGTGATTGGAGTGATTTTTGAACATCTTGTTACATATACCCTTCTGGTCTCTGGATTCTTCATTGGCTGTTCTAAGTGGCTTTATTTTGTTTTGTTAAATTTGAGTTTGTTTCAAGTGTGGTTCTTGTTTCAATGCAGCAAAATACATACTACAGTAATGGAAAACCAAATGAATCAACTTTGAGTTGTTGAAGTTTGATGCAAGATCCAAACCCACATAGATAGGACTATCTTGAATTGTAAGCATGGCCCTTTCTAGCATCTACAAGGTATCATTTTGATGGTCATTAGATTGTCAATTATGTCAATTCTCATATGTCACAAATGTAGAAATACATATCCAAACAATAGCAGAAGTCCCTCGCTGAAAGCCTTCCAGTGTAAATATTGTCTCACCAAGCACTAAACATATACTGTCTATTTAGACCCTGCAGAAGGGAGGTAGGGGGTAGTGTCTGTTAAAATGTGCGGAGTTATTAATTTGAACCACACTCTTTCATAACACGTCAAGGCGATGTGCAGTATGAGCCCTAGTGAAATGGGAACCTCCTATATTCCACTAATGATGTCTCTATACAGTATACATTATTGAAACCCTGTAGAGCTTGGGAGTGTCTAAACATGAAGAGAAAGGAATCCACATTTATTTGTCATCATGAATGACAATGCCTTCTTAATGTAATGTTTTACAAATGTAGAACTCATGCCAAGCATTTATGAACAGTAACACGGTACTTCTCAAGTGCGACGTAGGTAGGCATGCTTATATATATATATATATATATATGCTATTGATATATAAGCTTATTGGGTGTCGACCATTTAATTACTTGATAGGGAACTTCTAGATTTTTTATTAACACATCCTCATTGGAGATGCTCAATAAAGAACCAATTCCTATTTTATAGTAAATGTGGTATGGGTAAAAATGTATTGGAAGTATTGTATTATCAAAAATGACAACATTTGCTACATGACATTAACTAAATGTATGATTAGGAAAAAAGTAGTCTATAGTTGAAGAATTCATCAATAAATGAAGAACTAGTATACAAAACTTGGACTCATATTTGAGATGGTAAGCACATTACTATATTTGTTGTGCATAATAACATTAGAAACCACAGAAAGGGAACGTTGTGTATTGCTGAACTATGTACTATTATCCTAGAGGTGTGTTATGAACATGAATAAGAGTTAGTGTCATTCCTTGTGTCTTGAAATGTGCATTTTTGTTGTTAAAGAAACAAGTGAAAGTATTTGGTGCCCCACTTTATCCATTATGCAAATTTGTTTCTTGAAAGTGAGAGGACAGTGTCTCAAATTCCACCAAACTATAAAAAGCTCATAAGGTATATGTTAATCTCCTGTTAGTGTCTACCAAATGGTGAAATACTCCAAATCATAGAAAGGCTAATGCATACGTACTAAATTGTTTACCAATAAGGTCCTCCATGTGGGTGAAATATATGTTAATGTTGTAAGTATAAGAACGTATGGTTGAAGGTACGTGAAACATATAAGTAGTAATTAAAAAAGTTAGCATCAAAAATTTTTAAAATGTCTCCAAGTATATTGTCGACATGTGGCATGTAGGGATTGCCCTAAGATTGAGTGCGTGTGGCCTCCAAAGTCACGTGTGTAGTACATTGTACTTCCACATAACTAAAGCTCAGGTGGTAAGATTGTGCAGTAACTTTGAAGGCAAACAAATGACGTGCGCATTAGAATGAGCAGCTCCAACAAGTCATGTCAACAATGATGAAGTTTCTGAATACAACAGAAGCAAAGGCTATGAGGAAGCATTGGATTCTCACATTATTCAGCAGGGCGCTATTGGAGCATTGGAGTTGGGTTTTTTATTCGCCATTGGAGGTTGTTCTGGCGCTCCTCTCAGAGCAAGCTACAAGCGGAGTAGTCATGAGCACAAAAAAAAGGACGCAATGCAAGCTTTGACGGAGGTGCAACGGAGTGGGAGGAAGAAGGTAGCGCATATTTGAAGGTCAAAACAAGTCGTGAGATTTGCAAGGCCAGTATCCGGTTAGAAAGGTAAAAAATGCTAGGAAATTGTGAGAGCAGATTTCCAGTACGAGTTGTTTTTCAAACAAGATACTTTTACTAACTAGAGAGACTGCAAGAGGACAAGTTATTATTGGATTGGGTGTAGTGCACCATGGCTGAGGCAATTCACAAATGAAGTTGCAAAAAAACCACCTGTAATGTGTTGTAGCTGCTTACATTCAAGTTGGCACTGTTGATTACCTGTTCTTCATCTTTTTAATCTAAAGATGGGGGTGTCATAGGACACATGGATGACAAGGCCCAATTTTTTTCCCCAAGGGTTGTTCTGGGCCTCATTATTGTGAAGACGTGCGTGACATGTTGCTGTAAGTGTGCACATGAAATAGTTCTATGTAGCATTGGAAATATGTAGTGCCATTGGAAATGTACGTAAATGCCGAGAGTATGAGTGATATGAAAGCAGTGTTTGGTGCATGGGGGAATGAGGGTAGGCAGGGTTAGACGGCATTGCACTTATCTTTCAGATATAGTGGCATGCGCATTTTATGTACAATTAATGTGATTTGTATGTTAGGAATTGTGAATGATAACCCTGTGTAAGTATGTCTACGTTTGTGTGTTGGACACTACAGAGAATAATTCCATCCTCAATTCAAATGTTTAGTCGTTCATTTCAGTGAATAAAGGGTTTTTTGATTTCTCTATTACTACACTTTTCAACAGAACCATAGATAGGATACCTTCAAGAAGCAAAGTTAACATTGCAATGTTAACATCATCTGTAATGAGAAGTTTTTGCAAGAATTGGCATGCATTTGGTTTGGAAGGGATCTAATAAAGCTGAGTCTTGTCTATTTGGGCATTGTTTTTTTGTATTCACCCTTTGGAACAGATCTATAAATTGTGAGTTTTGGGGACTTCCACAAATGTCCATTACAAGGAAAACTGTAATTTAGCATTGGGCAATGTAATTACGTTGTAATTGACCAACAACCTGCAATCAAGGATTGACCTTATGTATGCTAACTCTAGTGTTCTTTTGTTGCTATTTTGTTATGATCATTTCCAAGAAACCAATCTTTTGTGCGAGTGACATAGGACGGAAAACCACACAACATGAAAAGGAAGAAGACGGCCATCCGGCGGAGGTTGTCGACACCTCCAAAAGAGGAGGTGAAAGGAATGGCAGGGAGGGTGTTTTTGGAGGTGGAAGGAATGGCAAGGAAGGAGTTTTTGGAGAACAATGAGCATCCACCTCCTAATGACAAACAAAAGAGTCCTTGCAATGACAAGAAAAACTATCCAACCAAATCTCCTAGTTACAGGCGTCCCCTGACAGAAGAGAACAAAGGACACAACAACTTTGACTGCAGAGGTATGTTTTGTAACTTGCCACTCTTAAATCAACTGTTATTCTAGTTATTAAAGGTGTCAAACATGTTTGATGAAGTGGCTGTCAGTTTTAAGCCAAAGAATTTGTTTGAATTGCATGTAGTACAACTTCATTTTGTAGGATACATGAAGGACCTCTGAAATGCCCCATTGACCTCCTAAATGTTAGTCTACAAATAGCATTGTAGATTTTGGTATGTCGCATGAATGAATTGATTGTTTCAGTATTCTTACAAGTGACAGCAAAAAATTGCTGGGCATGATATATTTTGGGTCAGAGAAAGAAGGCTGTGGAGGAAGAGATTTGGGATTTTGACCACCGGATCCTGAAGAGCGTGGATGTGAAAACCTCAGAATAAGAGACTTACAGAACGCAATGCCTACCAAACTTTTGCCGGAGGAAGCATTGGCTGGAGCAGTGGCCCCTCAAGAAATCTTGCCCGCCAGAAGGAGTAGTAACTGTCGGCTTTCTTTAACAGTAAATTGAAGGGGTATGCCAAAACAAAGGATAATGACCAGCGTCTTGTAGAGCTAAACAACAATGGTGAACCTATTGGAAAAATGCTAAGCAATTTTAAAGGAGAGCTGAAACCGCTAGTGAAGATGTTGGATCCTAGAACAAGATGGGACGGACAAACCCCTGCTGCTAGAGTAAATCTACTCAATAGACTACTGGATGAATACTACTTTCACGGGCCGACCACTAAGTTGAGCCCTATATGGTTGAAACATTCCGCTGGTGTTGCACTCATTTACCATCAACACTCCATCAACGTTGATTTTTACGACGGTAAACCTAAATCGCCCGAACCGGACAATGACACATACAACAAAATGGTTACAAGAAGGCAAAGTCAGAAGGCAAGGGAGCAGTTGCGGAGGATGTCAAACATTTCAAAGGGTCAAAAATTGTGGAGGACTACAAAAAGAGCTATCAAGGAGCATGTCACCGTAGAATTGGTGAGTTCTACGCAAAAAGTTGTTGTAATTAATTGAATGTGCATCAACAATTGGTGTAAATGCACATAGAATTTGGTGAATGGTAAACTATGGAAGTAATTGAAAATACATTATTAAGTGACGATCCTGTGGTGATGGATAATGCTCAGCTGTATTTAGAACTTGAAATGACATGAAACAATCCACAATGTTTCAGTTGAGTTGTTTTACACTACATATCTAACTCGTATTTTGAAAATGAATTGCAAGGCAAAGAAGCTAGGGTATGACCCCAACAACGATGTTCTTAGTGAGGCAGTGGCCCAGGAATGGGCAAGAGTGAAAAGGGAGGAAGCAGAGGAAAGACGGCTCCACCGCAGCACCAATGCCAGAAACCCAGTATCAGACTCAACCAAGAATTTTGAGACTTGGATGCAGAAGATGGAGGCCTTCATGGCAAAGTGGGAGCCAAGGCTGAAGACGTGGAAGGAACATCCTCCAACAACAATGTTCCCAATATTTTGAAGCGCACTGCAGAAAGAACATGTTCGCAAATTGTTAGTCCTTCTACAAATCAAAGAAGGCTTACATTGAACGCAATGAAGGACACTACCTCTGAGTCAAAGGACGATGAAAGCAATGCCACAGAGTCCAACGCTAATGACAATGACAACTCAAGCGTCAACAACGAGGACGAGAGTGGAACCAACAAAGATGAAGAATCTGGCACCCGCAACAACTCCTCTAAGAATGAAGATGAGAACACCAAGGAGGGGGAGGACCCCTCTTGTAACAGCAGTGACCGTTGGACAATGCCGCCTAGGGCAACTATAGTACAATCCGAGGCCGTGGCTTAGAACACCAGAACTAGGAAGACAAGAATTGGTTTGTTCTCAAATACAACTGCGGCAATCACCCAGCAAACAATGTCCACTTGTAAAATATCCAATGTATTGGCTAAGCCTGGAAAAAAGTCCGTCCAATTATGTGAAATACAAAAGAAATGTACAGGAACACTAGTGAAGGACTCAACAAGAAATGATAACAAGGAAGTTATGTGCAAGACGATTGAGGTTATGAGTGTATTTAGTTATTTCTTTGTTTGTTTGAGTAAAGTGAATAGATAACACGTAGTTTAGCAACAATTTTTTTCTGGAGTCATTCTTCCTAGATAATGATTCTCTTGAATCCAATAGTTAGGCAGGATAGAATGTCATATATGTTATATGTGCGTCTTTCTAATGTCTACCACTGAAAGGAAAATATTTGAAGAACCACATTAGGTTGTAGTTGTTTATAACAGAGATTTTTTTTTTAAAATGAGGTTACTCTGAGGGAAAATATCCATATAGGGAAAATTTGACAGAACTCGTTGATTAGGAACTAAAGTCAATGGTATTTTGTCTAGGATGCTAGAATTGATGGTCATAAACCAAGTGACAAAATTGTTGTAGCGTTACCAACCCTTGTGAACAACGATATTGTATCAAAGACCATAGTTGTACTAGATTTCTGTATTGGCTATGGTGCGGAGGAAGAGGACCCCTCAAATAGGGCAACTGGGCCATCGCGGAGGAAGGGGAAACCAAAGAAAGTGACCGAATCTTTGGAGGGTGTGAGGGTATGTGCTAGCCTCTACCACTACAATTTCATATTATTTATTGAATATATTGGCAGAAAATAATTATAGAATGTCCTTATGTGAAATAATCTGAGTATTGTATTGTAACATTGAGAATTTGAAGTTAGTGGCCATTGAACACAATAATCTTGCTGACTTACTTGACAGTGGCAATCCTTGAAGAACAAAAGCGTGAATCATCACCCTAAACCCAACGTTAAATTCCATGAAACTTTGAACGTGGAAAATGAATTAGGAGGTTTTGGTCAATGCTAATAATAATTTCCCAAGGAAAGTACTAACTAAATGTGAATGCATGCTCTAAAAATATGGTGGGTGTTTTGTAGAACAAGAAATGAGCAAACAATTGCCTATGCTAGTTTGTGCCTACTCTTGAAGTTCAACCATGAACCCTATGCCTCTAGTCATCTAATGGTTTGTAGCATATGTGTAGATAGAGTTTCTTTGAAATGAACGTAGAACTCTGCAAGTCTTTAGTAATGCTTGCTCAAGACATGAACTTGTGTGTATATTAAGAGTATTAGGAATGGTTGCATTTGAGGAATGCATGAGTCATTTTGTTTCTTGTGTCTCCAGTGGTGGCTTGAAGGAGAAGATGACATATCACTTTTGGTAAATTGAAGGCTAGAGAAGGCTATGGCAACTTGTATAGAGCTAAAGTGTGAATATGCATGCAACATTCCACTAGTGCCTAGTAGTATAGAGAAAAATGTGCTGCCCATCCAACGGAAGAAGGTGTTATTCCCTAAAAGTTCCCTTTCCGTGTATACAGGTAGCCAGGGAAAGATTGTTTGATTGCCTAAGTGTGGATGAATCTTTGTGTGAGGATTGTACGGTATGGTGGCCTACGGCAATTGTAGTGCGGAAGTAGATCCTCAGAGGTTCACATGGATGTTTGTGTGAGGGAGTGTTTAAATATGTTGTTTTTTCATACTTTCCTTTAAGTGAGTTTTTAGATGTTATGACTAGTACCTCAGCACTAGCAATATTATTAGTTTTGGAAACTATGCTTTGCAGGACAGAAGATGGAATAGCGTAAGCAAACAACCTTCAAAGGCAGGAATTTACTATGTGCAAGGCTTTCATGTGCTTTGTTTTTGTGGCCACTGCTTATCTACTACAGAGGTTAAACCTGGATTGAGTTGAACGCAATGTGAAAGCGCAGGAAACATGAGTGACATTTTGACGTCATCAAGTTTTCATGTCTGTTGTTGTTTGTGTATTGATAAATGTTTAGTAGTCGCTGAAGAACAAAGCTACATTAGTTAGGGAAATGCAAAATGCATGGGTGAGAATGTAAAAATGGAATGAAATTGAAGTCCAAGTCAGCTTTTAATTCCAATGAATCAGTGGAATCAAGGTACTTGTATTAATCTATAGAAATTCTCTTGGAAGATTCAAGCGTTGGGAACATGAAATGAAATGATTTGAACATGGAATGTTTTTCTCCATGTACATAAAATATTATGTGTTGGACCCTAACATGTAGAGACGTATATACATGGAACATCAGACATTTTAACTGTGTAAGTGACAAGTGAATCATTGAAGAAGACAACAAAATTGTAAGGGTCCCCCCCTCAAACAGTAGATGGGTATAGAAATGAAACATATTTACAAAAAAAAAAAAAAAAAAAAAAAAAAAAAAAAAGTTGTCCATGTGCATTTTGGCAAGGGTACAAGAATTTTTTGATGGGCAGCTAGGGCTTGCCCATTCCAGATTGTTTTACGCTACGAGCCACAATTCCCCTAAAAGTAATGGGAAGTATGGAAATTTCACCGTATGTGGAAGTGAATTTACATGCCAGCGCGGCGCTGACTTCTAAGTCAACGTTGACAATCATGTCCCAAAATAGGTATATGCTATGTGAGAAGTTCACTTGTTTTGACAATGAAATTAGTAAATTTCTCAGACATATAGCGGTGCTGACAGCGCAGAATTGTGAGCTTGGAGGCAGATATTATGCTTGGAAATGTTCCAAGAAATGTCTGCATTAGGGATTGGACATAATAAAAAACACAGGTTTCTTCTAGTGTATATACATAGTGACAGAGGTTGTGAGCAAACACTCGGTCCGCCTTGATACCCCTGCTAGCCCGCATAACATGTTTCACGCTGATCAACTGTGCCTTGCCGCTACTGACCCGCTTCCCAACCAATTTGTTGATGACGCCCAACCTTTGCCAATCCAAGTAGACGGCCATGACAAGTTCCACGTCAACGACATCCTTGCAGAGTAGTGGCGCCAGCGCAAATGCGGCCACAGGAAATACTTTGAAGTAAAATGGTCCGCTTATGCTCTGCCCACGTGGAAGCGTGCCGACAACTTGCAGGATACAACTACTCTTGATCGCTGGGAGTTGTACTCCGCACCCTTCTGCAACAACACCGGTGACTTCCCTCCGGATTTGTGACGTGGCTTGCCACACCCTTAAAATGGGGGGGTATTGTGATGGGCTTGGTGCCCAAAGTTATGTTCTCTTGGTGGAACTTTTGATCATCTTGTGGAACCTCATGGAACTTCATGGAACCTTTCCAACTTCCAACTTTCAATTGAAGTAGCAATTAGAACTTAGAAGAGATAGTAGACAGAGCTTAACTATCTAGAACTGCCCCTTCAAACTGCACCTTAACATCTAGTCTCCTTATGCATTACTGCAGTCTCTTAGGATTATTACCCAAGGCCAAACCCTAGCTCCTTGTCAAATTCTCTTGTATCTTTAGCATTAGTGCTCTCAAAGCTAGCCCACCACACTAGATTAGCCCAAAACTAACCGCTCAAATGTGACATCAAAGTGTCATTTTAAGTTTGTCTACTTTTTTCACTCTTACTTGACTATCAACCTCTCATTCTTTAGTAAAAGAAAGCTCTAATTTAACAAGTGCTTTGAGATCTTTGGAGAATGGAGAACAAGTGGATGAAGTGCTACATGGTTAGCCCCGTTTGCATATTTTGGTCATATGAAGCATATGAAAGGTGATATGGGTTCATCCAATTCTTTTAAGCAAAGTTTTCTTTTGCTCTTGTTATCAACCTAAATTGACTAATTGTCATTGAAGATTTGAAGAGGAATCAACCCTTTGCCGTCAAACAAAAGCAAGCAAAATAAAGCACAACAACACCATTAAGGATATGTTCACACTTGATATTAGGAGGGATGTAAACAATATGAATGCAATCAAAAGGTGTGTCCAAATGTATTTTCTTTGTTACTGTTGCTCTTAACACTAGTGTGAACATACCATGAGTTGGCTACTCTAACACCTATAACAAGCTAGAGCACTATTTACCACCTCCAACATGCTCTCTTCTTTTTTTTCTAACATTACTCCATGCTTCATTTGTTGAGCCTCAGTTCAAACAACTTTTCTTCATACTTCCTTGGAAGCACTTGAATTTAATTGCCGTTTGTAACTAGTAGAATGATTGCTTCTTTATAGCCTAAAAATTTCTAGAATCTATTTCATAAACTATAAAGAAAATAGTAACATTGCTATGACTAATTATAAAAACTTAAGTCTTTTGGCCAACTGTATTTAATTTAATGTACATACAACCACTTATTTGAAATGGTATGAATGGTTTCAATTTTGAAACATGAGAGGTGCTTGGGTTGACCAAATGCCATGTACTAAAAAGAGAAAATCTCAAAAATGCCCCTCAATTCTTTCAAAATATCAAATATACCTTTATATTATATGAAATATCAAATGTACCCCTCACTTTATGGAAGAATATCAAATATACCCGTTGTCTTTAAAAAATTTATAAATGCCTCTTGTTTTCTATGCCTCCATTGCAATTTTTTGTCCTACTGTTGTCATATAAATGTCATTATTATTTCAAAATTTCAAATCTTGTGGGTTGTTTAAAACATCAAAGACACTCAAGTGACTAGTAACCAGGCACAGATGTACTTCTAAAAAGAGGTGAGAACTATAACTAGCATTTAGTTTTTGAAAATTCCATTGTCAAGGCAATAGTACAAAAAATTACAATGGAGAGGCATGGAAAACAAGAGGTATTTATGAAATTTTCAAAGATAGCAAGGATATATTTGATATTCTTCCATAAAGTGAGGGGTACATTTGATATTTCATATTATATAAAGGTATATTTGATATTTTGAAAGAATTGAGGTGCATTTTTTATATTTTCCCTGCTAAAAAAGAACCGAGTAAAGAACTTTAGGCATATCCAAACTTGAAACTCCTGCATTCAAAATTTGACTTCGAAACATGTGACCATATGCCCATAACATTCTAAGTACATGCAAAATATTTGCAATTACAATTTGGCTTCTAAATAGATATGTGAACATATGTCCATAACACTCTAAAGAAGATTGAGTCAGAGAAAATTGTGTGGGAGTGCTTACTGTGGACAGCCTTCACTACAAGCGTTTGAAGAAAGAATTTCAACCAATTACACCATTGACTTACTTTTTTACACAAGCCAATTTCCAATGTTGAGAACTCTAACTTTTGAGCGACAGTTTGAGACGGTTTTGCACAATGTGGGATCATCATAGAATAAAAATCCAACAACAAACATGACAAGTTAGCGAAAGAAATGAACCTGTAACAGCTCTGTTTTTTTCTGGATTCCGAGTTCTACTGTTAGTGATTAAGAGATATAAGTATCAATTTCAAATGTACAAAATGATTTACTGATTATTCTCACCTGTCCAAAAACTTACAACCACAGTAGAAAAGGTAGACATACACATTTCCAGCCTACACTCAATTTCGCCCTCATGTACTAGAGGCGTATATTCTACAACAGACATGCACACATGTAATACATGAGGGCGGAATTATTAAATGGATGATAAAAATGGGTACATATACCTGAGTTAGCAAGACGCGACTCTGCTATGCTGTGTTCAAAAAACACAAATAAAAAGAACTGGTAGTAGCCCACAGACGTTCACGTCAGAGTACATAACTATGTTATCCCCTACACATTCCTACGATTGTGTAAATGAAACCTATTGGCTGATCATCAAAAACTTTATGCCGTGTACCACACTACAACAATATATAAATTGCTCATATGAGATTTTCATATTCCGAGGTTTGTATCAACTACAATTCCCAGAAGCAGTTATGTAAATCGACGATAATCACCTCGAGGCTGGACATGACCGTTCTCAGGTTCAGAGCTAGAACTCAAATAGATGAAGAAAATCCAGGAACTTGATCAGGTAAGGACAAGTCTCCAGCTACTCATGTAGCCTCCTCCCCACGTATTTGCTTAGTAGCACTCTTTGGCCGTAAAAAATTCTGTCGTCTAGCAAGGTGGTGGTTTCAGGTGCCACCTTCAAGCATACAACCTTTTTCGGAAATCTGTTGTGCCCCAGTCTCATTTCCAGAACCTTACTTGGAGATAGATGATTGACTGAAGATACTGGCAGTGTCGAAATCAAGAACAGTACCTGGGAGTAATCCTGAAATGACGTTACTGGATGTGCTAATTTCTTTGCATAGCAAAACGCGTTTTTTCGCTTGAATTTCTGGGTTGGGTCTGCTGACATAGTACTCAAGTTAGATTCAATAACTATGCCACCCATCACAGCAACAATCTGAAAGTTTTACACTGTAAAGATGACTCACTCGTTGTAATGGCGTGATAAAGGTACGCTTTGCACCATATTCTCCGCAACATTAAAAAATCATTACCTGTTCAAAACATAGACGGTAAGCAGTTTGTAATTCATATGCAAAAGCAAAGATGACCAGTTACTTGAGCTCAAAACTAGTACATTCAAAACAAAGTGTAACGATACAGCCATGAATAGAACCAGGTTTAAGCTTCTAGATAACCTCACTATGAAAATAGGCGTAAAGAACTGGAGTGAAAA
Organism: Ulota crispa; assembly: GCA_963920765.1. Lineage (NCBI taxonomy): Eukaryota > Viridiplantae > Streptophyta > Bryopsida > Orthotrichales > Orthotrichaceae > Ulota > Ulota crispa. Next base: position 6,983,239 of record OY987251.1, on the reverse strand, counting down.
TGTGCATTAGTTATAAGAAGTCCCTAGAGAAGGAACATATCAAATGTTCTGCCCAAAATTCAAAAAGCACAACCGAACATACCTATGTGTTGCTCGATACCTTGGGATCCTGTGTTGTTCATCCTTGTCTGCAAGAGACAATTGTGAGCCACGACGTCCAGGTACATGCACCTGCCAAAGTCGTGTTATACATGAATTTGCACACACATCCTCATGCAAAGGGAGGCTTCATATAACCAGGTCATTTTTCAGAAGATGTCAATTGGTACTTGTCTAGTTTCAGTTCCTACCAAGAGAGGGGCTGAAAATGTAGTTACCTCCTCTTCTTTTACGACTTCTATCTTTGTAATCGTCCTTCATCAAGTTACTTTGTTTTCCGCCTGATACAGGTTCATTATTCGGCTGCTTTGTCCTTCTCTGCCCTGGCATACCATTTTTATTTGCATCACCCCAACTGCCACTCCCTCCACCTTGCACAAGTTTATCCCTTGACTGAAGAAACTTTGGTTTCTCCACATCAACTTTTTCCTGAGCTTGATCGTTCCCATAACCGTCTTCCAATAGTTCCAGGCCCAAGAGCACGGGACTTCCGGATCTAGGAGGTGATGCCCTTCGATACCGGTTCTTATTATCCACATAAGCCAGAAGGTCTTGCGGGATTCTCGAATTCCAATCAATATTTCTCTCAAGATAAAGGTCTGGATTGTTGACAGGTGTACGCCCAGCTTTCATACGGTCCCACGTCTCTTTTGCACCAGCATCATCCCAGTGCTCCACACTATCTATTTGAGGTGGTTTGCTCCAATCAGAAAGGTTAGTTGTGGCAAGAGCCTCCCATGCACTTGTAAGGTCTGAAAGCAACAAGATCAACGTGTGAACTGGCATAAAATAAACAAACTTTCCGAGGGACAACTGTAAACACATAGCAAGCTGAAAGATTCTATCGACATAAGAAACGCAAGTTCTGCTTTTGAAACATCGAAACTGGATAATACTTTACATGGAGGAAAAAGGCGACATCGGAACGTTAAAGCTACCATTAAATCGAAAACACACACTTGCCATTAAGAGAATCTCTCTCAATTACTACACTCCAGTTATCAAGCATTTAACACATGAAATCGTTCCAAATCCTAACTGGGCCCGCATAAGTTTCTTGCTCCCTCGTCTAGTAATGACCTTTGTGTTATCACCATTAATCCCAAAGCTACATGCAGTCGTTACATCTGCAGAACCGAAGAATCAATGCCAATGATATCACAGCTAGGTAAAAGCCGACTTATTAAGACGACTAGCCCATGCTTTATGTCGCTTCATTGGCTTCATTAAGGGCACTAATTACATCATGTTGCCTCGTTTCGTGACAACTCATCTCAGATGTCTCCATGGTCCAATGACTAACACGAAGAACAATGGAATTTCAACGACATCAAGATAGGAAACAGTTCCAAACCTTCTGACACGTTCTTTTCAACTGGAGAGCACCCCCAACCATCGTCACATTTTGTTTCAGTCCCTGGCAAAAACGCAATGAAAGTCAATCATCAGGGATATTAGTAATCCATACGCAGATTTCAATCGATATTACATGCAGGTTGCTATTGCACAGCCACAACCCGGTGGACAAGCACGTGCGATTCTGTAGCAATTTCTTGTCAAGAAAATAACTTCGTTGAAAATTTAAAATGCATTCGTTACGAAGGTTAAAGATGGCGATAATATTTACAAATGCGCGATAATGCTGTCGATTCGGTCTAGGATTATGTTGGGCAAACCCGAATTCAAGATCCATCATATGTTTAAGTTCCACTTCTGTGTATTGAAAAAAGGAAAACAAATAATCTTACCATCCACAGGTCGGTTTGAAGGAGCCGTTGACGATGGACCATAATCGGTTCTATCAGTGTCACCCCACCCTGTGCCACCCCATCCTGTGCCTCGTTCGTCGTGCCCTTCTTCTGCACAGTACCCTCAATACAAGCAAAGAATTCTCAATATTGATTCGAAGATGCTCAACAAAGATAACTAAGGACGGTCTCAAATAGGGATAAGCAAGGAAGACAAATGCTCAATTATTGGCAGCAATATCCAAGCAAAATCAGTTTTCATGTCATTGTGTGCTCTTGAAAAAAGCCAGGCCATATGGTTTCAACAACAGTCACAAAAACAAGCCGAATCTGAAAGACATAGCTTGTGGTGTACCTCGAAAATCATTATGTCGATGTTGACCTGACACCTCCCCGTGGTTCGAATTTCTTACCCGCCATACTTTACCACTATCTCTTCTATCTGACAACACCAAATTTTATAAAAAAAAACATTAACAAACTCCGAAACTGAAGTTCATGCAACGCCGCCACAAATCTCCAACCATCAGCCAAAAATAACACTTATCTTAAAGCATCCACTAAAGAAACAGAGTAGCTCCTCACTAATATGTCATTAAGAGGAACTAACCCACTCCTTCATACTAATGCAGAGACAGAAAACCTTTGATCTAACCTCACAAGATATAACCTAATTCTATTTACTTAAGAAGGTAATAATTAAAACGGCACAACACACCTCCAGAAGAATATCCCCAGCCGGAGCGCGCGTTTCTCATCCTGCCGCGTGAACCACAGATCCGTCTTGTTCGTTGAAATAAGAAGCGCTCGCCTCTAATTAACCAAAAACAAAACCAGAGTCAACAAAAATGCGTAAAAAAAAATGAGTACTAAAATAAAATCCTCACACCAGAATTAAGACGAACACAGCAAAATCCGACCGAAAACTCTATCCACACAAGTACTCCCGCCTAGGACAAACTTGGCATCTCGTACAATCCGCCCTAATCCCGAAATGAAAAAAAAAAACAAAATGCAACTCGCACAAAACAATTCACAGCTGATGAGCAGAATCGCCTTCCTTACAACATTCCAACGACGACAAACACCTTCAGACCGAAAACTCTATCCACACAAGTGCTTCCGCCTAAAACAAACTTATCATCTCGTACGCAATCTCAGCCCTAATTCCGAGATGAAAAAAGACAACAAAACGCAACTCGCACGAAACAATTCACAGCTGATGAGCGGAATCGCCTTCCTTACAACATTCCAACGAAGGCAAAACACCTTCAGACCGAAAACTCTATCCACACAAGTACTTCCGCCTAAGACAAACTTGCCATCTCGTACGCTAAATCAGCCCTAATCCCGAAAACAACAAAACGCAAGTTGCACAAATCATTTTACAGCTGATGAGCGCGGAATCGCCTTCCTTACAATATTCCAACGACGACAGCAACAACACCTTCAGCAACTCCTTAACACAACACCGCCGCCGACGCCAAATTCCACGACCGCAACAGCCTAAATTCGCGAATCGTCTATCGCATACTCAACCTCGTCCCGAATTTCAAACACGAAAAATGAAATAAACATCGAAACTTCGCCATTTCACACCAGCTGACTCCAATCTCAAACACGAGCCAACTCCAAAGGTCGCCTCACGTTAACCTCCAGCCCTGGCACTTTTTTTCTAAAACAGAGTTACATCACCGCCACCGGCACAGAAATCCGCTAACTTAACATCAGAGAGCGCTCTTCCTCTTGTAAGTCAAGAAACGCATCGATAACAAATCGGCCAAGGCTGCAGCCGATTGAATAGCATAGCATAGCGATGGCGGCAACGAGAAGAAGCGGCTCCGGCGTTGGAAAAACCTTGATCGCAAACTACTGAGAGATTTTTGGTAACATCAGAGAGCGCTCTTCCTCTTGTAAGTCTGGAAACGCGTCGATAACAAATTGGCCAAGGCTGCATCCGATTGAATAGCATAGCATAGCATAGCGATGGCGGCTCCGATGTTGGAAAAACCTTGATCGCAAACTAAGTTACTGAGGGATTTTCGGTGTTTTCAGGAGCGGAGAAGAAAAGGTTCAGTCCGGATTGCGGAAGGAACAACGTCGGGCTTGCGCTGTGACGAAGATTCAAGAGCTCTCCAACCCTGGCACTTTTTCCTAAAACAGAATTACATCACCGGCACAGAAATCCGCTAATCTAACATCAGAGAGCGCTCTTCCTCTTGAAAGTTCGGCAACCGAGAGACGCATCGATAAAAAATCGGCCAAGGCTGCAGAGGATTGCTTACCATAGCATAGCGCTGGCGGCACCATACGAGAAGAAGCGGCTCCGGCGTTGGAAAAACCTTGATCGCAAACTACTGAAGGATTTTTGGTGCTTTCACGAGTGGAGAAGAAAGGTCAGTCCGGATTGCGGAAGGAAGAGCAATGTCGGGGTATGTGAGGAGGGGATTCAAGAGCTCCATCATGGCTCCATGGCCGCACAGAGAAATCCAGCAACGAAATTCAATTCTGCTTCGTCTTCTTCGTTTGTCTCTCTCTGTTTCTCTGTTTGTGTGTCTCGAGAAGCGTGCATGGCTCTCGCCGTCGCCCGCCGCTGCCACGCGTTTAAATATGAACTCGGGCGGCGGGCAGCAGTTTTTTTTTGTTTTCGTCTCCGGGTTGACGGCAGCGGGAGTTACATTCTGCGGCGGAGTGGGTTAATTATTTTCTTGTTACGTTGAGGTTGTCCCACACTAATTTCTCCACACTTTTATACACTATATAAATACTTAGGGTCTTTGATACTGCCACCCCCGTTTTTGATATTGTCACCTGCCCCATTACCCCTCTTTTACATCATAGTTCAATTTCTAGTGGTTTTTGGCAACATTTTTTTTTTAAATTAAATATTTATGAAATCAAGTGAATTTTTGTTGGTGTGTTTTTCAAAATATTAAACTGCAATCCAAATTTCTGACAAAATCAGACAAAAGAGTGTTGTGTTTATTTATCTAAAAAATTGATTGCAATTTAATATTTTGAAAAACACCAACATTATACATATTTAATTCTAAATTTTAATAAAAAAATTGCCACCAAAAACCACTAAAAATGGAACAATGATGTAAAAGAGGGGGGTGGTAGTATCAAGACCCAATACTTACTGGTTACTACACTAATTTTCATCAACCAATGAAAATGATTTAAAGGGCCTAGCAACAACAATTACATAGGTAGCTCAAATTGCATCCCCTCTCACATAAAGTGTCCCGTAGGTAGCTCAAGAATGGATACAGGGTAGTGCACCCATAGGCGAGGGTGTCTCCGTAAGCGTGCCTTAACACTTTCAGGATTAACAAATACTAAAAAAATTGATTATGGGTGATGAAGACAGAAGTGATGATTGTGGATGACTGGCATGACAGTTTTGAGTACCCCATCTCATTATTTAAGAACCAATAAGACTTGTTTTTAGCATCTCTTACACACAGCTTTACATTTTCTGTGATTTTGGACTTTGAAAAATCTTTGTGAACAAATGTTTGCAATTGGAACCTTGAAATTGATGCCAATATATTTAGTTTCTTCTTGCTAACTTACAATATTTTTTTCAAAGTTAGTCAATTGTTTAACCTATCCCAAAACCCTTATTTCCATGCTTATGGGTGCGGCTACCTTAAGGCGGTTCTTGAATGAACTCTCTTTAATCCCTAAATGCCCAAGGGATAAGGGCAAAATATAGATGCCTTATAAAATGAGTTTTTTGTAACTTTGATGAAGTTTGCTTCAAAAGAGAAAACAAGAATCATGATGTTTAGAAATTATCCCTATGGTCTAACACTCAAAAAAGGTTTTGGACTCTTATTTAATGAATTTAGAAGCATTTACCATCTAATATTCATCAAAATTAAAAAAAAAATTCATGGAATTTAAAATTTGGTATGATTGGTTAAAATAAACATCATATTCTAAAACTCAAAAGTGCAATCTTTTTGAAGGAGAGAACATCATTAGTCTTCCAAAATAGTAAACTTTGTAACACTAGCAAATATTAAAGTGTTTGTCTTTGGAAAATTCTCCTTGGTGGAGTTTAATTTGGATTTAAATGATTCAAATTGGGTTGGAAAGTAGAATTGCTTTCCTGTATGAAAGTAATTATATATTTCAAAAAAAATTCTTTTGTTTTGGGCAACCCATAAAAAAGAAAAGCAACCAAAAAATGGTTGATTGGGTGTTTAGGGGCTAGTCATAAATCATAAAAGAAAAGGTGTATTTTATTGCAAGAGTCAATCACATTCCTTGATTTCACCTTATCTTTTTAAAAGTTGATCAGAACGGTCTATGGGAGGCTCAAAATCACATACACCTGCCTACTACAAAAAAATTGAAATTTTATCAAGAATTCAACAATGCTTCAAAAAATATGACAAAAATTGTTTTACATGTAGAATTCATTTCAATTTGTCAAAAAATTAGACAAAAAAAATCTCCTTGTCTAAAAAGCCCACAAAAATGCAGATCAGCCCTTAACGTGTGGCTTTTTGAGCTACCTACCTTAAGCAATATAATAACAAACTAGCAATACCTAAGTTGTAAACCATGTGAAATCTTTGTATCTAGATAGTTGCATGCGCCTCCAAGTGGCCACACATTGAGTCATAAGGTGATTTTCACTATATGGCAACCCAAATGTTGAGGCAATCTAAATGCAATATTTAGTGTAATTGTTAGCAAGGGGGTAATTTTTGTTTGGTTTATGGGCAAGGGGGTTAATTTACAATTGCTTATTGGATAAAGGCAAGGAATGTGTTTTGGGGGCAAATTATTTGCCAAAATCTATTTTCATGTTGGCATTAAATACCTTGACATTATTGGTTGCTTGCATTCTGACTCAATTGAACAGTAGAATTAGATCCATATTATATACCATCAATATTTGGAGGTATATAGAGAACATATAAGTGCACATAATCTTTTTGGTTTATTGATATTGGTTTGTGTTCAATATCTTGCAACGTTATACAAGACTTGATGAACTCTCACAAACATTCTAAACATTGTGCTTGTTTTGTGTTGACATTGTATAGGTCCACATTGGATTTGGTAATGGCTGTTGTTGCTCCACCAATTTTCTTTAAGGGGAAATCTCTTGCGTAAGTGTGCATGGGAATAATTAGCATTGATCATATTTGGGACTTTGGTTTGTTTGTAGTTTCTATTGGATTTATGAGATGTGCTTAGTAGGGGATCTCAATTGCCAGGAGTTTAGGTGTGTGAGTGTTGTATGAAAATTAGATGGTCAAAATTTAATACTATAAAAAATATAATTTTCTATTTTACATTCTATTTTTTTTGTTATGACATTTTGGTTGGTGGCTAAGTTGGTTGGTGCCCAGATTGGTGTTAGATTTTAAATTTTTTTCACATCTTATTTTTTTTTGTTTGGATCCTAGTTAGGCACTTTTGTTTACACAAAATTTTGATGTTTATTTCACTCCCCATTTTTTTTGTTAAACATTTCTAGTGGGCTTAAATTTATATTTTATTTTGACACCGTATTTTTTGCTATGATATAGGCTATGAAACTTTGGTTGGTTTTAAATTTTGATTTTTTTTCACTCATATTATATTTGTTAAGTCACTTTTGCTTTGGCTTTTTATCCAATACAACTTGACCCCTTGAATACCTAGCTGTCTATATAAATCTATATTAGATGTAGTCTTATGCATATGACAACTCCAAATCTTGTGCTCTTATATTAGTTTTAAAAAAAAATTAATGCCTTACATTTGTAGTATACCTATATTATTTATATTTGATTTAGGACTTTGAATGCACTCTTCTTTATTTGTAAGTTTGTTATAACTTTTATCTCAAATGAATAAAACCTTTGCTATAACATGCCGCACATCAATTCTAAAATAGGCTAAGTGATCCACCGAGGTTTTGGTTATGTTTCAGGGGTATGAACAAAGGTGGTTAGTGTGGTGAGCTTGGTGAGCGTTTCCTTGCGATGTTTGGTGGTGACTGCAGCAATCTGTTAGGGTGAAGTGTAACGCTTCGTCCAAGTCGGAGTATTCACTGCAACGTGGCCAGCAGAGAGAGCTAGAGAGAGAGACAAAAAGAGGGCAATGGCGTTAGAGGATAAAGCCAATGATGATAAGGATGTGAGCGGCAGAGGGAGAAGGGAGGTGAGGGTTAGGTTATGGATAGAATTAGGTTTATTTTTAAGTTTAGGGTTAGGGTTGGATTCAATTGCCTATAGCATCTACTCTAGTTTAGAGTCTCTCAAGGATCTATTGGCACGGTATGGGGCATTTGTGGCCACCAAATGGTCTAGCTTTGATGTGTTACGGATAGTGGGCCCCCTTGGATGTTTCACCCTAAGGTTTAATAGAAAGGTTCATATTGATATATTGAAGAAAGATGAGATGCAGCCAACAACCACAGAAAAGGACCAATTGGTGTGGTATACAAGTAAGTATGGCTATTTTGATGCTTTTGTACTTTTACGGTGTTTTGTTTTGTTTTGTATTGATTTTATTGTGGCAGTCATACTAATGCTAAGACTTGTCGCAAATTCAAAAAAGCTTTGATCAATCAACAAAGTTGATTTAGACCGCAGGCTGTAAGTTTTTCCCATTATCCATAATCAATGATGAAGGCGCAAAGTGATGTGTAATGAAATTTAAATTTCATTACACATTTTGTTATTGGCTTTTCCTCTGCAAAAACATCATTGATTGGTAAGGCTGGCTCCTATTGGTTGGCATATAAGCGCAATAGTTGTTTGATTTTTCTATGGTGGTTGCTTGATCTTTCCGTGGCAGTTATTTAGGCTAGAAGCCAATAATGGCCATGGCCAAGAGGGGGAAGGCATTGGTGGGGCACCACGTTGCCAGCAGCAGCCATAGGGTGATTGCAAGAAACACTTGTACTATTTTCTACCCCCTTCACCTCCTATAGGTGGTTTTTGGCTCCTATCTTTTGCAAGCCAAGTCATTTTGAGTTGAAATTTCAAAGGAAGGTACATGTCATAGTTACAGACCTTTTATAGTTTTTACAATTTTTTTAAATTTATTTTATTATTTTTAAACAGCCCCCAAATAGGTGTCTACCTTGGCCATTTTGGGGTTTTTAGTACTATTTTGGGTCCAAAAAAGTGAATCTCATGCCACAAATTGAGGAAATTGTTCATCATAGAGCTTTATATGGATTAGTAAAAGGGTTCTAGGAAATTATGAATTCTCTGCCTTCCACATGCTCTCAAAGTGGGCATCCTTTGGTCAAGCATTGAAGAAAGAAAACAAACTTCCCCAAAAAATCAATTTCACCAATTCAAGCATCTCAAATAGAGCAAAAACTGCCATTTTTTGAAATGTTCTTTGGGTTTTTTTTGTAATTACTAAAATTGAAAACATGGCAGCCTAGAAATTTTGGTAATTTCAACTCCACATGCCTGCGTAGTACTTCCTACCATTAACTAGCACTACATAGTACCACTGACCAATGACATCATCTGAGGATGTGATTTTTTTTTTCATCCATTCATTGAATTATCATTATTGATAGTTGGCCTTCTGAAATGACATGCCACATGTCTTGTTCCCAATAGATTTGGGATGGGAGGGACGGTTCAAATTTCCTCTGCGAGGATGCTGTGTAGTACTTGCAGTACTAGTAGCACTACTAGTACTGCATCCAAAACACTAGTAGAAAATGGGAAATAAACTACTGCATACAGCCAAGTAGAATGCCACTATAGTGTGTAACAATTGCAAATCAACATGAAAAGTTTGGGTGACAACTATGACAGCAGTTTATCAATTATAAACTTGGTGTAAATTACGCATAGTTGTTTTTGTAGTTGTAAGTACTACTACATAAACATCTTGCAATTGTATTATAGTCAATTACACTACTATGATAATAACTTAATCATCTTGGAGCAACAGATAATTTGTCATCCTCAAATTTCAATCTACTCATGGATGTAAACCGTTCATGGAGACTGCACTATCTATCCAAGTTGTACTATAGTTTTAATAGACGTATATGTCTACTACAATACTACTACAATACAACCAAAGTACAAATGTACCTACTCATGTTGGGAGTGCTCCTTATTGTTCACTCCATTAAAATTTTGGTCTGACCTTTTTTAGTTTTGGGCAACCAATTTTGTTCAATTACTCCATTTTGGGTGATAGTGTGGATTCATTTTAGAGTTGCAGTTGTATTGCAGTCGCAAGGTAGTTGTTCTTCAACTTCTCAAACTAATGTACTCAACTAAGACATAACTCTATTGTTCCTACCTTTTTTTTCTATGGTATTGCATGTCTCTTGAGGTTTTTTTTATACACTTGGGCGCTTGCAAGAAATAAATTTACTTTCAGAGTAAGATGTGTGAATAGGGTCTGTCTGTACAGTTGTAATGTTGTCGCAAAACAGTAGTTCCTTAGTTAGTTACAACTAATTAACTACTAAAAAACTACTACCACGCTACTGTTTCCTATAGTTTTGGTGATCTGATTTCTTTCTTTACAACTACCACTAGCGTCCTTCTTTTCACTCTCCCTTGTTGTTTGAATCGCTCTTACTACCTTTTGTAACCATTGTGTGAATGCATTATAATAGAGCAATTGTGTTTTAGTTCAATCTTAGTTGTAAGGTAGGAGCACCCATCAACGTCAAACTAAGGGTTTTGAACATGATGACTATTAATAAACAAATAACAAATTATAGGATCTTATTAGGAACAAAAAAAAATGAGTTTGCACTTGCAAATGTATTATTTGGATATTATGAGAATAAATTAAGAGTTTTTAAAGTGCAAACTGCCATTGCACCCATAACCACTTTTAAGAATTCATGTTCACACGTTGTACATTCATGTCATTACATCTATTCACTTCCACAGATTTTCCAAGATTTTAGAAGTGATGGTTATGGGGATACTAACGCTTATGGGTGCTCCTACCTTATATATTTGACCTAATTCAACATGTAGTTGTTATTGAGTTGATGCTTCAGTCTCACAATAGTCATATTTTTATGGTAAGGTTCTTTGAATTGAGGATACAACTAATTGGCAACTGCAATCAAGTTATTTGTGACAAGAAGTTAAGGTTAGTGCTCACTTGCCTACTATCCTCAAAAGCTATAAGTGGATACTTCAAATTTCAATAAATGGTTGTTGGTTGTACTTGTATAAGGCCAAAATCTTTTCTGAAAATGGTATTCCCTTGCATTGGTACACAATGTTTGCAATAACATTTGTACTCAAAGAAATAAAACTAATACCTGGCACATGCTAGGGCATTATCCTCTACTGATAATTCAATTGCGTCAACCAATGATGGTGTCATGGGCTGCCTTGGGAATTGCTGAGGGTAGTTAAGCCGCTCGATTCTACCGTGGTAGTGATGAAAACATCTCAAGTATGCAACACTTCCCTCTTGGCACGTGCTTGTTTTTGCAAAACCACTTTCCAACCTGGTCTGTTGTGAACATCAGAGAAAAAAGCTTGTGTAGCTTGGCTTGGGAAAATGAAAGGCTCTGCCATCCTTGCCATCTTGTGACAAAAGTTCACAACAAGAAACTCAACTTCATTTCACATGTATGTGGTATTTCCTCTGTTGTCATGTCTCTTCACCCACTCACACTACAGAAGAATCATTGGAGTTTCAAGACAACCATAGTCCAACTTCAGAATGTCCCTCAACATGCCTACAAAATTTACCGTGATGTCACGAGCATCTGCGGTTGGTACATGAAATACTGAAACAATCCCACCATTGAATGTCTGCAAGTTTGTTGTTGACTCATCCTCCACTATGAAATGGTTTCCAAAAGACTTCATCTTCAAATACCGGATGGCTTTCCGCAAGGGCTTCTTGGACAACAATAAGCGATTCATGTCCTCTGCATTTGTCACATCCAGTACAGTCTCTTACATTGTCTGTTTCACCCAATTCTCAAAGCATACTATGCTCGGATTTATTTCTCTCTCACACTCCCATTTTCCGCACATGGGAGTAAAACTCAATCAACAGTATTTCATGGACATGACAGCCATGACATTAAAACAATGTGCCCCAATACTTAAATGAAAACAAACTGAACCAGCTCAAAGAACCACTGAATGCAGTCATTTTCTAGTCGATTCTTAGTTGTTTCTCAGTTGTAGGATTCTGGTAGTCACTAAAGTAATTGAATTGCCACTAATTCTACTCTACATTTAACTTTTGCATTGCTTCAGTTGTGGTACAGTTGCCATTTAGTTACAAGTGATGAATACAACCACTACAGTCAAAAGTACAACTCTTGTACAACTAACAATACGATACTTACAACTACAGTAAGATGTTTGGCATTTTAGTCATTTTGTAGTTGACAACCAGTATCTCTTTAGAAAACAACTGCATACAGTCATCTCAACGACTACACCATTACTACTATTATAGTGGTTTATGATTATTTAACCCCTAAAGGACTAAGTGTCTGTTTAGGGGACAAATGGGATTTCAGGCATGTACCTATGGCTAAACTTCTTTGTGTGATTTTTTGAAACTTTTATTGAAGATGGGGAATTCAAAGATTTGTGTGCTCATCTGATTTTTTTTTCATTTTGACATTTTTTGAAGAAGTAAAAAATGAATTTCTAAATTTTTTTGGAGATGGAACAGTTCGGGCAGCCCCTTTTTTTTTTAAATTTACATTTTTTTAAAATAAAAATCTAAAATTGGTTCTTTGAGTTTACATATACATTAGAAGTTTTGAATCACTCATTTCCAATAAATGAGTGAGGACTTTTAGTTAACTGGTAGTTATGGCTCCATAACTACCAGTTAACTAAAAGTCCTCATAACTTTCATCTCATTTATTGGAAATGAGTGATTCAAAGCTTCTAATGTATATGTAAACTCAAAGAACCAATTTCAGATTTTTATTTAAAAAAGTTTTTGGGCTGCCCGAACTGCCCTATCTCCAAAAAATTCAGAAATTCAATTGTTACTTCTTCAAAAAATGTCAAAATGAAAAAAAAATTAGATGTGCACACGGATCTTTGAATTCCCCATCTTTGATAAAAGTTTCAAAAAATCACACAAAGTAGTTTAGCCATAGGTACATGCCCAAAATCCTATTTGTCCTCCAAACGGACACTCAATCCTTTAGGGGTTAATCCTAAGGTTCATTGTTTCAGTACATATGCTGAATATATTTAGGGGTTAAAGACAAGTACTTACAACAATAGCGAGTGCATGATAGTCATGTTTTGAAGAACATACTAATGTGCTATATCCCAGAGTTCAACGCTCATGACATATGGTTTACTTGCACCTTCTAGAACCTCTTCTGCATCTCCATATTCTTCCTCTGCATCCCAAATCCTGCGCTGCACAACCTCAAATCTCTGCAAATATTCCATAACAAATCCAATGCACTCATCTCTCACATAGCCTTTTGCCATGGAAGCTTCTGGCCTGGCCGTATTCCGTACATACCTTTTCAAGGTCTTCATGTACCGTTCCACCGGGTACATCCATCTTGTTCCCACAGGGCCACATATGTCCAACCTCTCTACAAGATGGTGTGACAAGTGTGTCACTATATCAAAAAATGATGGGGGAAACTCCACCTCCAAGATTGCCATGCTCTTTGCAAGATCTGCCTTAAGTGAAGGGAATTCTGAGGGGTCATATACGCTGGTGCATATCCGCCGGTAGACCTTGCACATCCTCATGATAGCCAATCTTGGTCTAGCCTGCAATAAACCTCTAAGTGTAAGTGGCATGATCTGCTGCATGAGAACATGATAATTGTGGGACTTCAACCCTCCAAACTTCTTCCCTCAAATAAATCTTCCTAAGTTGGAAGGATGTCCACTAGGTGTCTTCAATCCTTCAATTGTGCCAACAAAAATACCAAACTCTCCATTAGTTAACACGTACGGCGCCAAAGGTTTCATCATCTTCCCTCCTTGTTTGGGATTTTGAGTCAACTAAAGGTGTGGCCAAATATTCCGTCTCTATAGGTCCCGCCTAACCTTCATCGAATCCTTCTTTTGTATAATTGTCTTCAAAAAGTTCTTTGTAATGTTCATCTCACAATGCATGGGATCTAGGGTATAACCGGATCAAAAGCTCCTATATTCCAATCAATCACAATTGCTATTAGTACATTAGAAATTCAAAAAAGTTCCAAAGTTTTAGCCACAAGATTTTAGAGTTTCAGCAGACGACAGTCAAAAACTACTACAGAACAACTCAATACTGATTTTGTAGTTATTGTGTAGTTGTTTTTTAGACGCCATTCACTACTTTACAACTACATGCTCACAAAACAGTCACAACTACAACTAAAAAACAACTACTGGACGACCAATTAATTCTGCCTTCGTTGGAATTGTGACTACAATCTTACTATTACCTTTCTCCACATTCCATGAGATGCTATGATTGTTACTAAGTGCACTTAAGTGACAATTCTAGCATTTGCAAGTCATTCTACAAATTTCAAATTTGAAGGACATCTTTGGGCAAAGGTTCAATGTCTAACCTTCCAACAAGGGAGAGTATTTAGTATTGAAACCCTCTTCACACCATGTACTTTGCAAGGGTTGTTATCCCTACTTCCAAAGGCTTTCCACACTCTATATTTTTCTACATGTGGTAGCTGCTTTGTGCTGGTAATGTCAATAGGCTCACTTTGCTCTTCCATGCGTCCGTCAAACTGGTCCATCATGTCCTCCCTATTGAAACAATGGTCACCTGGCAGCCACCTTTGAGTCCCGCCATAAACTTGCTTGGCCAACTTTGTAGAATGCTTTGCCCCCATTGCAGATCCGCAAATTAGGCATGCAGCATATCCTTGGTGAGCAAAACCTCCAACTGTGCCGTATCCTAGAAAATCGTGGATGGTCCATAGTAACATGGCTTGCAATTTAAAAACTTGATGACCCACTTCTTTGCATGCATCATATGCACGGACACCTCCCCACAACTGCAGCAGCTCCTCCACCAATGGCTCCATATACACATCAAACACCTCTGAGGTGATGGACTATTTCCCTGGAATCAACAGTGCAAGAAATACAAAAAACTTTTTTGTGCAAAGCCACAAGGGAAGGTTATAGTTCAAAAGTGTCAGTGGCCATGTCAACTTCGTTGATCTTGACTGCTAAAATGGGTTCACTCCATCTGCAGCAAGAGCAAGGTGGATGTTGTGGGCATCCAGACCAAATGTTGGGTCTACTTTGGTGTGGAAATGCTTCCACACCTTGGAGTCACAGGGGGTCGCACAAGATTGTCCCTGCCATCCCTGTTGCTTCAATTCTTGTCATGCCACCTCAACATTCTAGAAATGCTAGGACTCCAAAACATCTGCTGCAGTTTGGATATGAGAGGAAAGTGCCGCAGTACTTTCACAAGAAACACCTTCCGTACCTCGTCCCAGAATCTCGGTCCACCACACTTGGGACACCATACGGCATTTGCATACTCGCCACAGAATAGTACACACTCACTCTTGCACGCATGGATGGAGTTGTAAGAGAGCCCCAACTTACTAGTCAGGCGCTTAGCGGCATAGTAGTTTTGTGGCAAGATGTTCTCGACAAGAAGCTGGCTTTGCAACAATGTGAACAATTCATTGGCAAAACTTTTGCTAACTCCGTGAACTGTACATATGTTCATAAAGAGAATTGTTGCGGCCAGCTTAGTACTTCTTGCTCGTGCATACAACAGTTTGATTGCCTCCTCCAAAACTTCAGCCTCAAAGGAATCTTGTGCATGAACATCTCTGTTGTCATCACCCACTATCTCATTGACCTCAGATATTGTCTGATCCATGTCATTGGTGGCATAGATGTCATCTCCCAAGCCAAATGCCTCCACTACTTTTGCTTGCACCCATTCCTCTATATTGTGAAGAGGTGTTATCTCCGGAAATGCATCATTCACCATTCCCTAGGTATTGATCGTAGCATCTATTTCCACATCCGCTAGCACAGGAGGCCTCTGCAACAATTCCTCCCACTCATTGTCCAAATCATCTCGTTCACCTGGTCCCCTCCACACCCTACACTTTGGTGCCCTTCTGTGCTGTGTAAGATGTTTAATAATTGTTCTCAACAAGCACCTTTTCCTCCCTCTACAAATACAATAAGGGCAATGCAAATGCATTTTGTTGAAAAATGAATCCCTCCTCACTTCTTTGGTCCAAAGCCTCTCATCTCGAAGGTGCACTTTTTGCGTATCAGATATAGGCAGCTGACCAATTTCCATATTTCACCTCTTGAAAATAAAACAACAATGGCTAAGTCTGGGTGGTTTAAGTGGAACTCTTTCACACTTAACATGCTGTTGATTTTTATATGAAGCATACAACTATTCTAAGACTAAAAAACAACTAGTTTATGACTATGATATGACTATTATGTATACTCAACTACATATCAACTAACATCCAACTAGAACAAAACTACAAGTACTATTGTAGTTGTGTGACCAACTGTAATGTAAGTCGTGCTTGAACAAAAGATGACCAACATAAATCACCTGCTATACTTGTCTTCTCTCCTGCTCCAGCCTCACTTCCACACACATTTGCAAGTGAATTTTGACAAGGCCACTCCTGTACAACTCCTCCATACTTTTGCCTCCTCTCTTTTGCCAAGATTTGCACTCCTTTGGAAGTCCTCCTACTTTTGTCCTCCTCTCTTGTTAAATCTGCATGCTCATTTTTACTTTTGTGAAATGTAGGAATCAGTTGGAGAGAGAAGAACCGCACTCAATCTAGCAATGCATGAGCAAAATGATAATGGAGGTGGAGAGAAGGGTGCTTACAAGTTGATGAGGGATGCTAGAGTGGCCGAGCTTGCTTCTAGATTTGTGGTGCCCTTGCAAATTGCAAGTGAAGAGTTGTGAAAGACCTTCTTTTTTTTGAATTTTGTTGCAGCCGGAGAGGACACCACCAAATTGTTATTAGGCAATGAATGCTGTGGTTTAGGCCAAGGACAGTAGGTTTTAAGTGACGGAGACTTGTTTTAGTTGTTTTTTGGTAAAATTATAGTCGTAATTTAGTTGATTTTTTGTAGATTTTTAGTCATTTGTAAAGCGGGTTAGAGTTTCTCTTTTTGTGGAGGAAGCGGGGGCATTTCCCCCCATTTCAACCAGATCTTGTTTTTTGGTGGCAGCCTAGAATCTCATTGCGCGGATCTACATTGTTGTAGGAGGTGTGCTACACGTGGTTGGGATCACTGGAGGCGTATTGCAAGATCCTCGCGTCCCAAAAGTTTGCTATGCAAGAGCTCCAGATTAGACTCTAGAATTACAAGAGGGAAAGCAGCAGCCAGGTTTACGACCGTGACGGAAGTTTAAGCTGTGCAAGTGGCACCCACATTGCAAAGCAAGAGCATTGTCGGTGGATTGCATTATCCTAGTTTAAGTCACCTTCACAACCCCGTAGCCATGAGTTCTGCTTTGGAAGATTCACAAGCGTTGTACAAGCCAGACCCTGTGTCCGAAGGTGTGAGTGTCTACTTTCATTGTTGAGGTTCCTACTATGCTTGTACTTTGCTAGTTAAGGTCAGATGTTTATATATGGTTTATGAAGGTTAATGATGGAGGTCTTTGCATTCCCTCTTATGCAATGTACATCTGCGTGATCAAGCAGCTAAGGAAAGATTAGTTGATTTTTTTTTTTTACATTTACCAGCCCCCTCCCCCGGCGTGATGAAGCCACGAGGGGGGAGAAATTTGGTTGTTCATTTTGAAATTGAGCTCTTTCAGCCCCCCACGTGATCAAGTCGTAGAGGGAAGGTCAGTTACTTTGATTTTAAAATTCGTGCATCCAGTCCCTTCTACATGGTCAAGCCTCAAGGGGCCACTTTTTCTCTTGAAATGTCTAGCCTTGGTCTTCAATATAGAAGAAGCACCCAAATGTGACACTTACCTCAGATGTGGTAATTTGGAGAGTCTTCTGAGAATTTAATGGCATGCGCTTGTTAGGAAATGGGTATAGTTTCAAACAAAATTGTTTTCAGAATTTTTTGAGATTGCATGAATAAATTATGAATTGTTGAAGGTAACTCCCTAGATTCACCTATTGTGGACAAAGTTGTCTTGTTGGACATGTTTTGGGGTTTGGTTGTCATGTTGTCTGTTAGACGTTTGATGTTGCACATGACAAGTGTCAAGTATGAGTGATGATTTTGTCTAATAAGGCCCTTTTTTATAGCTGAGATAATTATTTCAATTTACTTTAAATATGATCCAAATTGTAAATTTTAATAAGTGTATATAAAATTGAGATACTTTAATAAAATGAAACATTAATATGTCAAGATTAGAAATAGAAAATACTTTATTTAAAAGTCAACCTTAAAATTGACTTTACTAGACGGACAAAAGGTCTCTTGTCCGTTTGTGATGTCAAGTTTGTCGAGTTGTCGTCATGTCGGGGAAGACAACCATGATTGTGGACACTAGACCCTTGAAAAAGCAACAACAACAAGACCATGTCATGACAACAAAAAGAGCATATCACACCCAATTAAAAATTACCACCTACACAATTTCTATTTCCCTATGTCAACTTGCATGTCTGATTTGGGTGCATTTGTGTCTTGTTTGAGTGCAAATTTGTCTACTTTATGTTTAATTTTAGATGTCAGAGAACGGCTGGTGTTGCAATTGGATGCTCCTACCTTAATCAGCAATACACATCAACAGTCTGCAAAGATGGAGAGGTATTTGATTTGATGGCTCATCTTATAAAGAGGCTTTTTTATATACAAGTATGGCTGAGGTCAGAACTCCTCAAAAGCAAGGCTCTCAGCACAGAGAAACTGTGGTTTTCTCAAACTAATCTCCTTGCATTGTCAAGCCACAGAGGGTCCATTGTTTTTCGTGAGATTTTTGGATTTCTGAGACTAAACCCCTTTGTGTGATGAAGCTCAGGAGAGGACTCTAGGGTGTTTTTTTTTTTGAATTGCCATTACATTGTTTGTTGTGCTAATTCCATGTCATGGTTACTATTTTGTACTTTGCAAGAATGGAAGAAACTCCGGAGGAGTTTTTAGGAGTTAATTGGGAGCAGGAGCACACGCTAGTGCAGGAGCAGTTCAAGGAAGATGGCGCAAGTGGATCCATCCAAATTCCACTTCTAGATTTGGTGAGTTGGGTCAAACAATGGGATAAACTATACAATCGTGACCAAGCGAACATGCTTGCCGTTGGTGGATCGGAATATAGGGCCCATACAAGAGCACATCCGTCCTATGCTAGCAGTTACAATGATGCAGGCATGGGGTCGTCCCGGCAAATGAAGCAAAAGATTTCGGACATTGAAGCGTTTCAGATGCAGTCTACTTGGTGGAAACCTTATCACCTTACCATTGAAGATGACGGGGACATAGACAGTGCATGCAGTGGTAAAAATTCATGGGATTTGGAGCTCCGCGCCAACCCTACCCGTTTCTTGGATATGACCAAGACGTTCAAGAAGCAGATGGAGGAGGCCATCAGGCAATTCAAGGCTTACATGGACTCACTCTTCACGTATGTGCCAGGCCCGCTGGGCAACTATGGCTTTAAAAATGCTGTTTTTTGTTTTATGAAGACCAAGCGCTCTTCAATGAGGGAGAAGTACTTCAATGATAAGCAAAATAATAAGGCAAAGGAGTGTCCTCTCACCATGAATGAGGAGCAGTGGGAATGTATGAAGATCTACTTTGAGGAGACAAAGGAGTTGTCAGCAAGAATATCTCTTGCACAAAGCAATGTCACATCAATGTCCAAAGTTGGGTGCAAGGAAAAACCACGTGACGCTCGAGCGATATGTCACCCAATATTCATACTCAGAACCCTAACCCTTATCACATGTCTTTGAATCTAAAAGTTCTAATGTTGTATCAATGCTGAGCAGAAGCGGATGGCAGTGCGTAACAAACCATTAGAAGCCAAAGGATTTGACACAAACAATCCGGCAAAATCAGTAAGTTACTCCATTGAATTGTGAGCTTAATGAAAGTTTGATGTATAGTGAGGTATACACTTGACTTTTCATGAGATATTAACAGTATTTTGCCTTCCTTTTTAGCATTCAATTATAGTGATTTAGAGTGATGTATAATTTCAGATTTTGCATTGGAAATGAGCAAGGCTTTCCATTGATTTGATTGGATTCTTGATGTTTAGGGTTTAGAGTGATGTATAATTTATGATTTTGCATTGGAAATGAGCAAGGCTTTGCCTTGCTTGATTTGGGTTCTTGTTGTTGAACTTAGAGTGGTGTATAATTTTTGATTTTGCATTGGAAATGAGCAAGGCTTTGCCTTCATTTGATTGGATTCTTGATGCTTAGGGTTTAGAGTGATGTATAATTTTTGATTTTGCATTGGAAATGAGCAAGGCTTTGCCTTGCTCATTGTGGACTCATCTAGTTGGATGTATAGTCAATTTTAGGGTTTTAGATATTGCATTGGAATTGATCAAGGCTTTGCCTTGATGTTTTTATGAGTTTTTATTATTTAGGGTTTAGAGTGATTTGTAATATGTGATTTTGCATTTGAAATTTGCAATGCTTTATCTTGCTTGGTGTGGACTCATCTACTTGGAGGTAGAGGCAATTTTATTGTTAGGATTTTGTATTGGAAATGAGGAAGGCTTTATCTTGATTTGATTGGACTCTTGTTGTTGGATTTAGAGTGGTGTTTAATTTCAGATTTTGATTAGAAAAAAGCATTGATTTGCATTGCTTTTGTTGGATTCATGTAGTTGGTTTTAGAAAGGTGTATGCTTTCAGATTTTGCATTGGAAATGAGCAAGACTTTGCATTGCTTGTTGTGGACTCAATCCATCAAGTTGGATGTAGACTCAATTTTAGGGTTAAGATCTTGCATTGGAATTGAACAAGACTTTGCCTTGATTTTTTGGAGTTTTTGTAGTTTAGGGTTTAAAGTAATGTGCTATTTTTGATTTTGCATTTGAAATTTGCAATGCTTTCCCAATTGACAATGTAAGATGGGAGTTTTTGTTGTCCCTAGGTTATATCCAATCAAGCTTCAGACCGGTTTTCAGTGATGGAGAAAAGGCAAGATGCTTTTTAGGAATCTCTTATCCAAATGCTTCAAGTCATAGCAGCAAACAGTACAGGTATATCAAACCTCAAGGGCATGGTGGAGGGGGTCAATGGGAGCATTCTTGCTTTAACGCGGTCGGTGGCGCCCAAGAGGGATAGTCTTGCAAAGGTTGGGGTGCAGAATTTAGTTAATGTGGGCAAGGGTGACAACATGGATGTGGACAAGGTTGTTCAAGAGACAACGACACTTCTGGTTGCGGACAGCAAGGGCAAGGGGCCATCACAAGAGGATCCTTATGGTTTTGATGAGAACATTTTGCGCTTGGCAAAAAAGGGCGGTGAACAGGTCAAAGGTTCAAACACGGTGACTATAAAAGACTTGCCCATTGAAAATAGCGCCAATGCCCCTATATCGGAGGTGTGTTTCTAAATTTTTTTTTGAGATTGAAGTTCTTCATGGTAGAAGTGTAGGCTAATTTATTGTCAAATGCTATGAAGTGACAATAGTCTGCATTAGTCAAGTAACAGTTGGTAGTCATTGTGTAGTTGCGTGTTGAAGGGCTATTGTAGTTGTGTTACAATGTAGGTTAAGTGCCCTTGATGCAAAAATGCAATCATAGCCAATGTAGTTGGAACGAAGTTGAATTGACTACTATATGTCTGAAATGTTCAGTTGTTTTGTGTTAGTGCATTTGGATAGGGTTTAAGAAAATAGTTGTGATGTAGCAGTTTTATTATCTTCATGTAACTATGCGACTCTTATTGACTCAATGTTTTTGTATTTTTGAGTATGTTCATAGCACGGGGGTGCAAGGACATCAACACAGCAAAGGAAAAGTCAGCGCTTCATAGTACCCGCCACGACTACTGTTGTTTAGGTGAACCAGAAGACTGCGTAGATGATTATATTTGTATTTATGTGTGTACTTCTACCTCCAAACAACACATTTTCTAACAAGTGTTTTGGGTGAAGGTGCACGAGAAGAGGGAAATGAAGCAGAAGGCAATGGCGAATTCTTTGAAGGACGGGGAGAAATCTTTGTAGAAGGTAATTGTTGCTTCTATTGAACTTAAAACTCATTGTTGTGTTTTCCTTGTGAGACACTAAACTTTATTGTCTTGCTGTTCACAACTGTATATGGGGTAGATGGTTTGGCTTATGAACCCTAGCACGTCAAACAAGATTGTTGGAGGTGGAACCGTTAGGTTGGAAGGGGAGAAGGTGCACTGCTGCATCATTCTCAAGGGGTGGGTCAAGGTCAACGTTGTGGAGGTTTTCAAATCAGAGGTGCCTCTCATGCATCCTAACAACATGGATGACCAGCTTCTCATGAAGCATGCAATGAAGACAAATACACTATGGAAGGTGCTGCACGTGCAGGCGACTACTTGAAGTTTTACTTTCTATTATGGTTGATATGCTTTTTATGATGTAGTCACAATAGAGGAGGCCAGGGTGCAACCGCATTGCAACTGGCTTTAGTTGTGGGTTTTTTGGAACTCTCCTATTCAACCTAAGCTTTATTGCAATATACACTATTTATTTTCTAATGAACGACTCATATATCACTAGTTTGCGACTGGCAAACAACTAATATGCAACTTATCGGCAACTGATATATAGCTCAAGTACAACTACATTAAGACTTGTTCCTTACTAAATTGCTTCTCTGGTATAACTATGGTTCAACTAGGTTGCAACTATGAAGCATTTTACTTACAACTCCATCCAAACTTATGAGAAGTGTAGCTGTAGTGGTCCATGGTGAAATAACTACTGGGTTACAACTGTTTTGTTACTATGTCATAATGGTTCAAGGTTTAGCCACAACTTTTATTCAATTGAGGAACAACTAAATCGTTGAACTATTCTCCTTTTTAGTTGTATGTTAGTATTACAATGGAGTACACTGCCAATATGTCCCTAAACATGATTACAAATCAAGCAATAGGCGACTAAATTATGACTAGAAATCAAGCAATAGATGACTAAAATACGACTACAAATCAAGCAACAAATGACTAAAATACGACTAAAAATAACCGTAAATCTGACAAAGAACTAAAGTACCACTAAACAACAATTGTATCATTGTTTAGGTAAACCCTGCAAACCAAAAGGTCACAAAACAACCCTTAAACAACTGTGTGCCAACTAAAGTACAACTACAGTACAACTGCTACAGAAATGTGACACAACAGGGTATGAATATCTGAATATATATATTTGCTCAAAGTTATTGAGACTACTTAAAATACAACTTGTGTTAATAAAATACTCATCTATCATATGTATATTAATTTATACCTTGGGAATAGTGAGAAAAATTTCTTGCAAGAAAGAAAAAAGAAAGACACAAAGGGGCAAGGATTCACTAAAATTTTGGGAGGGCAATGGATGAAAAGTCTTAGTCGTGCTCTGCAATTGTGTCCACTATGACTTGGTCATAAGTATTACAATACGATTGACTTGGATTAGGATACAACCATAGACAATTTTAGTTGTTTATCAGTGAAATATAGTCATAAACAAGAACAATGCAATAGTCAAGTGTAGTTGTTTATTTCCCTTTTTCTACTAGTGGAAAGAGGCACTTTGAGACAAAAACGTGAAGTCAATCTTGCAATCACCTCACAACACTTTTGCCAACTTCATCCAAGGGTTGATTTCATGCATCTTCAACACATTTTGCTTGCCCTTCTCAAGGTTATTTGTGTCTTTTGCCTTTCTTAGTTTGAGTTTGTTGGAATTGCTTGGTCTCTGGTGTACAAAGCAGGTAGACATCCCTTCCATGAGCTACTTAGCTGAACAGGCCAGGGGCAAAGGCTCCAATGGACATCAGAGAATCCTCAACATTCAACCTAACCAGGTACTGCAATCCTCATACCCCGCCAATGTTCTTTCCTCTTTGACTCGTGAGTGCTTCAACAAAGTTACCATGGAGTTGCAAGAAATTTTTATCAACATGATTCTCTGTACTTGTCATGGATTTGGTTTTGTGTTTTCTCTTTATCTAAATTGAATTCTTCATGTTTGATTTGCTTAGAATCTTGTGCATATAACATGGGCTCCGGCAGTAGAATTCTCATACATAGAGGATGTTTACTAATGCAAACCCCCCCCCTTTTTTTTTGCTTCATCATGGAAGTATGGAACTATATTTTTTTCTTCTTTGGGCTTGTGAATTGTTTCTATCTTTATTTAGTTATGGTTTTGCATTTACTCTTTGTTTGAATTCTATTTCCTTTTATTAGAGTATGGGAAAATCACTTTTGTTCCATATTTTTTTGACTAAGTTTTTTTTTCTAGTTTTAGTTTTATTTAACCTTATTTATTAATGATAAATGTTCTTTTTTTGTAGTGAATCAATTTTTTTAAGGGATGAGATCAAATGTTCATTGGAGGACAAAAATTCCTATCGGACAATTGGTATGACGATGTTTCTGTCCCCAAGTATCAAATCTCTCATCTTCCTAATTAATATGGTCTCATTATGAAAAAAACATATTATATATAAAATGATTCACGGGAAAGAGAACAGTAGATTGATTGTGGGTAAAAAAATGTTTAGACTTCCACAATAGATATTAGTTTAAATGGTTAAATGTTTTGATTATAAGGTATTTAACGCACCTGGAAGAGAGTTGTATGAGCCAATTTTAGCGGCCGTACTTTTCATGTGTTTACATGCTAGAGCAATGAAGACTAAGATAGTACGGCTATGCTACTTAAGTAACACAAAATAGAAGTAATTTGTAAATCAGAGCTTCTCCTTTGGCAATGTTGAATTGCTCTAAATCACGCTAGGCATATTTCCATGAGTTTTTTGTCCAACGTAAATAGGAATCATATCCCACCAGCGCAATACATGAACTTGCATTGCAATCTCATATATGAGAAGCACACTTTGTTAGGAATTTTCACAAACCAAATTTTTGAGGGCTAATCTTGAAGTATAGAAATCTTAATAGCGGGTTGAAAGACTTTACCCTCATTCACAACCACATAAAAAATGAAAAGAAATTGAACCTTCAATAGTCATCCGCTTCAAAATACATTGTATTCATTCTATTATAACCGAACAGTACTTTTAATATAGCATAAAAAAACTAGGAGCATGATCATTTTCTAAGCTGCACAGACAAAACCATGCACAATTTTCAACTCCAACTTTTTGTGTGCAAGATTTTTATTGCAATTGCAAATAGTTTGATTCATTTTGTAATGGTAAACATAAAGGTTTGTTAATGCTCAAGTGATAAGTAAGTTCACTACTATGACAAAAGTATGTTAACAAGAAAGATGGTAAAACATTTTGATAATTGCTAGTTCAAACCTTGTTGAATGGTTCCAAATTTTCATATGATTATGAATTTTTCTGACGTCTCCAATCAGTTTTTGAAGATTGCTATATTATGATTTTAAATAAACAACAAAATGCATTTATTTTATCAATCTAGTGATATCAAACTTAGAATAACAAAATAGGTCTGCTATAATTTTTATTAAAATATCCTATTTTTAATGCTCAACCTTTGAACGCCAGATGAATGACTATACTACTTGCCCCTTTAGAGTGTTATATGGCAGTTTCTACAATGGTGTGGCAAACGACCACCTATCATATTGTTTCTTTAAGTTGCAAAAGCAATAGTGCATGGTGTCCTCATGAAAATTGTGAAAAGGGTGGCATCAAACCTGACACCGTGTCTCTAAATCTTCTCACAATTTAGATTACCAAAAAATGTGAGCTCATTTGCTAAGGTTGTTTTTTGCCTACCACAATGCACCATGTATTCATTATCACTTCTACAAAAAGATTCACATGAGAAACAAATTTTTTTGCAGTACAAAATGTTTTTTTTGGGTGGACAAGGGACATTTTTGTGTCCTTGTCAATGTTTTGGGGTTAAGAACAACACTTTACCACAAGAGCTTGTTATTTTCATATTTTAAATGAATTCCAGGTACAACATGTGTTCTTGTTGATTGCTTCATGCAACCTTGGAAACATCAAGAGAATTATGTTTGATGAATTTCAATTGCTACAAAGAAAGCAATATGTTCAATGAACATGAGAATCTATATGCTATTGTATAGATTTAAATTTTGACATTTGCAAATGTAATCATATTTTATCAACAAAAGCGCTTCCATTGCTATTGAAGTAGGTTTCAACATGGTTTACAAGATTGCATATGTTGACGCATATGTATCAAAGTCCCATTGCTTTCAAAGGATTCAACACTCTTGGATAACCTATTCCTTCATAGGAGCACAATTATCACAACACTAATCTTTGAGCCATCGATGTCACCGTCTTTACACCATCTGCAATATGAATACACCATCACAAATAAGGCGTCAAGATTAAAAGGAAGAGAGGTTTTCAAAACCTCACAAGGAGTGACCACTATACTAGACAATCAACATCAAAAACAAACAATTTTGCAAGAAGAGGATTGATTCCTAATTATACTTAGCATTTGTTCAATAAACTACACAAAATAGTGTGTTTGGGTTGCCCCATACTAATTTCTTCACATTTTGCACTACTTGAACATTTATCATGACTATGGTAACTTTTTTCAATAATTACTAAGATAAACAATGGAGGAAGCAAGCAAATGTTGGGCATAGCAATAAGTGGCAAAGCTAGGGAGTAGGGAAGCCAAAACTTTAGATAAAATGAGGAATTAGTTATAGCCTAAAGAGAGTTGCATGCCTTTCCAAGTGACCAAGGATGAGTCATGAGGTAACTCTGCCAAGGTAAGGCAACCTAATTGTTAAGGCAACCTAAATGCACTATTTGGTGTAAATTACCCGGCCAGTACGCCATTGTGAACTTCTAGTTATTTATTTTTGGGTTTAGTTTACTAAATTACTAACGTACTAACATGGATTGAGTGTTGAAATTTTTCATCAACCCAAGTAGTGCAAAGTTGTTCAATAGAACTGCAATTGGGTGGATGACATTTTGGAGAAGGGGGTTGAAATATTGGAAGTATTTTGTATAGTCTGATCAAAACTAGACAATAGGGGTAAAAGGATTAAGAGAGGGAAAAAAGACTTGCCTGATACTATCTCGTGATCCAAATTTGGTGAGACATTGGAATCAGATCCAACCGCCCATTTAGATACAAAAACACCATGAGCCAAAGCACTAGAAATGTCTTCACTTGAGGAGAGAGCTACCATTGTTCCTGCTACTAAACTATCACCGGCTCCGCTCAAGTTGAAAATGGAAGCAGGTAGCGTAGGAAAAGTGAATGAAATTCATTCCTGTTTCATTTTTAGTAGTACTAGGTGGAGGTGTCTTTTGTGTGTTTCTGCTCCAAAAATAGACAAAAGGACCAAGTCTCATGAGTAATAGCTAGATAATAATAACTGTTAGTTAACCATTAAAAGACGAGCCTATAACCATGGATTTTATGTGGAATTATAATCATTTTTCAGAAGTTACTTTGGCAACATAATAAACATCAAAATTCAATATTACAATTTTAATAGAAGAAGGTATGTGCATACTACAAGTATAAAAAATATTCGTAAATTTTGGTGAAAGTTTGAAATTATTGTATTTTTTTGAAACAAATGCTAAAGAAATTCATATCAATTACAAAATGTATTCAATTATGCCATTTTTTTACCATAGATTGGAATCACAATGAAGATCAACCCAATTTTTTTTTTCCCATGTTACTAAAATTAGAAAAAGTAACCATCCCATGGTAATAGGCATTAAACTTATGATAGGAATAAGGATTTCAAAACTTAAATTTTTCCAAGAACTCAAAGTACTTGAGGAAACTAGACTTGGTAAACTCTCTATTACTAATTATGCTCAAACGCAATACACATTGTTTTAGTAACTTATATTGAGTGTTGGTAAAAAGATCCTCAAAACATCAAATACACTACACAATGGTGCATCTTTACTACTCAATTGGCAAGTGGGACCTCTTGTGAACATTGTGCATGCAAAAACTATTCATCTACATATTATAGACTACATTAACTATATCCCAATGGAATCTCAGATGAAAAACAATATTATTCCACTGTCTACAACAATTTTCAGTCATCTAGAAGCCACAAATTGGTCAATACGACGTTTAAGGGGTAAGAAGATGCATCAAAACAAGCCTTGATGACGTTATGCTTCACCATGATACAAGCTTCACCTCTTCATTTATCATATACATAGTTGATGCTTTGCCATAGAACTCTCTTGTCCTTTAACCCTTGGACGCCCCATTGATGGAATCCCATTGGTTAAAATTGAAAAATCAGGTCTCCTCAGTTGACATGGGCTTGTACCACGGTGTACATTGTACCCGAGCTTGACGGAGTAGGGGCCATAATGAAGCTGAGAAGGGATGTAGGGTTTAGGAAGGGAGTGGTACGTCAAAATTTGTTGCACAATGTGTTACATTCACTAGCTGGTTTGGCTTTCCTTGTTTCAACTCCAGGCGCTCAGGGGTTAATAACTTTTTGGTTTAGGCCAAGTCCAACAAGTTTGAAATTGGATGTGCAATGATTAGAGAATTTGGGATCAATTCCAACCTCGTTCAATACAAGGAAAACAATCAAAAATGACAAAAATATGTCCAAATTAACATGGTTGAATGTACACAAATTGTTCAATTCGACAGTCTTTTTGTCATTTTGGACACATTTAGTCAATACAAACATGTCAATTAAGACACCATTTCTTGTAGTGGTTTAATGCACATTCAAGAGTGTAGGTGCTCTTAACACCTTATTCAATAAAATGTCACATATAATATTGAAATACCACACATGATGTTTGAAGCCACAATTAGTGATAAGTATAAAGTCCATCATAATTTATAAATGGAGCATGTTTGTATCAGAATGAATAAAGAATGTAAGATTTTGCATATGAACTATGAATCTAATTGGCTACGTAATTGAACATGACTAATTGAGTATGGCTTGTTCCTACTCATTAACCCCTAAATGCCAAGAAGACCCTTTGCGGCCATAGGGTTTTGTATTCTATGTATCGCAGTTCACCTGGCATTTTTGGGGTCCACGCAATGCTTACCTGGCAAGAAGGGTGCTTGCCTGGGTTTAGCTGTTGTCAGCGGGTGGCGAGAGCATATGAACGTTGGTAGGACTGTAAGCTTTGGATTCTTTGCTTTTAGTTTACAGCTCTCCATTGCGATTTGCTTGGGAAATGTTAGGGCAACACAATGAGATTGGAAGGATGCACCGTCAATTGCGTTGTAATTATGGCGCGGATTGTTGTTGTATTGAATTTAGGTTAGCCAATTGGAGTTTCGTGATTTGTGCTACTCCTGTGCTTCAGCCACAATGGTGGGAGCCTATCTAGGAGATTTCAGTGCAATTTGAGGATAAGATGTTGCGGCGGCAGAATTGATGAAGCGTCGTTGTGGGCTGAGATTTTGTTAGGCACTTTTAGATGCTACGTTTAGGCGCTGCTTCCACGCTATCAAAATGGAGCAGCCAAAAGTGCCTTTGCACTTATATGAGCAAGCCAACATCCTGCGAGCTTGGGCGCGTTCCCGTGGAGCCAGCAGCGCGTAGCAGGTGCACATTCTCTTATTTATGGATGTGCACTGGTTGTGCACCATACCACCACCACCCCGCACTCATAGGAAGCCTCTTACGCGAGAGCATGTTTGGCTTTGTTATTTCTTTCGAAGACACATCCAACGGACTCTTGGTTGGACGGCCCGGTAAGAGGAGAACAATCCAAAGGGGTTTTGGAAGTGAGATCAACCAAATTATCCGAAGCAAATTATTCTCGGACCCCGACAATTGTGAGTATGGCGTGGTTGCAATCGGAAGCAAAGAAGCGGGCTGCAGCGCGCATGAAGAATGTGGCAGCAAGGAAGCATGGTCAGGCTTCAACGTCCCTTGATGGTGGTTTAGGACAAGAGAATCAAGCATTGGATGCGACAACTCCAGCTCCAATGCTCCAATCGTGCTTGCTGGGTTTAGCTGGAATTCTTGTAATCAAATTTCAAGCACCTACACAACTTGTTGCTGTGATGGGTGAGAATCCCCTGTTTGGGAGCCATGAGTCTTTTCTAACGCCACCTGGAAGCCCGTCCTGCCGCGCGCACACTTGGGAGGAGACCATGCCAATGAAGGGCAAGCATTCCAAATTTTTTGTTCTTCATATGGAAGCAAGTCCTCAACCTCTGCCAATGTCCTGGGATCACCCCAACGTAATTGTCAGCCAAAGATAGTTAGAAGAGGCGATTTGCCAGAAGATTCATTGTTGGAAAAGAGGACAAGGACTGACGAAGAAGAGATCAGACAATCTTGCCCTCAAATTCAGAGGCAGTATTGAGTCAAGCAATGAGGACGTGGGCTTGCAACATCCCTGCGGTGTCGGGTTGAGAGGAGTGCGCTTTGGGAACA
Organism: Ulota crispa; assembly: GCA_963920765.1. Lineage (NCBI taxonomy): Eukaryota > Viridiplantae > Streptophyta > Bryopsida > Orthotrichales > Orthotrichaceae > Ulota > Ulota crispa. Next base: position 6,952,908 of record OY987251.1, on the reverse strand, counting down.
AGCAAGGTGTCTCGCTGCGATCGTGCATTGCTGACTAAAATTGTCTTTGGTCTTGATCTTTGCTCTTCAAATCTTCAGTCTTCATGTCTTCAAGTCTTTATGTTTTAATAAAAACAATGAAGAAATCACAAATAACAAATCATAGAAAGGTTGCAACCTTCTATCTGGTGCCACAGATGGTTCAAAGATCTAAATGCTAAGTGCAATAGCAATTTGGAAAGCTCTTTTAACCTTCTAATGTCCATTTGAAATTCAACTCAATCTAAGCTACCGTCCAAAAGTTATGCGGGTTCAAAGTAGAAGCTTTTCTTCCTGCTTGCAAACTAAACACAGCCTCTATAAACCTCTATAACTTTTGTTCTACACATCACCCATAGAAACGTAATATCAATTTAAAAAGATGATATCACTAGCTACAACTCCTACAATTTTCACTTCAAAATACACCTCCGTCCAAAATTTCTAGTCAATCAAAGTGTGGGTCTCAATTTTTTTAGAGAGCACCCAAACCCCCAACTCCTACACACTATAACTTCTTCAATAAGACTTTAAATGAAAAAATTGAAGACAATACAAAAAGCTGTAACAACATAATATTACTCCTAAAATTTTGAAAAGAAAATTTTATATTGTCTAAAAGTTGTAGCTTTTCAAAGTTTTGGCCTTCTTATAATAAAAGGGCAGCCATCTCCAATCTTTCACACCTCCAATCCTTCACACCTTCATAATTTTCTCTTCCAAGCTTCAAATCTTGAGTTTAAGGACTTTCTAGAGAGCTAAGACTAAAATAAACGCTCCTTTCAAATCTTGTTGCAAAATGATATATAAATCATAAGCTATGGCTTGTCAAAGTTTCATCCTTTCTTCATAGTTTAGCTTTTTGACTCCAAAATTCAAACACTCATAACTTTTGCATCACAACTTCAAATCAAACTTGCAAACTCATTTTAGAAAGGTAATCACACTAGCAACAATTTCCTCAAATTTTAATTCAAAATCATGTATACACAAAAAGTCTCTCTCCTCAAAGTTTCGAGATTTCTCCCCTCTTTTCACCAACACTCAAACACTAACTTCCAACTACTAAAGAATCTCTCCATAATATTGACCCTATCTAAGGTAGGGAGGTAGGACACATCAGCTCATGCCCTTCTTTATCCTAACTCCACTATAGATGTCAAACCTTTTTTTCTTTCACACCTTTCCCGTTCACTTCTAAATCCTTAGTATTTTTTTATTCAAACAAAAGCAAAATATATGAGCCTTCTAAAACATCTAGATAAACATATAAAATGATTAAATTACAAAATAAACACCACCATAAAGTAGCCACGTGCCCTTGCAGACATATAATAGCGTCAAACGCTTATCTTCAGTCGCCAAGTCATAAACTTGGTTGGTTGGAGAAGCGGTCGTCTCTGGCCGCCCACCTGTCCGAATATGAACCCCATCGGACTCGTTAAGCGATGATGGCAAGCCACGACTTGGCAGCTAGTGAGGCAGGAAATTGGTCCAGCCAACCCGCTACCTACCCCCCTGAACTGTGCATATGACAAGACGACGCAGTGTACTAGAAGCTATGGCCGCTGCACTATCACTAAACTGTGGTCCTCACCACAATCACCCATTTTGCCACAACTATTGATTTATTGAAATCAACACAAACATAAATAAATAACAAGTATCTACATGATGGAGAGATTTCAACCAGGATAGCGGTAGTGGCAAGTAACAAATCAAGTTATCAGCGTAGAGGCGAAAAGCACCTCCAAGGTAGAAGCCTTTTCAAATTGAGCTCAGAGAAAGGAGCCCCGTTGCAACACGATGGACAGCCAACGCCCTTGGGACAATACCCTGTGCTCCCGCCGCTGTTGACATTGCAGGAAACATGCCAATGATTGAAGGCTTTGTTGAAGAGAAGGGTGACTTTGTCACTATGATAGACTGGCCAAAAGGGCCCATCCACTCTACAAGTAACCCCATTCACAACCTTTGTGTTTTCCTACTACGGTTTATTCAACCACAGACCATGTTCCCAGTTTTTGTGCATTACCTTCCTCAGTTTGATCTTTGCCAAGGAATGTTTTGCCCAGAAAATAGCTTGTCAACGTCCAAGTTCAGATATCAGAACTAGATTTGTTCTTGGTGAACGATGGCCAGGTTATTTCTAATGCAGGCAAGTCTTTGCTCTACCATCGTGTCTTAGGCATGCGTGCCTTCACCTTACATTTTGATGGGGCCATACGCACTTGCTCCATTTCAATGCCTGATACCATTGGTTGCAATGCAAGTTTTGGGGAGGGGATTTAACGTACATTGTTTACCAAAGAAGTCAACAACATGGAAAGTGTCGTAGTTGAAGATTTGGCGCCGGCAGCAAAAGAGTCCTCCTCCGAGAATCCTAAGTGGACGGCGGAATACGACAACTTTGACGTTGACAACGCCAACACGGGGATGGCCTTTGACATAGATCAAGAGGATTATAACAAGGACCCATTGCGAGAGCTAGGGATGTATGATTCCAAGGAGGATCTCAACGGTTGGCAATTTGATAGACTGTTTACTGATGATCAATGGCAACACTTGTCTACGTTGTTGAAGCAAGATATCCTAAACTTCTTGGGACTAGCACCTAGCCCAATGAAGCCAATGTCAGATCGTCCAATGAAGTACTTCTGCTGCTTTTGGCCACCAGAAACATTGCATTGCATAGTGCAGGAGACAAATAGGTTCGGTTTTTCTTTTAAAATACTTGCGCTTCATCCCCATTTGAATGTGGTAGGCAGGGAGGTCAAGATTGTATCGTCGTTGTTATTAGGGCAATGTCATCCTTGTCTACTTTGCGTGGCCTATGTTTGTTTTGAAGTTCTCCCTAACATACAAACGCCTGGCGCTTGAAATTTGTTGGTCCAGATATGCGGAGCAACCTTCAAAATTGGATGCATCACTTACTAACGGCCGTTGGAATTGGAAACCAATTGACGTAGAAGAACTACTTGCTTGGTTCGGAATCCTGATACTCATGGGTCTAAAAAAACTCCCGCATCTTTGATGCTACTGGAACCAGCGGTCCTTTTACACTTGCCCCCTCATCTCCGAAGCTATGCACAGGGATCGCTTTGAGGCCATTGTCAGGTGTGTACACTTGGTGGACAACAACAAAGTTGTCAGTGACCGAATTGACCCAACTTATGACAAAATTTGTAAAACCCAATGGCTTTGTGAATCATTCACTAAGATCTCACAGGCTGTATACAACAACAAGCGAGTTGTCACCGTTGATGAAATTGTGATCCCCTATAAGAGCCGATTTTGCAACATCCGCCAATACATGAAATCAAAGCTCGTGAAGTTTGGAGTGAAGGTGTGGGCCCTAGCGAACTCCGAGAGTAGGTACTAAAATATATCAGAGCACTTTCCATTGAATCATGCAATTGAAAATTTTTGGTTTGTTTTCTATTATTTCAACCTTTCATTTTCATTGAATTCTGTGGTTCATAAGTTTTGGTTCCTCTCCTACTATTTCAGCCGCTTATTTTTCATTGAATGATGGGATTTAGGATTCAAGTTGATATTCCAATTGCTGCAGTAGTTCTAAAAATGTGGAGGCAAGCGTTTTTTGAAAAATCACTTGTGGGGTTCTAACCTAATGAAAGTTTGGTTGTAATGGGTTTTCTGTGATTCGAAGAGGTTGTAATGAATCACATTGTTCCCATGTGCAGGTATGTATCAAACATTATGGTTTACTTGGGTGCCAATAGTGAGAGGTGTGAGGGAGATTCGGTTGGCAAAGATGCTGTTTTGACAGCAGTGGCCATCTTGGAGGGACTCGGACACGTTGTTATTACCAATAACTTCTTCATGTCCCCGCGTTTTTTCATGGAGCTTTTGCAACGTGGATTCTGGGCAACAAGGACCTGCAAGAAGATAAGGAAGGGGTTTCCTCCAAGCCTTGCAAGATTTGCACATACGGACTTGTCCAAGCAAGGCCATTTGGTGGTGAAGATGCATCGCAGCCGCACCATAGCCGCCATTTGCTGGATGGATGCAAAGCCTGTGTTCCTTCTGTCGACGGCATGTGATCTAGTTGGGAAAGATTCATTTGCAAGACATTGGATTGGGAGAGAGCGGGTGGACTTTCCTACTTCACCAATATTGTTGCAGTACCAAGCGGGGATGCGAGGGGCGAATTTGGTGGATCAGCAGTGCCAAGACTATACCACTCAGCTACAGAGCCACAACTAGTGGCACCATCTCTTCTTGTTTGTATTGGATTCCATTTTGTTGAGTTCTTGTATTTTGTGTGCATTTGATCGTTGCACATTGGGTTTATTTGTGAAGTCGTGCTTATTGTGGCACTATTCCTTAGTAGAAGAGCTTATTCGCCCCAAGATTGCCCCAGCTTAGATTCGTGGCCCTCTTTGTAACCTCGCTGCGGGAGGCCTACACTTTAGTTTGGGACATCCTCGGCAGCTTTGTCGCCAATGCCGAGTATGCAACCGACAAACTAGGCGGTTGTGCACAGGGTGCGGTGGAGTTTTTGTTTGCAAGGGGGCTTGTTTTGGAGCAATGCACACTCAGCATGCGTACATATTGGCCAACAAAGCAGTGTGACCAGGGCTTGCGGGGGCCATCAACAACGCCATTTCATTTGGTGCAACGGTTTGTCTTTAGCCATGAGCAGGCGCCGTGTAAACCAAATAACTAGGCTGTTGAAGTGGGTTTCCCACTGTATGGCATGATGCTAGTTTTCTTCCTTCAGCTTTTTTGTTAGGCAGTATAGCATTGTAGGTTGTTCATCATCCGATCGGTTTCAAACTGACAAAGGCGCCTAAGCGTGATTTCCAATCAACAGCAACTCCTGGGGCATGCCAATGGAGGATGCGGTCACGCTAGGCTTCCTTCCGGTTTTTTGTACTGTCGGAGTCGAGTAAACCAGTCACGACTAGGAAGCCGAGACTGAAGCTCTTTGCAATGACACTTTTTGCATGTAGTGTTTGTAGGAGTTACGAACCATGGAAATGCAGGCTATGCATTACCTAGGTCCATGTTTGTAATTGTCTTGGCTGTTATGAACTAGAAGACCGTAGAGGTCAAATTTTTGTTTGTGAAACTTGAACTCCACATTCTATAAAACCGTGAAGGTTTGGCATTTTTCAATTTCTTTTGAAATGCAGTTTGTTACATAGAGTAGAGGTACACCGGGTCTCTTTTTTTTTTGCTATGCACGTTGGTTGCAGCGCTACTCTTTCAGCCTTTATCGTTGAAAAACACAGAGGAAGCGTTACGGTGGTCGGAGGCAGAAGAAGACCGCCTAACAACACCAAATACCCCGCCCGCCCCTGACTCCCAACTTCAATGTTCAATTAGCCAGGTGGGCTGGCCACATCAGCGGGCACCCACATCCCAACACGCCAGCGCATGGTGTATGGATACGCCGACTTTCCACAGCTTCGGGCGGGCTCACTTGTCAGACCCAAAAGGCCCAACAAAAATCAGCCATTGGATTAGGGACAACACTCAATTGCGGCCCACACGTGGCTCCCCGAAATTCACGCCCAACCGTATTTTCCAGATACGGTAGAATACCCAGGGACCCCGACCAAAGTTTAAGGGTTAACGGGGAACTTAGATCTACCATATTGCCGTCCCTTGGAACAATGTCGGCATAAATAACCCCAGCTATTGCAAAATTTGGTATAATGTTTGGTGCCTCACATTTTGTTTTTTTTTATTTTTTTTGTTTTTTCATTCTTGAGTAGGTTTAGAGTTCATAGTTTTGGAAAAGTTTAAGGGTCTCTTCAATTTTGTTTAATTGTTGACCTCTTACACATACAATGCTCTCCGGTCAAAACAAAATTTGGCCTTATTTGAAATATGTTCATCACAAGATTTTGGTTCCTTGCAGATTACATAGAGTCAAAATTAAATGCCCACATACATGAAATGCAACCAAAAAGGTCACTTCAATTCCAGTAGTTTCCTAACCCCTAATTGCCTGCAACAGTACTTTGAGATCCAATAAACCTAACAGTTGCTATTTTTAGTAGTTTATATTTTAGAATTATTCTTTTTGAAGTAGAGTTTCAGCATCAAAAATCCAATTTTGAAAATGATTGATTATGATTTTTCTATTCAAGATTTTGTGCAATGGTCTTGACTTTTTGTAATGTTGAGAGCTCTTGGAAATGAGCCTCAAATACATTAGATTTTAGAGAAAAATTTACACTAGAAACTCATTAAAAAAAATTATAGAAGAGATTTTGAAAAGCCATAAGGTGATTTGAGTTATGTATGTAATGTCCTCTAAACTTATATTTTTTTGGTGACCAATGTTTAAGATTCAACATGTGAAAAGAGGATTGAAATACCCCAAGTTATTTTTGCAGTTTTAACACCCTCATGATCAAATATTATAATTTTTCAATCCATAAATGATATTGTTGTGTTTTTTTTTCCTATATGATCTTTAACATATCTAGTTTGAATCAGTATGGTTACAACTTTTTTTTAAATTGATACGACTTATTAAAATCTTGAATTTTTGTTCAATTAAGAGCAAATTCCTAGATGCTCAGAAAAGGCCTCAAGCATTTAGGGGTTAACCGCAATTCCAACAATTCCGACGAACGTGAACTCAGCGAAGACAGATGCCCTAAAAAAAAGGGAAAAAACAAGTGCAGGGTTGAGGGTAAAATGGCTCACGGGTTCAGTGCAATTGCTACCCAAGTATTCACAAAGATTGTTTCTGAGAGTAGTCATGAGCATTTCTACAATCAGGTGAAGAAATCTGAAAAAGCGTAAGTTCCAAAACCATGCACAAATCTATGTGGAACAAGAGTACTCTGGATCACGGATACAAGAGTAGCTCCTGTCAACAGCACTTAGGGTTGCATTAACAATTAGGTTGTCTTAACCCCTAAAGGACCACTTGTCCCTATGGGGGCAAATGGGATTTTGGGCATGTATTTATGGCTAAACTATTTTGTGTAAATTTTTGAAACTTTTATAGAAAATGGGGAATTCAAATATATGTGTGGGTATTTAAATTTATCCTCATTTTGACATTTATTGAAGAAGTTAAAAATAAATTTATGAGAATTTTTGTTTGGCTAGCAGCCCAAAAAATTCTTTAAAAATTTAATTTTTTTTAAATAAACATTTGAGGTTAGTTCTTTAGACTTATGTATAAGTGGGAAGCTTTGAATCATTCAATTCCAATTAATGAGATGAAAGTTATGAGAAGACTTAGTTTGTGGGTAGGTGTGAAAAATCTCAAAACTATGCCTACATGCAAACTAAAACTTCTCATAACTTTTATCTCATGAATTGGAATTGAATGATTCAAAGCTTCCCACATATACATAAGTCTAAAGAGCTAACCTCAAAATTTTAATTTAAAAAAATGCAATTTTTAAAGAAGTTTTTGGGCTGCCCGCCATTGGGGGTGCAGTATACAAGGTTTACATGGGTAGCGTGCGTGCAAAGCCCTATTAGAGGGGGGCTATGTAGGTAAAGCTTTGTCATTTACATAGGGCTATATTTACCTAAATTTCTAAAGTCTGGTAATTTAATGTACCCTATGTTTTATTTGAAAAAAATTGTGTGATAATTTAGGGTACCCTATGTTTATTATAAATGCATGAAGACATGAATAAAAGTGCATACACCTAATCAAGTACCAACAAAATTTGGTTTTGTTGGTTAAGACATGCAAAATGTGACTGTTCTTTTGTATGGTAAAAAAGTTTTTGTCTTAGGGTGTAAAACATGTTGCAGTAACTGGGGGTATTGTAGAAGAAGTTGTACTTTTAGACCAGGGCATCATACATTTGAAACAAGAATTTTGAGTAATCACAAAACATGTCCAACAAAAGAGTGTAATGAAACACAAAGCAAGTTAACTGCAAAAGCACGTAAAGACGTACTCTCTTGCAATCTCACAAGAAAAACACGCGAAACCCTCAAACGCCACTCTCACAAAAGACAACGTTATCAAACTAAAATGCCCTAAGCTGCGTTCATTAATATAACGCAGTGCAAATTTTTGCTTCTCATCCATCCACTGCAACAACACGTGTCATGTCTATATATCTTTGTCCATATTACCAATCTTCATCCCATACTTGAACAACACGTGTCCTGTATCATAGCCCCTTTTAAAGCTCTGCAATAACTGGCTGTAATCACGCATGGGATCCTACTTTGGATACTCCACAAAGCTAGAATACTAAATACTAACCCAAGTAATATTGCTATTAAATTCATTGATTTTTTATTATAATATTTGCAAGGTTATTGTAGAAATAAAATAAACCTAAATCTCACTAATAAACCCTACCCTTCATTATTTGTAAAAACTCCAAAAACATTATAACAATGCTAACTTATTTCCAAGTCATGTCAAAAATTTAGGACCAAGGCAATTAAAATAACCCTTCATTTGATTGCACGTGTACCCAAAAAAAAATGGGAATGCACTCCTCGAGTGCCCGCCAAACAAAAATGTTCATAAAATCATTTTTAACTTCTTTAAAAAATGTTGGAATGAGGAAAAAATTAGATGCCCACACAGATCTTGAATTCTCCATCTTCTATGAAAGTTTCAAAAAATTACACAAAGTAGTTTAGCCATAAGTACATGCCCAAAATCCCATTTGTCCCCTATAGAGACAAGTGGTCCTTTAGGGGTTAACATGTTACCCAAGAAGTTACCTCATAACCCATTGCTTGACCACTTGGAGGCACATACTACTTTTTAGATACTATAGTTACACATGGTGTACAGCTTAGATGTGGCTAATTTACTTTTTGTAACTTCATTGTTAGAATTTGTTTTATTACAATAGTTATTGATGAGAATTAATGTAATATCAATAAATATTGAAATAATGTAAAATCTCAAGAAACTGGTGTGGGGCAACTTAAACGTAACATTGAGTGTAACAAAATCTGAATTGTAAAAATGGATGAAAGCGTGAAATCCCTCTCAAAGAAACAAAACAACAGGTGCTTCAAGATTTGGATGAAAGTTACTAATAGTGACTGATTCTATGGATGGAAGTGAACACGTGAGAGTGATTCTATCCAAAAGTTCCCTTGCCTGTGAGTAATTGAAATTGCGTGGGGCCAATGAAAACAAAAGGAAAAAAAGAAGGGAGCAACTAGGCGGACACCCCCTAGTTGCTAGGTGGACACCTTCATAGCCCAGCCTATTAAATTTGAGATTATTATTAAGCCAAAACATGAAATAAAATCAAAGCAATACTTTAGCGTACACATGTATCTACATGCATTGCAATCATACAACAAATATGTCTCATTTGTGACACGGTTGTGAGCTAAACTAGTCATTCACTTCATTTATTGGTTTAACTCTTAATCGTGTCACAAACAAGACATAATTATTGTATGTTTGCAATGCTTGTAGATGCAGATGTACATTAAAGTATTGCTTTGATTTTATTTCATATTTCAGCATAATAATAATCTCATATTTAATATGCTGCGCTATGAGGGTGTTCACCTAGCAATTGGGGAGTGTCCACCTAATCGCTCCCAAAAAGAAATCCCTGGGCAGAGAGTAAATTTAGTTTTGGTTTTAGGGCAGGACGTTTGATTTTTAATCAGGGCATGAGCAGTGGAATTGTTTTTTAATGTTTGGATTGTGGGCAAGGTGTCTATATTTTTTTTTGCTAAGGTTGTTGATTATTGACAAAAACTCTATTGTAATGTTAGACTTACTCAAGAGCATTTATTGAGGTGGTTAGCACTGAGCTTTTTAAACATCTTGTCATTTTGAATAAGTCCACTTTAACATGACATCTTAACCCTCAAATGTCCAAAGGCTTGCAATGTACTCATAAATGGTGACTTGACGTTTGAGGGTTAAAAATAGGACTTGCTCGATTGTTTCTATCAATGCCATTGCTCATAAATATGGTCAATTTTTTTCTTTTTGAACCGCTTTATATGAAGGTCCAATTTGAAGTTGGCCCAATTCATTGGATTTAGCATTTAAAGAGGTATTTGAGCTTCACCTTCTAAACTTCAGATTTTTTATTTTCAACAGATCCTTCATAAACCTGCACTAGACATTTTATATTCTTCTATTGTAACATATCACAATTAGACTTGTTTTGGAAAATTTGGCTAGTTTTTTGTTACAGTTGTAAATTTCAATTAATTGTTTTGCCGTTTGACTTGACTTCTTATTTTTATACTAACTTCTCAATCATTGATTGGATCATTAATTGGGCCCAAGTTTTGTGTGGGCCTTGATATAAAGCCCTTAGGCTTGATGGCTATATTTCAAGTTATTAAACCGGACCCTATTCTTAAATTGGGTTAATGCTTAGGCAACCATGTCATTAACAAGGCCAATTAGGCCAACCGTCAATATTAAACCTTAGGACCCAATTGATGATCCCATTCACTAAATTGAGCAATCTCATTGATTCATTATGGTGGTTTTTACAATGGATCAACAATTGGACCTTAACTTAAAGTGACCCAATACTAATACTTATATTAGTAAAATAGTAAATGGTTTATAAAGTTTTACAAAGCATGTAAACACTACCACAATGCTGCTAATTAATTGAGTTTCTCTTAGATAGTGTTTTTTTGAATAGCAAAAGGGTTGAATTTGAAATTCAAACTCACAACACATTTTGTGACATTTAGTAACATTAGCTAAGATAAGCAATTCAACATTCAATTTCACCTTCATGTTGGTAAACAAATCTTTTAGAATAAAACCCATATACCATTAGTTTGTAAACCAAGATAATTCTATTTTGTAAATGATGACTACACAAAGTTATTTCAATCAAATTGTTCTACACTAATAACACTAACTTTCACTAATGTCAAAAAACAAGTGAATTTGCAAGGTGCACTATTAAAGTAGCACAATCAATTTAGGCTACTTCAATGTTTAGAGGGATTCAATGTTTAAACATTATTTAACATAGTGCAATTCAAATTGTTGAAGTCTATGAGGAAATTTCAAGCACATGTTTCAACTACAAAGCTTGTGAACATTGCATCAAGGACCAAATTGTTACTTGAGGGACAACAAGAGGTTGAAGCTGAAACCTCTTCACTCAGTTAGACAAATAGTCCATCAAAATTAGTGAGAAGGGGTATTTTTAAACCATAAGTGCTAATTGAAACAAGTTATGCAATATGTCTAATTTTAACCATGATATTTAAAATGGAGTCATCCATTAGAAGACCATTAATCTTGAGCCAATCCATACAAAAAAAAAAGGTTTCCTAGCTAAGTTGGTCGAACATTAACTACACTAAATAGCGCAATTAGGTAAACCCACACTAATTTCTCAACATTTTACACTATATAAATATTTATTGATAATACAACAGTGTTAATTATTAATTACTACAATAAACAATTTTTAACAACAATAAGAACTTGGCAACAACAACAATACTGCAGAAAAACAAACTAGCAACGTCAAGGTCGTAAATCATGTGAAATCCTAGTATTTAGAAAGTTGCATGTGCCTCCAAGTGGCCATGCAATGAGTCATGAGGTAACTTTTCAGGGTAAGGCAACCTAATTGCACTATTTAGTGTAGTGTTTGAACATTAGAAGGAGAGAGTAAAACTGAGTTGCAGGAAGATGGAAGCCATAACGCACGGGGTTCGTCAACAAATTTGCAGACACAGCTTCACAAAAATACCGAAGTCTATAATACCAGCAAATTTTGCTTCAGAGAAATGGCAGGTGCTCACGTGAGAAATACCAACCAAACATATTGCCCTCTCTGCCACTTGAAAATAAAAAGGTGCCAAAAACAACCTTTTTCCAACTTAGAATTTTCTGGACAAAAATACTGTAAGAGTTTGCAAAACATTTTAGGCAAATTATGCTGGTCTAACTGAAGGCACAGACGACAAATCTCTTGACGTTTCCAGTTCGTCCACCAGCTGAAGCGGACTGAGGATGTCCTTGATTTCTTTTGCATCTAGAGTTTCACGTTCAAGCAGAGCTTTTGCTAAAGAGTGCAAGTCTGCTTCACGCTGCATACAACGAAAACAAAACAAAACAAAATAGCGTGAAAAAATGGAAAAACATACAACCAAATCAAGTTTTATTAGATCATGAATTAGAAGAAGAGTCAACTCATCCAGGCAAACAGTTCTGTTAACGAGTTTACGAACCATTTTTAATAGCTTCTTCACACGTTCATAAGCTTCCTTGAGCAGTCGCATAACCTGTACAGCAAAAAAAAAAAAGACGTTTAATCAAAGACTCGTTCAGGGATCGATGCAAAAAAATTAGGTTTCAAAACGATTCAAACTAAATAGCAACATGAGCACATAAAAGATCATTAAAAAAGTAGTATACTACCTCAGCATCAATGCTCTTCTGAAAATCACCACTAAGTTTCTGGTCAATAAATACGGGACCCACTGCATCACTCATTCCACACTCTGTCACCTGCAGTGAAGATCAACACAGACATTTATCAACAAAACTGCTAGAAAGTGCAGATGAACCAAAGTGTCAAAAAGGCAAAGAGTGAGCTGGCTCCATACCCTTTAGAAGTTGAAACGAATCATTCAAGAAACTTCAAGAACAAGGTAGCACAATATACCAATAGAAAAGACGAAACCGTGCCTTGCAGTTTGTAACAACAAATATGAGTTTTTTGTAACTGCGTTACAATAGGCAATCGGCTTCCAAAAAGAAAATTCTACTTTTGGGATCAGGTACTCAGGGGGGTCATGATCTCAATGACAGCAACCATGAAAATTAAGTTTTTTGTATAAAGGTACCTACAACTGAAGAAAAGAAAGGGTGATGTTTACTGACCATGTGACGAGCAAGGGCAGTAGCTTGCTGTAGATCACTCCGGGCTCCACTCGTGACTTGGTCCGGTCCAAAGACCATCTCCTCGGCAACTCGGCCACCCATGCAAACATCCAACCGAGCAAGCATCTGCTTCTTGCTAACAGATGTTTCGTCCTTGTCAGGAAGCTGAGTCACCATACCCAGTGACATGCCCCTTGGCGTAATGGTTGCTTTATGGATGGGATTTGCACCTTGCGTATTGAACGCTACCACAGCATGTCCAGATTCATGATATGCTGTCAACTGCATCAGTAAAACCACTTTAGAAACATGAACCCTAAACCCTAAACCCTAAACCTCAAGAGAGCAAAAGCTTCATAATTTCAAAATGATCAATTCAATTCATCCAACTATAAAATGCCAAATTTTGTACTGCTCTAATGAGAATGAGTGCCACTGCATATGCTTGTTGAACAAGAAATAAATTGGATGCAAGAAAATCTCCACATGGTTTACAACCACACAAAAGTCATGAGGTTTAACTTGGGTCTTTTGGTCCTTAGGTCATTTGAAAAGCACCGTATATGTAGCAAGGCAACAAATAATACCGTTGCAAAGAAGAGTAGCTTACAAACGGCATATATAAAAAAAAATTGCAGAACTTTGGATTGCAAATTAGACCAAAGGCAACCAGCTTACTACCGGTAACTGGTGTTGGGATCAAACTAGCAAATTCCACAACAAAAACCCCGAAAGGAAGAGCCTGGTGTTTACCTTGCGTGACTCTTCAGTCAATGCCATGGACTTGCGTTCAGTGCCCATGAGCAGTTTATCTTTGGCAAATTCTAATTGTTTGTTCGTGATCTTGTCAACGCCATCCACGGCAGCCTTGACCGCTGCCATGTTTACCAGATTCGCAAGATCTGCATTCACAAACGTAGATTAAATTGAAGTAAAAGCTCAGCACAAAAGAATCAAAAAGGAGGGTGGTGCGCAGGCTAGAGGAGGGGAATTTGGAGGGACTTGCTCACGTAACAAAAGCAGCTATGAGTTTCTATTAACCCTTCAAGGACCAGGGTTCTCAAAAGACACGAGGAATCGACCAGAAAGTGGTCGCCTCGTCCTCAAAAGAGGATGTGCCGAATCAAGCTCAGATATGCCCATCGAAAGACTACGTATGTAATTATCTGATGCATGGTGTAGAACAGATAAAACCTCCGAAAATTTCTGAAACATATGACAACTTACCAGCCCCACTGAACCCCGGTGTCCCCCGGGCAAGTACTTGCGCATCAACGTCCTCTCCAAGAGGCTTGTCCTGCAAATATAGATTGAGAATCTCGGTTCTCCCCTTGGCATCCGGGTTACTCACCACCACCTACAAAATGGAGCCAAACCGATTCCACGTCACAATGGGAGAGGTCTACCAGTAATGGCAATTGTAATCAAAGTCTCCAATTACAAACGTTTTAATGCTGCCATGTTGAAGAGGACTGTCAGCTTAAGAACCTACATGACAAAGTTAGGACGACCAATCCAGTAGCTATATGAAAAAAGATTGATAAAATGCTTACATGTCGGTCAAATCTACCAGGCCGTGTGAGAGCTGGGTCAAGAGTCTCAGGGAGATTTGTAGCCGCCAGCACGATGATGCCCTAGCGTAGAACATCCAGCAGCACAAATAAGAACTCAAATACAAGCAGAGATTCTTCTCACCTTCGCCTCAAATGTTACGTAAATGCACAACTATGAATATTCTACAGGGAAAGTCGGGTTCACGATGCATCGACCAACAAAGCCAAATTTGAACCCACCTCATTTGCATCAAATCCATCCATCTCCACCAAGAGCTGATTGAGAGTTTTTTTGGTGTGACCTTCCCACTGCTTACGGCTTCCTCCGACAGCATCAATTTCGTCAATAAACACAATGCAAGGAGCCTGTCACCATAGACAACAACAATCAGAAACAAACAAAGTTTGTAAGAAATATCTAACAAACACCAGAAGGCTAAAAACGATGGGGCAAATTAGGTAATATGGAGCTTTACCTTTTTCTTAGCTGCGTGGAACAAAGATCGGACTCTGCGAGCACCAACACCTACAAACCTGGACACACCCAATTTATTAATACCAATGCACAAAAAAAATATAAATAAAACGTACACAATTGGCCATAGGTGCGAGAAAAGCGCAGTTGGGAAATAAGGCGAGTCCTTTATGATCTGATCTGTTAGCGAAAATGAATGAAACATGTTTCATAAGACGTGAGCACCTTACATTTCCTCAAACTCAGATCCTGCACGGTAGTAGAAAGGAACTCCAGCTTCTCCAGCAATAGCCTGACATCGACAAAAAAAAAGATAACACAATGCAATACAACGCATCGTGAAAATTTGATGTTGATAACATAAAAATAGTAATCATGAAATAGACGCAAGAGAAGTCGAAGCTCGATAGAAACTAACCCTTGCCTGATTCTGTTTTTCTCCTTACAATGCATGCAAATTCACAACCTGTAGAGGTTTGACATAAAACATTTTGGTTTTCTAATGCGCAAGAAAAAATCACTGACTTTCTCTAGACCACGTGCTGGTGACTAGGCAGCGAAATTAGACGATTACAACTAAAATATGTTTATATTTTTGAACCTCACCTTCGAAAACCATATTCAAGCTCTAAGACTCTAGTCAACGTTTACACGCCATGAAATCCAATATTACCTTCGCCAGCAGAGTTTTTCCAGTACCAGGTGGACCAATCAGAAGGACGCCCTGTCAATGAAAAAACTAATCATCGTTAAGGAGAAACCAAGCGGCATTTTCAAAACTTTCAAGTAAACTTTGCCAAGTCTAGTCATGGTATTACGACCAACTGTACAAGCTTCTCACAAAAAGAAAACCAGATCACTGTAAACCAGGCACCTAACGCTATATCACGAAACAATTCTCAATGCTTATGATCCCATTATTGCCGATAACTAACAAATTGTGCTAGTACAAATAAGAAATTCAAATTCAAAAACGTTAGAAGCTTTCAGTTCAATAGAACAAACAGAACCATTCGCACTGGTCACTTAGGTTACCTTTGGCAGCTTGCCACCAAGTCGAGTAAATTTAGCAGGATTCTTCAGGTACTCCACAATCTCCTCCAACTCTGCCTTGGCCTCGTCACAACCTTTCACATCATTGAAAGTCTTTACATTCTGCCCCAACATAAAAAAACACAGCAATTAGCCATTGTGCCTTGGCCTTTGCTTCATTGCTCAGGCAGTGCAAAAATGCAAAGTCCTACAGAACCAAACTAATCTCCAAGATCTTGTGATATGCAAATCATATGCACCTTCTCTGGAATATTCTCTTTATTGAATTCCTTCGGTGCATACAAGTTGTTGCCACTGATACCAGAGGCGGAACCCACACCCGCAACGCCATTCACGTATTTCCGAATAGCTGCAGCCCCTACAACCCTGCCAGACAGCTATACACCATAAATAAGCCTGAAAGATGAAAATACCCAATGGAAGCACAAAACTGGCATCAAGCCAAACTAATAAAAAACTTCACAATGAAACCTGAGCCAAAGCGAGAAACTAATCAAGAAACTTTCCTGAAAACAATACTCATAAGCTAAGCTAAGAATTGGGATTATAAATATTACCACATGACACTGAAGATTATCATGAAGAGAACAGTGGAAATAAGCTCCTGAACAAAGCGCATAGACTTGTTGTTGGCCTTTGATTCAACCTGCATAAAGTTCCACAAAGTTCTAAAAGTTGATCTCAAACCATACCCCACAGATGCTGGAAAACATGGACAAAGTAGCAACTCCCAAGGCAGTACTATTCTAAAACTGATGCACCAACAGACGACACATCCACAAGTAGAAAAAATCAATACCATGACGACATGTAAAGGTTGACTCTCCAACGTTCCTGGGGGTGCCAGTAGTTTGTCGGAATTGCCTTCCACCCTCTGCATCAGACCTTGAAGCTACACAACCACAACCGTAAGTTAAAGTACATGATAACAAGGGACGAGGAAAGACTGGAAAACTTCGCAAAACGCACCACCGAAAATGGTCACTTTCTTAAACAATTCTGTGAAAATCAACGTGTTCGATATAATTCTGAACTACAGTTAGTGCACTTATCACTAAAAGTGCACCTGCTCTTAACAACGACAAAGTGCATGTATGGCTACAATTATGCTGATTTCTGTAAAGTGTTCAAAGCAGGAGCATCCACCTTAAAACTTAGTAGTAAAAGGTCGGAAGTTCACGGTTGATTACCAGACGAGAGAGTCCTAATGACCGGCCTTTGCTGTCGTCTGGAATGTAATCAGCAATGGCATCGGTGGCCACAAGTGCACGCAGATATTCGACAACAGCCTTTCCATCCACTGCATACTCCGGTTTCTCGAATCTTTCCAGCACAGCCTGTGGCCTGCAAGACAAACGCTAATTAGCTTGACATGACAACGGACACCTAATAAATTAGGTTATAGAGTAACAAAGGCACCTTTCCAGAGATAATCACAGAGAATCAGCACTCGGATTCAAAGGCAAGGTATCCCTAAACGATGCTGGTAACGCTTCTTTGAAAGTAAGTTCAAACTGTGGAAGGTAGTAACTCTAAATTTGCAATACTTGGAGAGTGTTTCGTAGATTTGCCCTAAAATTCTTTGGAAAAAACGATGAGTTTTTGAAAGTGATCGCACCTTTGCTTGAAAAGCTCCGCGAGCAACAAAGCTTGTCTATCAGCATCCTGAGGATTAGCATCAGCTTCAGCCAACAAACGCTCCAGCTTCCTCCGCTTCTGCCAAGCCGGCCAGCTCGTGATAAAAGCAACCAAAGAGTTCCGCATGAGCCTGTCCCACACGAGTGAGAGCAACGCGGCAACGTCCCAGGGAGCAGGCATAGTGCGCGCCTCTGGCTCTTGCCCTACTTGCCCTTGGCTCCCGCCATTCTGGCTCACCTCCACTTGACCGGAAACACTTGCAGAACGATCAACTGCTTCGGGAATCCTCTCATTCTCACTCCTCTGCCCATACTCCGTCAAATTGCTAAACTTCCTGGACGACTCCGCCACGCCTCCTCCGTCGCCATTTCCAGAAGATTCATCCCCCTTACTAACAAACTCCTCACTCGCAGCACGAATGACTCTCTCCCTCTTACTTCTCAACGGCTGAACCCTAGCCCTAAACGACGAAGAAGACGAAGACGCTTTCAAACCCTGAAACCCTGAAACTCTGCTTCCACCACCACAGAGAATCACCAATTTCAACCGGTAAAAATCGCCATAGCGGACTGTAACCTGCTGAGACCTTGTACTGCCGCTGCCTCCACCGAGCAGGTGAGGCATAACCTGAAGAGAGGACATTGCCCCCTGCTCGTCCCCTACGCCCTCCAAAACCTAATCATGCTCCACTCCACCTCAAGATCACCGAATTGTCCGTAAATGTTTAAAGAAAAGTAACAACTCCCGTTCGAGAGAACACGCAAATGGCAGATGGCGATGCTTGCAGCTAAACCGCGAGCTTCGCCTCAGTGCTTCAACGATTTCGGTTCCGCTTCTGCGAGATAAGATGTGGACTATTTTCGAATATTTTCGAATATTTTCGAATATTTTCGAATATTGTACAGTTGTGAGAAATTTTTCTTTCGCGGTGCGATTGCAAAGGAGTGAGCTACTCTATTCTACGCATCTGGTGCCATGGCTTGCTTCCACGGCGATGCCTCCGTCGACATGGCCAGCGAGAGCGCGAGTGTCTGAGCGAGCAGAGCGATTCCTTTGGCGGGGCTCGAGCGTGGAGATTAGGAACGTCGACGAGACGGTTGATAACCTGTGGTACCCTGGGTGGAGTGTGAATGCGGTTGAGCGGAGTATGTGTCGGGTTTCGTCGGGTTTCGTCCGGTTCGTGGTGGCTGACTTGTATCGGATCGAGTCGGCAGGGATGCGAGGGACGCGTTGACGGGGAACGTGCGTCAGTAGTTGCAGGTAGATGGATTTTGGATGAAAGATTGGGATGTGGGATGTTTATCGTCTGTTTTATGTACCAGGAGAGTTACCGGGTAGCGATCTACCGGTAGAGTTACCGGTATTTGTACTAAATAGCGATTGACAGGTTGACACCAGGGCATTTTTTTCAATTTTAGGGACAGCCACCATGGCTTCCCTCTTCAGAAATATAGGTAGCCAAACAGGCGACTGTGTTTTTTTGAAAGAAACATATGGTCATGAGCCAAAAATTCATGTAGTAATAATGCGACAAAATCAATTTCTTTTATATAAGTATAGGTAAAATTTTGTGACAAACTTACAACACCACAATTTTGAGAGTAATTTTGTTTGAGGTTAAAGAAGTGGTATAGGTAGTTGTCACTCCACCCCTATTATCACTCTTCTATCTTAAAAAATCCATTTATTTTAAGTATTTCTTTCAAAATTTGGGTTTATTGGCATTTCAAGAAACCTTTCAAAGCTCTTTACTTAACCCCTAAATGTCCAAGGCCTTTATGAACTTCTTGGCATTTTTAGGAAAGTGAACAATCTACCAACCTTTTCATAAATCTCATCAAGTTTTTTTAAACTGTAATTGTACAAATTTGAACTTGACATGTTAGAGATTACATGGAAAAAGAAAACACAACAATATCACTTATAGTTTGAAAGATTATAACGTTTGAACATGAGGGTGTTAAAATTGCAAAAGTGACTTGAAGTTTTCTAATCCTCATTTCACATGTCAAACCTAAAAAGTTGGTCACCAAAAAAATATGAGGTTTAAGGTCATTACATGTTTAACCTCAACCAATTTACGGCTTTCAAAATCTACTCTTATATTTTTTGTAAATGAATTTCTAATGTGGATTTTTCTCCAAGCTCTAGTGTATTTGAGGCTCATTTTCAAGATCTTCCAACACTAAAAAACTCAAGATTGCAGTGGACACCCTTGTACAAAATCTTGAATAGAAAAATCATGAACATTTATTTTCAAAATTGGCATTTTGAAACTGAAAATAGACTTCAAAACAACCTTGTGTTCAAAAGAAAATACCAAAAATAATGATTTGATAAGATTTTATTCGTCTTCAAAGTTTTGCAAACACCCAAATTGGGTGCCTTGGGCATTTAGGAGTTAATAGTGCAATATTTTTTTCCATTGATCACAATTTGCTCAAGATAGAGCATATTAGCTGTGAAGACTTCAATTAGACATATAGTTTATTGCCCCAACACCTTAGTTATTGCAATGTCAATTGCAAAACATCAAAAAAAATTGAAATTTGTCAACTTAGCTAGCACTTATGGATGAGTACAAAGGCTAATGAAGGAAAAAAGAAGGTTAAATATGAAAATGACACAATATGATCATTTATGATGACCAAAATCTCTAAGGAAGTGATAATAGGACAATTTCAAATTTGAGCTTTACCTTGACCTTACCTCATTGAAACATTGATAGCTAGTACATACTTCACTCATTTAAGAATTTGGAACTTGGTACAAAATCTTGACTTGATTACTTTTTTAATGGAACCATAACCATTGCATTTGGTGTATTGTAGCTCTTGTAATTAAATTTTGAATTAAGGCCCAATGATAATAGGGTAAATTGCATGTAGTAAATTTGACCACATTGACTAACATTTGTGTGCACTCAATCTTTGCATGGTACTCCCGTTGCCAAGCCAGTGAGCAAGCCTCACAAGTTGCATTTTGGCAAAAAATCTTGACGTGACAATGCTAACTAGAAACATCACTTGCTTAACATTAGTCCCCTCTGGCGTTGTGAATTGCCATGTGAAGTGTGATGTGGCAACTAGGGCAAGTGGAAGGGTTGTGATTTGATTGTTAAAATTTTTTTCACCTATTTTTTTCTATACTCCAATCGCCAAAGCCCATTGCGTGGTGCCGCTTGGCACCAAATCGCCTAAAAAAATGGGCTAGTTGACCCTCAATTTTAACCCCTGGTTTAAAACTAGAGGATGCACTTTGAAGGCTGAATTACATAGTGCAATTAGATTGCCCCACACTAATTTATTGACATTTTACACTATATAGTATTTAATAATTTTCATCAAAAATTATTGCAATAAACACATTTTAACAACAATAAGGGCCTAACAACAACAATAATGTAGCAAAAACAATTAGTAGCATCCAATTTGTAAACCATGTGAAATCCTAATACTCAAAGAGTTGCATATACCTCCAAAAAAATTGGCAATAAGTCATGAGGTAACTTTTTTAGGGTAAAGCAAGGGAATGCTATTTTGTGAGTAGAAATCTATGAGCTAGGAGCCATGAGCCTAGATCTTTTGTTAGAGTATTAAATTTTACCTACAGTGGTATGCATAGGGTCCTATAATTATGTATTTTAAACTTTCATCTCTTAAAACTTGCAAGTTTAGTAGGTTTTCTGTTGCTTTTGATCTCAAAATTTATTCCTACTCATACAAATCTTTGCTCTTTGCTCATGGCTCACCTTTTAACATTCACAAAATAGCGTTCTCCGGGTAAGACAACTTAATCGTAAAGTCAATCTAATTGCACTATTTACTGTACAGATGATATATGATGTGCTTTGAAACATCCTCTAACACAAAAGTATGTATTAAATATTGTTGTGTATCGATAATGGACATTTCAATAGGACTGGAGGTTTAGAGCCAAATACCATTTCAACTTCAAATTTTGACAATGGATTCCACAAGAGCTCAAAAGAAATGATTGAATAAAATTGAATTAGATGTAATTCCCATCTTTCTTTTAACCCCTAAATGTCCAAAGCACCACATTCTAGTGTCCAAAAAATTTCAAGAAACTTTGAAATTCTGTTGAAGGTATAAATTTTATTGTTTTGTGGTTTTTTTTTTTTTAGAAAGGTTGTGCACTAAAGTTAGCTTCATTGTTCAAATTCAACTTCCTCCATATCTTATTCCATTTGTTTCTGGTGAAAGGTTCACTACAAGCATACATTTTCTATCATGAATAGTGTTGTGAATAGTGTCATGAATAGTGTGAGTGAATAGTGTCAGAGAGCCTATGAGAAGTTGCCACATTGAAAAGACGGGCATCAAGTTGAGCAAAAGGTGAAGATTTCCCTTGGGCACTCCCTTGGGAAATAAAGGCCTTTTTTTCTTAAATTTTGACGTTTAACAAAATCTTAAAGTGCTTTTGAACTAATTTCACTTGGAATGTCTTTGTTATACTAATTAGGATCCTTTCACCATTGAAAATTCTTTCATTCATAATGATTTTTGGTCAATAATTGAATCTGAAAACTTTCTTAGTATTAGACGGTTGCGTTTTGACAGTTGCATTGCAAGTTCATTTGTGAAATTGTGGTCATGGATTTGGAAGAGGGGCCATTGGTTTTGAAGTAACAACAATAAACACTAAAACATCCTAAGTGGTTGTTTCCCAATTTTGTATCCAAAAGTTGCCAATTTGCATTAGAAGTTCTGGGCAGCTCCAAAAAAAGCAAAAGATTCCATACTCATCATCATTCAATCACAAATATCTTAAAATTTGCAAGGCCATTTTGGATTCTTTTTGGGTAGTGCCATCTAGAAACCTTGAAGTTCAAGATTCAACGGTTACAATTTTGTTTTGATGTTTAATAATGATCTTACAAGGACAATTCAAAAACTTCAAAACTACCTTCCAAAAATGAGAAAACCACCCTTGGGCATTTAGGGGTTAAGGAAAATTTATGGAAATTTTTTTAGAGGTGAGGAAGTCTTCCAAAAACTTGGATAGGTCTTTGAAGTACGCTTTTAGCACTCCTATGTTGTCAAACACACTTGTTTGTGGGCCTAAAACCATACCTTACTAGCAATTTTGGCATGCAATTGCCTAATAATTAATAAAAGTGAGAAATCAAGTTTAGGCAACTTAAAAAATAGTTTAAAAAAATTCAGCCATTTTCATATAAAATAAACAATATTCAGGCATTCATTCAAGTCAATACTATAGATAAGGTAATTAGCTACTGTATCTAATTGGTATGATTAACAACTTGAGATGATCTTCATTTAAGTACAAGGTATTTGTTAATAAGATGTCATTCATGAAAAAAATGGTAGTTGCTAATTTCTCATGTTCCATTAATGTTTCTTAGATTTGTAAACTAACTTTTTGCTTGTGTTTTTATATGAGACTTCTTTTTTTATATGAGATTGTGTCTCAATGAAATGAAAATTATCAAGCATATAATTCTACAATGTATATTTAGAGAAGCTAACAAAAATGAGTTGGAAGCATGTGTGTTACTTAATTTTGCAACTTTGAGCTGAAATTTATATTATGATCTTTGTGTTAGTCAATGTAATTACAAACATTATTTAGTAATATTTTTATTCTTACTTCAGCACTTTTTTGTTTAATTTCTTTTTTTAGCACTACTTTAAAAGTGTTTCACAAATTTTTAGCAAGGAATGTCCAAAATTTTGAAAGATTTAGGCAAATATTTTAAAAATTAATTTGTGCCAAGCTTCTAATAAGGTACAATAGTGGAAAAATATTTAATTAATTTGCAAACGTGTATCAAAGAAAAAGCTTACTCTTATTTTTAAATTGGTCAATTTTATCTTCTCTTGTGAGTAGACTAATTCAAGGTTCATGAACATGATTCAAAAATTTCCAAAGATGGTCTTCCAGTAATAATTTTTTATATTCCTACATTTTCCACTATATGACAAATATGAGTTTTTTCACACTTAATCCAAAAACTGATGTGTTTAGAATATACCTAACCTACTTTAACGGCTCTTAATGTTGTTTGCTAGTGGTAGAGAGTTTCGAATGGTGGGAATGCTTTTTGTACTTCAAGAATATAGAATTAACATGAAAATGCATTTCTTCTTATTCATTTTTGTTTAATAACATCTAAGTTATCACAATATAAGGAAAATGATTCTAAAATTAATTCTCAATTTTCCTTATAAATTATATTTAACTGTTAGAAAGAAATTTGATTTAGTTAGAACTTTTTCTTAATTGTATTTTAAGAAACTAAAACACAAATTCATATACGTGCACCATGTGCTTACGACATGTACAAATTTCTACCAAGTTTATTTAGTTTTTCCCACTCACTTAACCCCTAAGCGCCCCAACGACAGCATATTGTCGCTAGGATTGAAAAATAACTTTCAATCAATCAACTTGATGGGACTGTATTGCTACTATACTCCTCCAATGAGTAAGTTATACAAGGGAGAGGTCGAGTGGGTTTAGCGTGCATTCATTGTAAGTAGATGTTTTTTTGATTTTCACTTTGGAACCCATTTTATAAAAAACACCCCGCCTAGTCCCCAAATGGTTGTTTACAAGTTGGGCTCATGGGCTAAAAGAGTTTTGAGCAACCAGAGGGGCAAACAAGAGATATTGCAGTGCACAACAAGAGGGAATAAGCTCATATATTGGGAAAATTTCATGGATACCACTGAAGTTTGCAATACCTGTGTCTTTTGAGAAATTTCACAATAGCCCTTGGATCAAAATTTTCAAGCGTTTATTTTGTTGTGCATGCCACTTCCCTTCTTCCTCGTTTGTGCGCATTTTGCTTTTTTTAATATTTCGTTGCATTCCCTTCTTCATCATTGGTCATGAAGAATGTACAAACACAACAATTAAATGACTAATTTTTTTGGTCCAAGAATACCTGTGTAAGTTCTGAAAAAGCAGGGGTATCTACAGTATAAAAATATTGCAAACCTTGGGGGTATCCATGAAATTCTCCCTATATTGCATAGTCTCACCCAATTGGCTACCACACCACCACCCGCCACGTGGCACCCCCCAGATTCCGAACCACCCCCGAAAACCGTGACCCCCTCTACACGGTCAAGCATCACCATCGGGTACCCGCGGCGCAAGCACGACGAAGCAGTCAAGCCCAAAGCACCCACTCCCCCCTACCCTATACCCACACTAATTCCTCCACCCACACTAATTCCTCCACCCACACCATTCCAATACTCTCCCCTCTCTCCCTCTCTCTCCCGTCTCTCTCCTCAACCCCAACTCTCGGCATCTGCGACACGCACGAAGCCACTCCAGTACGACACACACACACCAACTCTCTCTCTCACTCGCATTGAAGATTCCAAACCACCGTTTGAAAGCTTTCGAGCTTGTGATTGATCGTGTTGCTTGTTTACAGAGAGAGGGGCGAGGAGAAGTGAGACGAGGAGTGAGACGAGGAGGGGAGAAGCAACAAGGAGAACAAATCCCTACACAACAGCAAAATTCCAGAGAGGGAGCGATTTCCAAGGTGTCGCCACCACGATGTCGGCGACGTCGGTTGTGGAGAAGGCCACGAGCGATATGCTCATAGGGCCCGACTGGGCGCTTAATCTCGACCTCTGCGATGCCATCAACAACGACCCCTCGTGAGTAGTTTTTCGTTCAGGGTTTTTGGGTTGTTACGGTTATGACGAATGGGCGAGAAAAGGGCTTTTTTGCGAACCTCGTTTATGGCGAACGAAACTCTCGTGGAATTGCGTGTTAAGTTTTGAATTTAAAAAAGAGAGAGAACGAGTTTATGCTGTAGTAGTTTTCTTTTTAGCTCAAATTTTAGTGACACAGGGATTTGAAAAGAGACTGGATGATTAATAAGTTAACTGTACTTTACTATACCGTTCTTCTTGACCAATTTTTGTGAAAACGGTGATGAGGTTTTTGTGAGTGAGCTTGATAGATTATGAAGCGCTTTTTTTACCAGCGCAGTTTTATGGTTTAGTTGTTTGGAATTATAAGCTTTGTCTGTTTCCCTTTTGTGCATATTTAAGAACGTTGTCACAGAATTCTGTGTTTTGAATTTTGTTTAGTAAGTGCAAGGGTTTTTTTTTTGTGTACTTAGCTTAAGGTTTTTGGTGGTAATTTTTTTTGCAGACAAGCTAAAGAAATTGTGAAGGCTGTTAAGAAACGGTTGACGAACAGGAACGTCCAAATCCAGCTATTGACACTTACGGTATGGATTTCCCCATTTCCATGCCACTTTACCCTTTCTTCCAGGTTTTTTCGAAAAGAAATCCATTCTAAAGTGCAGACCGGCTAGCTGTTGTTGTTGTAGGTTTTAGAAACCTTGATAAAGAATTGCGGAGATAATGTGCACCAGCAAGTGGCTGAGAAGGACGTGCTTCACGAACTTGTGAAGCTTGTAAAGAAAAAAGTAAGTCCCTCACTGGAATTTGGCTGGTATGCTGAATTGACTTAAGTGTTTATCATATGTTAGGTTTTTTCAGGTTTAGTTAAATATGAAAGAGTTCAGATATTGTGGTTTTCAAGGTAAATGGTATTTTTGATGCTGCCACATGTTGTAGAGGATATTATTTGCATCACTGTGGAACTTTGTACAAACATAGAGATGTTAGATTTGAGAGATTGATATAGAGTTATGTGGAGAGATCAGTTTGGGTACCAGAGCCAAATCTATTTACATCAAACGTTTGTCAATTATTATGTTAGTGAACAGATGATTGGCTGTTTTGGTAACAGGGGTTAGTCAGTAGCAGACGAGACGGGATTAGGTCCTTCACGGTTTTAGGACCCTCTATATTACTGATGTAGTGGCTGGGGTTGTTATATGGTGCTTTACCAGGCAGATATGCGGGTGAGGGAAAAGATCCTGGTTCTATTGGACTCGTGGCAAGATGCTTTTGGGGGTGCAGGTGGTCGCTATCCACAGTATTACATGGCAAAGAGTGAATTGCAGGTAATGGACTGCTTTTTGAACGTCTGGTCTTTTTAGTACTCTTCTCTTCAGAAACCATGCATGTAATTTCCTCCTTCTACTTCTGGTGTTTATTTTGTATCAGAATTTAAGGTTTTGTGATTTGTGATTTTTGAATTTTTTTTGTTTTTTTGTTTTGTCTGTTTTCCAGAAAGCTGGTATAGAGTTTCCAAGGCGAAGAGGAGAGCCTTCACCGCCCATTTTTACCCCACCGCAATCGCAGCCTCTCTCCAATCCTCGTCCGCAACGTTCACGGTCTCCGGGACCGCTTTCCTCAGGATCTGTGGACTCGGAGAACTTCACAGGAATGAAGTAATTTTTCAACTTATTATCCTTTTGTCATGCTTTGGTACTGTTTCTGTTTGTTTCTGATACAATGTTTCATTGTGAAAATTTTCTTCTTTTCGTCTACTCTGACATTTTGTGTGTGTTGTAATGCATCAGCTTGGCAGAAATCAAGCAAGCACAATACCTGGTGGAGTTATTGCAGGATATGGTCAAGGCTCTGAATCCACGAGACCGAATGGTTTGCATCTCAACCCTTGGAGGAGACCCATGTTTGGAACAAAACTTGTAACCACAGTATCTTAATAATCTTTTTGATATTTTTCTGCTTGGTTCATGTTGGCTTAGATTACTGCTTGCTGCTCTATGAACAGGATGATGAAGTACATCCAAGTGTACTTTGAAAGATGCTTTTTCTATTCTTCAACCACATGTAACTAGTTTGGTCATTGGGTGCTTCATGGTCTTTGTGCACGGCTCTGCAGAGATGGAGGAAATTTTAAAAAAAAACTTGCAAAATCGATGATTATTATGTCCGAAAACTTCTTAAGCCATTCTTTTTGATTTTGTCTCAAATGCTCCAGATCAACAAACCCCGCCATAATAACCCAATTTTTATTCGAATGTGCAGTCCGCAAAGGAGGAAGTCATTGTGGAGCTTGCAGACCAATGCCGAACAAACCAGCAGCGTGTCATGCAGCTTGTGAACGCCACGTCGTACGTCCTCATCCATTCCTACTTTAGGGTTATGTCACAAATACTGCTGTGAATAAAACGGGTAGAATTTTTGCCCTTATGTTTTAGCACTTTGTTATTTCTCCGTGTTTGAGTATGGATGTACCAATTTGGCTGACCTTGTTTGCATTGCATGTGCAGAGATGAGCAGCTACTCGGTCAGGGTTTATCTTTGAACGATGAATTGCAGCGAGTACTCGCCAGATACGATGCCTTTTTATCTGGAGCTCCCGTTCCTGAAACATCTCCCGAGAGGAAGACGCTATCCCCCAAGTAAGCTCCAGTTCCTGCTTTTGCAGCTTTTGACGTAGAGCTTCATTGCATTGTTTGGGGGTTTAGGGGGGGTTTTGTAGTTGAGGTTTAACCCTTAAACGCCCTTTATTTAGAGATGCTCAAATTTCTTCAAGATTTATTTTTGGTGGTTATTATTATTATTAAATTTTATTGAAGTCTCTTTTCAGCATTAGGAGTCTGATTTTGAAAATGAATTAACATGATTTGTCTATTCCAGATTTTGTGCAAGGGTGTCCATTGCCAATCTTCACTTTCTAGTGTTGGGAGGCTCTTGGAAATGAGTCTCAAGTACACTAGGAGTTGGAGAAAAAAAATCACATCAAAAATTCAATTTAAAAAATTGTGGAATAGATTTTGAGAAGCTAAATATTGATTGGGGTTAAGCATATTGTGTACTCATACATACTCATATTTTTTTGGTACCCTCAATTTTAGGTTTGAGATGCAACAAAGAGGATTGAAAGACTTCAAAAATCACTTTTACAGTTTTAACACCCTCATGATCAAAACATTATAATCTCTCAATCCATAAGTGATATTGTTGTGTTTTTTTTTTTCCTATGTGTTCTATAATATGTCTACCTTGAATTTGTACGCTTCAAAAGAAATTTGATAAGATTGATCAGAAGGGCAACATTTTGCTCACTTTCAAGCAAATTCTTAGATACTAAAAAATGCCACGGGCGTTGAGGGGTTAAGCAGGGTTGGTCTCTTTTTGTGTTATGAAGATTTATGTTGATCAAAATCTTTCAATCCATAAGTGATGTTGTTGTGATTTTCTTTTCCTATGTGATCTATACTATGTCTACCTTGAATTTGTACGGTGACGCTTCAAAGAAAATTGATAAGATTGATCAAAATGGCGACAGTTTGCTTGCTTTCAAGCAAATTCTTAGATACTCAAAAATGTCACGGGCGTTGGTTTGCTATCTGTTTGTGTTACGAAGATTTATGGTTGGTGTACGTGTTTCAGCAGGACGCAGGTTCAGAGTGATGGAGGAGCAGCAAGGCCGAAAGGAAGTGCGCGCACGGTGTTCCCAGCGCTACCAATCCCACCACCGCCATCTTCAGGCAAGAGACCTTTGACACAAACCTCGACCGTTGCAACACCGACGAGTGCCCCACCTGCAGGAACAGAATCATCGTTCGACCTTTTGAGTGGCGATCCGGCATTCCAGCTTCTGAGTGGAGACTCAACGACCCCGGAAGCGAGCTCGTCGTCGTCGTCCTCGATGGCGTTGACGGTAATCGACCCACCCTTGCCGAAGCAGGAGCAACAAAAAGTGGAGGATTTGTTGGCGTTACCTGCACCTGACGGCTTCTCCAACCCTTTCGACACGTCGCCGTTTCAAGCTACTCCCAGTGGTGAATCTGCCACCCCGGCATATCCTCCTGCACAAAGCTTCGGAGTGTTGCGGTCGGAGAGCTCCTGGAGTGCAGCGCCTGTGGTTGGGAGTCCTGGTCAGCAGAGCTCGTTTTATGGAACGCAAGCAACGGAGTCGGTGTCAGGGCAGCCAGTGCAACAACAACAGCAATATTATTACCCGCCAGCGCAGCCTGTGCCTGCTACTCCGCCACCGTGGCAGGAGGACTCGAATCAGCAATGGCAAGCAGGGTCGCAGGGTTATGGATACGGGTGGAACTCATCTCAACAGCAGCAGCCGAGTGTGCAACAACAGTACCCCGGAACAGGATATAATAATAATAATACCGGCTTCGGTACAGGCCAGCAGCAGCAGCAGATGGCTCTGCAAACGTATAATTCGAGTGACTCCTCGAGGTTAGGGTCTGTTGGTACCGGCCCCGGTGAAAACTTCGGCAGTCAGTATCTGCATCAGAGAGGGAGCGCGTACGGGCAGCAGCAACCTTCGCCGTTGCAGCCGCAGTACTCCGGTGGAGTTGGAGCTTTGAAGCCGTCCGTGAAAACGCCTGACACTTTGTTCAACGATTTGGTGGATTTCAGAAAAGTGAATGCGAATCTGAAAGCGGCGAGTCTGAATCCTAAGTCGCCGAATACGAGCAAGGCGGGTCCGTAATGGAGTGGTGGTGTTTCTAGTTCTCCTGCTTTTGGGAATATAGTCAAGGCTGGGATTTGTATTGTTGTGCTTTCTAGCCCTTTTTTCCATCTTGTATTCTTCTCCGGTCTTGTTTGTGTATTTATGTCAACATGGAGTTACTGCCCTTTGCTTTTTATATTTTAGCGGTAGTGTTGGTTGTTCTCCCGTGATTATCATGAATTTGTGATCAGGAAACTGTTGTACATATGCCGACTCACTCGTTGCCCTCCGGGGTTCTGAGTAGAGAGCTACCATTTCTGAATAATACTTTCGGTCACGTGCTCCTGTTCGTGAAGTCCTTTTGAGAAAAAATCCTGGTTGTTGCTTTTGAATGTGTTGATGAGTTGTGGTTGTTGTGATTGATTTAGTCGCTCCACAGCAGCTCCTGGTGGATCTGGAGTGTGACTGTTCGGAGACGCTGAGGTGTGTGCATTCTGGCTCTCGAGTGTGCGGTTTGGAAAAACCTGCAGGTGTGAAACGAGATCGGATGAAGCACCTGTTGGCTGCTCCAGGGCACTTGGACCCTGTGTATTTCTGTATTTTGCCTGGGTAAGTTAGGGTAAGGTAAAGTAGGACCTAAGTTACCGGTGGGTGTCTCATTACCTCTAAAATCTTGGAAAATCTGTGGAAGTGAATAGATGTAATTACAAGGATGTATAACATGTGAACATGAAACCTTAGTGTTGGGTATTAGGTGCAATTGTAGTCGGCTCTTTAAAAATTCACAACTTATTCTCACAGTATATCCAAAGTGCAAACTCATAGGGCAGGTAGTTAACAAACCCTAGCGCAACCAAGTTCGCTTTGTGTTTCACCGAATTTTGCTTCTCGCAAATTGTCGATGACGCACGCAGCCCCCTGATCCTAAGCAGATTAGAAACTTTACCACTGATCTTGAAGTTTCATACATTATGTAAAGCTTGTGAGGGTTATGAGAGAGTGTAACTTAGATCCGGGACCGGTTTACTGGCTGCTGTATTGCAACGTGGGTTATCTCCGAGAGAGATGACATCAACTCCAAGCAGACGGTTGGCCGAGCAGTAGATGGCTCGTTCACTACAACGAGATTATGAAGACACACTTGTTTCTCGGAGAGTTTTGCTTTGTATGAGGGATTTTGAGCAGTCTTGACGATGCTTGCAACTCGGTGCTCACCTGTTGTTCTTCTTGTTCCGTAATTAGTTATTATTAAATTTGCAACCTTGAAAGATTTGGTGACAATTCGAGCAAGATGGGGGAGACGAAACTCTCCGAGTCGGAAGGCCTACATTGAGATGTCGCAGTACCAGAATGACTCGTCAGTTAGTGCCCATTCTAAGAGGGTCAGCTACATTGCTATGAGATGTCTGATTCTGCTCGATTCTGCCCGGCCCTATTATCGTTGTATGCCTGTAAGTACATCATACACCATTAACGCACTACAAGAAAATCTGTCTGCAGTGACACGGCCAAATTGGCAAAAATTTGACAAAAACATGTTTGAATCAGCGTGACCTAATTGACAAAAAAAATATCCAAATTGACACTCCTCTCTTGTAGTGATTGGAATTTTCAAAATCTCTCTCAAGTAAATGCATTTTAAAATCAAAAGCATCACGTTGACATCATGTATTTTTGAATTTTGGTGAAGTTTTGAGAAATTGGCACGTTTTTTGTCATCTTACCCCGCCAAAATCTCATATCTATACCCGTTGTAGTTCTTAGAGCTATGTCTTGATTGAGGCGTTGTGAAGCGTGCGGTGTTTGTAGCAACTATGACTGTTCTTGCTTTTTGTTTTATGCATTACCAAGTATAGGCCAATTGTTGAAATGGCGTTTCAAGTGCAAGGTGCGGGGTGTATTTTTATTTGTCAATTGCCTAACTCCATGGCAATCCAAACATGAGCAATTTCTAAGAATTTTGACTTTGTGCACTTTTTTTTTCTTCCTACTGTTGGTAATTCTCCTTTAAAAGGTGAGGTATTGGTTGAGTAGTGCACTAAAGTGTTGTTGTGAGTTTACCAAACAACAACACGTGGTTGCAGCTAATGTGCTTTCGGTGTTTTGTTTTTTTTAATTGTGTGAGAATCTTGAGAGAGGTTTCCGAATGTATTCTAGGTCAAAGCATGAAAATCTCACCCTCCTTCCTCTTGCAAATTTAGTAGGTTTCTGTGATTGCCAAGGCTTTCTTTTAGCTTTTTATTGTGAGTGTTTATGTTTCTCTTGAGGAGAGTGGTACATTTCAGAGGACCTAAGGAAAGTAATCAAAAGCAGGTGGCTTACAATAGTGAACCTAGACGGATCGGCTCTAAATATGTGGAAATACTGGAAAACGTACAACTTCAAGGGAGTTCGCAATATTTGGCCCATGCCTAGTTTCTACGCCTGCAAGCTCATCTTTATTTTTGCCGTATGTGAGGTGCTTTTGCAAGTCTATGTCCTTGGCAAGAGACATATTGGCGTGATTTCTCCTGCAGGGAATCGTCTTGTCTATAAGGTAATCCACGTACTATTTTTCCTAAACAATTTTTTTCTTGTTTCAAGACTTTACACCTTTCTTATCTAAATTGTCATTGATGGTGGTACAAGCCTCTTCTTCTTCTAAACCTAAACTTGTGGCATTTGGCTTGCAGAAAAATGGTTTTACATGTTGCATGATAACACTCTTTGTATTCTACTTTGCTCACAAGTAAGCCTACACATTCTAGAACATACCTTTGTCCAAGTCTATCTTAGATGGAAATCTGAGAGGAATTCTAGAGAGTTATCAGTGTCACAAATCTAGTTCCTCACAAGAATCAAAATATTTTTCATTGTGAGAATGCTTGAGTGTGATTGAAAATCTATATTTCTCCTTGGTTTTCCCTTTTGAGGTATTCAACTGTTGCTTTGAGTTGTGAAACAAGCATTGTATGAACAGGGAAAAACATTTCAATCTTGCGAGGGTGTATGATCACCTTGGTGAGATCTATTCGGCGCTCATCATCATCAGCTTTATTGTGTGTTGCTTGGTCTTTCTTAAAGTGAGTAACCTTCATTTTCATAATCATGTGCTCGTGTTGTTGTTCTACCTCTCAAATGTGGTGAAACTGATTGTTGTGAAGGCTTTTTACTGATGCATCATAGTTAGCTCTTTGCAATTGACTAGTTCACATGTTTTGTAAATGTCTTGAGAGAGTTTTGATGAATATGCGATTATTGATAGTTTTTGCAATGTTTGTTTTGTGTGTAGCAAATTTAAGGAATATTCTTTGTTTTTTGTTTTCCTTATAGGGCTATACTTATCCCTCGATGACAGACTAAGGTTCTACGGGGAATTCTATTATCAACTTCTACTGGGTAAGAAAGCGCTATTGCTAAACTTTGTCTTTTGTTAGATCAATTTCTAAGGTAGATGATGTTAAAGTTGTTAAGAACCTGACTCCATCTCTTATCCTGACACCTATCATCAACAGCAACTTGCCTACTCATATTCCTTGGTTGGACTAATTTGCAAGTGGTTGCAAGCATGAGGTGGTTGAATGTTGTTGGTCATTGATTTTTTTGATAAAGAGAAATTTGGTTTTTATTGTCTATTTGTATTAGTCTATAACCTCCTACTTCAAAATTGCATAAAAAATCCATTCACAGTGATACAAATTTGACCTCAACATGTTTGGACCTAAAGCATTCTCCTATATTTGCTTAAAAGTAACCTATACCTTTGCAAATTGTACTTTGAGATTTTTCTTATTGTTTTGTACTTATGGATATATGTAAACTTTGCCCATGTCAAGGGTTGGAGCTGTACCCGAGGATAGGCAAGGACTTCGATTTGAAACTGTACTTTATCAGCCAATTTGGCATGATGTCTTGGGCTTGTTTGATTGTCTGCTTTGCTTTTAAGCAGGTGAATCTCCACCATAGCATTTTGAGTTAAATTTAGTCTTGCATTTCATTCTGTAAATGATTCACTTTCTAAGATAGCCAGTATTATTGGAAATGGACACAAATCAAACTCTTCTAAGGACAGCTATAACAAAATGCTTACTCAATGCTTCTTGCTGCTACGTTGCAATTGATGTACATATTCAAGTTTTTCTGGTGGGAGGGTGGCTTCTTGAACACCTTGAGTATGATGCATGACCGAGGTAAAGAAAAAGAAAAATCTAGTTTCTTTTTGTATACTTTTTCTTCTGGTAATCATCGTGTTGACATGTATTTGAGAAGCTTCACATGACTAGCCTTTACTATCTAGACAAAGTAAGAACCATGGTGTGCAATGAATGTGTTATGGTCTATTTTGAAGGGTTACCACTAATTGCAGCATGCATTAAAACAATCTTGGATTAACATGCTTGGATTTTTTGTTTGCCAAGTCAATGATAGTGCAGCATTTGCTTCAAGAATAATGAATCAAGAACTGCAAATTTCAAAGCAATCATGTGCTTAATTACCAACATTTTTTTTCTCAGATTGTTGATTTAGCTTGTTGTAGCTGGGTTCTACTCCATATGGGGCGCTATGGTGTGGTTACCGACTGTGTATTTGTCACCTGTTCTCTACCTCGTCAACCACCTAGTGCAACTTGACAAATATGTAAATTACTTCTTCTCTCTCTTCTCTAGAATTCCATTGTAACAATTTGTTAGATTTTTGCGTTGTACTATTTTTCCATTTTTCTATGATACAAGAAATTTGTGGGTGTTTTCTGTAGATAGCAGCCAACATCTTGTTTGCTAGTATCTTATGCATATACACACAATATGCTATTGACTACCAGCATCACGAGTTTTGAGAAACGCATGCAAAAGCAAGGGTGTGGGGCATAATGCCTATCAAGGTACCAAGGAAGAGTTTTATTTTTTTTGTTATGACATTGCTTTTCAAGATATTTATGCCTCTTGCTGCTTAGGATAGAAGTATGAATTTTATGAGGTTGACGTAGTTTTTTGGCATGAACTTGTTTTTTTTCATGGGGTGCAGATTCAAGCTCATTATGTGACGGAAAAGGGAGAGCACAAGCAAACTATACTGCTTGCTTCTGGCTGGTATGTTTTTTGTTTTTTTTTTCTTATTTTGGAAGTCATTTGTTTATGTTTTATGTGTTTGGTAAGGAGAAAGTATGCTAATTTGTTGGTATGAAAACAACAAGGGTGTGACACGGTGACCTTTTAGACAGGTTATTGGAAGGGTCATGAAACTTAAGGCAAAAGATATATGTCC
This sequence comes from Ulota crispa, assembly GCA_963920765.1. NCBI lineage: Eukaryota > Viridiplantae > Streptophyta > Bryopsida > Orthotrichales > Orthotrichaceae > Ulota > Ulota crispa. The sequence continues at coordinate 6,917,783 of OY987251.1, read as the reverse complement.
CAACTAGAATAGGATTGAGCCTTGTTGCTAGTAGTGGTTTAAAAACCTCATGCTTTGAAATTGGTCAAGAATTCTATGTTTGGTTTCAACATATGTGGCTCTATGTAGTCAAAGTGATCTACCTGCATCTTTGTAGAGAGACCTCCCAATAATCATCTTTTTGCGTACATTGTTTAATATGTTAAGAGTGGTGCAAGTATACTAGTTGTCACATGTATGGTTAGGTGAACATTAGTGTGTGTTTAATAATAGTGTAGGTTGCACTAGTAATTGTATGGAATATGAGAGGTCTAGGGAATTTTGAGTTAGTAATTAATTGTTCGAAGAAGTTAGTTTGAGATTAGCGCAGGCTAAATTGCCTACTTAAATATTAAGGATTTGTTATGAGAGGTAATAAGATTACAATTGTTGAGATTTGCATTTGCTATTATATCAACGATTCTTAAGATCATAATTCATTATCAAAGTAACATATTGAACATTGTAGGCAAGCATTGAAGTTCACCCTTTTATAAACATATTTGTATTGTTACGTGCATCTAAATCACAAAATATTGCCAATCCACCACACTGTACTTAGTATAAGCAATAATATTTGTACTTTACAAGCACTAGTGTGCAACCATACTATTATATGTATTGGGGCCAATTTTTTGGAGTTTGCAAATATTGTGGCCCATACTACGTGTTTAAACTAGTGTGCTATTCTCTACTAAGTTTTCACAAATTTTCCTATAAGTTCTTCCAAAAATGTAACAAGATTATTTTGTGCAAGTGGGGGCTTGTACAATACATCCATTATGCCTTTGAGATTATGGGATGTTTTTTTTGGAGTATTCCTGCTCTTTTTAATCATGTACTTGATCTCACTAGCTTGTTTGTAAACCATTGCACTTGTTTATCCTATTGACGCTTATTGTTTCTGTCTATGTATTTGGATAATTATTAGTATGTGCTTTGCAAGCTTCATAAGCTATTATTGTGTTTGCATAGTTGTGTCACTAGCTATACAAACCCACAATAACTATGTGTGTTAGTGTGGTCTGATTTCTTTTTGTCATATTCAAGGAAAAACATGTTATAAGTGTTCTTTTAGAGGTTGATCTGCTTCTCTTGAATAGATTACAAATCCTCAAACATTTTTTCTTGAAAGATATATGAAAACTGCATGTAATCCACTTTGATTCATATTTTTGGGCCCATATCTAAATTAATGAACTTTTAAAGTTCAAATGTCATTAGGCTCAAAAGGTGCTTTGATATTTGTCAACCTATGGGTGCATTGAAACTCCAATAGGGAAGTTTTTGTTAGAAAATGTTTGTATTAAAGAGTGCTTATGGAATTGGGACATATTTAGGATTGTCTATGTATAGATAATTCCTTCTAGAATTAAGTAAAGTTCAAAATGACATCTAAATGAACATTGTTTGCAACCAATTGTAGAAGCTCATATCCAATTGCTAAATTTTCCAAATTTGCAAGTCCTAAAATCAAACATTATGCAATGAGTATTGTCTATTATCTAGGGTTTTATGAGACTAACAACACATTTGACGATCTGCGTATTTGGGTTGTCCTTCCTTAGGATAGGTTCACACTTGGTGTTAGAGGGGTATTAGAAATATGCATGCAATCTGAAAGTCCATGTATCCAAATACATCTAATTTTCCTTTGCTACTATCCCTCTTAACACCAAGTGTGAACATACCCTTATTTACTTAATCTTTGAAGAACTTTGTTTTTTATGCACTCCTTGACCAAATACAACCACTTTATTGATACACAAACTTTGAGCTCTTATGCCTATTAAGCACATAGATGGTCAATTACTTGGGAATTGAATGAACCTTACATTCCAAATTTGCAAAGTTTTTCTTCTACTTAATGCAAAGTCTAAACTATTATAATGTGATGCAGGCATCACCCTACTTTTTTCTCCTATTTTTGATGCTTTTTTTGCTTGACTAAGTTGAGCAAGATGACAAGAGATGCAAAGTAAAGTATGTCAATCAACTCAAAAATACTCAATTCTTATTCTTCTGCTATTCTAAAACCACGTGTGCCATTCTTAACTACTTCAAAATCCTAAGTTCAAAAACTACAAAGAGGCAAAAGAGAAATTGAAAATTTGTGAATCATTAGTTCTTAACCGACTATCATTCACATGTATTATACACCTGTGTGTTTAAAATATAAGTTCAGGTGCACTTCAATGTCAACTTTCGGCTTCGCTAGGTTCCTTTTAGCTATTGAAGAATTTACTTGTAGTCTTTAAAGCAATTTTCTTTGAATTGAAGGTGTGATATTTCTCAAAAGAATGTGACAATAGTGTCTACAAATCAATTACAGAGGAAGGGATAAATTGCATGGGTATACTAACTCTTAATAGAAGACCAATTCATGCTTGAAATATAGATCTAGAAAGATGTGCATAACATTGCAATATTTCTCAATCACCATATCTTTAGATAGTCAAAATTTGTCTCCTTAGTCTATAATTATTATATAAGCATGGCATAGCATGTAAATTTTTTGCTCTTGTTTACACAACGCTGAACTAATTGTGTATTTGTGTATTTGTTTTCTAGGTACATGAAACTTTGGGATCAGTACCAAAAAAATGTGCCCAACAAAATCATACCATTGATTTATTGATTTTTTTTACTCTTCCTTTTGTTTTTGTATTATGTTTCATTGGAGGGGAGAGATGTGGTAGCATAAAACCAATGCATTTCTACATACAAGAACAATAGAATATTGCACTGGGGTTTTGGCTACTTTATTGATGGATGTCTCGTGGTATGTATTATAGTCTCAAAAGGATGGTCTGACACAAAATAACTACTTTTCTTTGGAAGGGAGGGTGCCATTGGTTACGTAACTTTTTATTGGTCAGAACTTGTGAGGGCGTCTCTTTCAACTTTGGTTGACAAAGTGTTGGAAATGTACATTTCAAAGTTTAATAGAATATTCTTGAGAAACAAAACTTGATTGCAACATTCAAGATATTATTAAGCAACTAACGTGTTTTGGGGAAAAATATCATCAAGTATAACAAAAAAAAATTGAATGAGTTTATAAGCCCAAAGAGGGAAAATGTGGTTATGTAAGTAGAGGTACATAATATAGTTCCAACCATGGTAGCAAGATGACTTTGGGCTTTGTGCAAGATTTTTTATTTATTCTCTTGTTTGTTGAATGATCAGCTTTTCAACAACTGCAAAATGAAATACTTGTGGTCATTTATATATTGTAGGAGAATGTCTTGAATTGCCACATAATATTGTATGGTAGTATTTTTTTTGAAAATTCACTTGGTAGAATCACATTACAGATAAACCAAAATAAAAAATCACGCATAAAAGGACAAAAGTGATTTCTTATCACCCTAACAAACAACAAGGTTCGAGAAAAGAGAGGCAATCCAATTTTCTCAAAACTTGAGAGGCTCACTGCCTATGGGAATGCTAGCTATTATTTGAATTGCTTTTTCTGTTTTGTTTGTTTATTTAGTTGTTTGCTTACGATGTTACATAAAATCCATTGGAAGGAAGTTCTTCTACCAACATCACACTTCATTTTTTCACTCGCTACCTTAACACTAACAAAATTGGGTGAGAAGAAAAGGACGAATTTGTCAAATTTATCTAAAAGAAAAATTGAGCGTATCACAATTGAATGAGAATTAACAAGATTAATTGAATTTATGAATGAACGTACAAACATGGATGACTATCCAATTTCCTGAATTTCATGCATTCTAAGGTGCATGTTACTTGACCAAAGAAAAAGAAATACTCATTGAATAACTTGCTCATCTTGGCATTAGTGATCACAAAATGAAACTAAATTTAGAAAAAACTTCATATGTGGAATCACCAGTTGCCTCCAAGGTAGGCTCTTTATCCCATTAACCCTTGAGCGCCCAAGGGGCCAAAATATGGCCTCTTGATTTTGAAAGATTTCCTTGTTTGATTGTTATAGTCTTTTCAATGGTACGGTGAAAGGACATGTCTTTTTTCTTGGAGCTCCAGGCCTATGTTCACTACCAATCGATACGGTCCATTTTTGTGAATCTCTTTTAAGTAATAGTTTGATTGGAATGAGTTCCAAAGGGTTTGGATTTGAGTGAACTTGTGGTGAGCGCTCAAGGATTAAAAACTCAACAAGCTTGCAAAAATGTCCCAAATTTTGTATGAATTGACAAAAATACCCTGAATTCTTGAAAAGTTTCAAAATGCCCTTTGCATGGATACGTTCCATCCAAACCAATCCATGACATATGTGCTTTTAAACTTATAGATTCACTCTATATCAACAAAATATTCTTACAAATACAAAATTCAGAAGTCAAAAAATCAGTTCTTTTTCCCAAATTAACAAATATTATGATTTATACTTTTGATAGATAGAGTGACTTCATGTTGTTCTAAAATGACCGTGTTGCCTTATCATATCTTTGGTGATCAAGGTTTTTTTAAATTTTTTTCCTCTCTTTCCATAGTATTCAAAACTTGGGTTCTGATTTGTACTTGTAGGTACTTGAACTTCTTTGAAAAGAAAAGACGTATTCTCAAGGAAGTGTCATTTATATCACATAAGCTAACTTTGTAAGCTCTTATCTTTGTTGGAATACATTGGGACAAAAAAAAAAATCAATATAAATATAAACACACACATATACATATATGTATACACACACATAACATCCTTAGAACTCAATTTTCAAGTTGGGTTTGTGCTCTTGTTAACTTGGACAATGTTATTTGGTGAGTGTAAAACAGTGAGCCCATGAGTGAGGATTCAAGATTCTATGAGCATGAACCAATTTTCAACTCAAAATCAATGAAATAATTAGAAAAACGGCATGTTTTTTAAGAGATGATAGCTTAATATGCACAATTATAGGGCCCTATGCCCCTATGTACACAATTATAGGTGGGATACATTATTTCAACTAAAAATCCTAGCTCATGACTCAGGGCTCACAAATTTCCACTCATAAAATAGCATTCCTCTTGTCAACCTCAATCCTTGAGGCAAGCTCTCTTTCTTGGAGCCAATATTTCTCTAAATTGTTGTCATGTAAGCATTTTCATATGACAGTTATGACTTGAGACATAGGACACAATGTAAAAACAATATGTTTCAATTCTCAAAATTACAACAAATCATAAGTTGTACTCCCTCCATCCCAAAATGATCTTCCTGTTACACAAAATTTTGTAGATTAAACTCAAAATGAACCATTTTTCAATTTTTTTTAACCTGTGAATAGAGTTTGATGTCCTTCTATTGTTTTGAAATTTTGAGTTCCAAAGTAGTTTTCAAAGTGTGGTTTCAAAATGCTTGAAAATTGAATTTTTGAGACATTTTTGAAGAACATCGGTGTCCACTCACTTGATGGCATGGGATTGGTTAGCACGCCCATGCTTTTGGACTATGTACAAGTGTCACTAGCTCCTTTCCTCCTCCAACAAGAAGATCATTTTGGAACACTAAATAAAGGTCAACATGAAGATCATTTTGGGACAAAGGGAGTAGTTGTTTTGGGACCCAAAAAAATTTGTTTTTTTATATACTTATGTATACTAAACTGTTACTTTTATTACTATTATTTTTACTTTCTTTCATTTAAATAATTAGTGTTTTTTTTTGGAATGGAAAGCTTGCTGAATTAACAACAACCATGCTCAATTGACATTCTGAATTGCATGGGAAATAAATTCCACCATCATCACAACATATTGTTTACAATTAAAGCTTCTTTAGCAAAGCTATTACCATAACCATCCTTAAAAAGTTAAAATATAACCAAAATAAAATAAATATGCTCAAGAAAACATATACTTATCAACACTATAGACTACAAGTACAACCTTAATTTTCAAATACAATTAAAATTAATATAATACCAAACTACTACATGGTGAGATCAAGTAATTGCATGTGGTACTCAGAAATGATTAAATCCATCTGAGGGAAAAAAAAATTGATCCTTGCTCAATGTTTGCTGTATAAAATAATTTTTGAAAACCACATTTGAGGTAAAATCTCACCTCTTTACCAAGCGGGTACTCTTGGTGCATGTACAGCATTATGTCATTGACCAAATCACAAAATTAATACACAATATTTTAATCACCGTTTTGGAATTCATATATAAGGTAGCAGCACCCATAAACATGAGGTCTCCATGAGTGCGACTTACATTTGCACTCATATTTGTGTTTTCTAGTACCATGATTAACAAATCTAAAAGAAATTGGTTATGGGTGACAAAGTAATGGTTTTGGGTGATAAAAAATATTGTTGTAGGTACATCCCATTTGAGATTTGATGGATGTGAAAATAATTTTAGTGAATGACATTTAATATTTTTGCAATACCATTAGTAAATAAAGAAAGGAAATAAAGACACCATTCAAGTACCCTAAGCCCGGAATTTTGTCACCTTTCATGACGGTTTTGGGTGTCCCATTTAGCTATTTAAGTGATTATTCAAGCTAGTATTATGAATGTATGAGCACAGTGAATATTTCAACAAGCGTCCTTTTAGCATCTCCTACACACAACTGGGTGATTGCAAGAAAGACTATAAGTTTTTGTCTCAAAATGCCTCTTTTTGGGTGGAATACTGGCAGAGCTACCAATATTGCAAGTACTACACAATATCCTTGTAGTGGAAATCTGAATTGTCCCTTCCATCCCAAATCTATTGGGAACAAGGCACGTGGCATGTCATTTAGGAAGGCCAACTATCAATAATGATAATTCAATGAATGGATGAAAAAAAAAATCACATCCTCAAATGATGTTAGTAGTCAGTGGTACTACGTAGTGCCAGTTAATGGAGGGGAGTATTACATAGGCATGTGAAGCGGAAATTACTAAAATTTCTAGGCTGTCATGTTTTCAATTTTAGTAATTACAAAAAAAAAACCCAAAAAGTAAAACAACAATGGCCATTTTTTTCTTTTTGAGACACCTGTATTGATGAAAATGCTTTTTTGAGGAAGTTTGTTTTCTTACTCCAATGCTTGACCAAAGGATGCCCACTTTGAGAGCATGTGGAAGGCAGAGAATTCACAATTTCCTAAAACCGTTCTATACATCCACGTAATGCTCTATGATGAACAACTTCCTTGATTTGCAGCATGAGATTTGCTTTTTTGGACCCAAAATAGTACTAAAAACTCCCAAAATGGCCAAGGTAGACACCTATTTAGGGGCTATTTAAAAATAGTAAAATAATTTTAAAAAAATTGCAAAAATTGCTGAAGGTCTGTAATTATGACATGTATCTTCCTCTAAAATTTCAGCTCAATAGGACTTGTTGAGCAAAAGTTACAAGCCAAAAAGCACCCCCAAGAGAGCAAGGAGACACAAAATAGTACTAGTGTTTCTTGTAATCACCCAACTATATATTTTTAGACTTTGAAAAGTCTTTGTGAACAAATGCTTACAACTAGAACTTTTAAATTGATGTCAATATTTGGGTTTCCACTTGTTTACTTAACAGTATATTTTCAAAGTTCACCAATTAATTTTCAAACTCCAAAATCCTTAGTTTCACGCTAATGGGTATAGCTACCTTAAATGGCATCATTTCATACTTCAACAATTCTAAACGCAAGCTTGTATAATCTCAAATCTTTGCAAATATAATTCCAAGTCCATGCTTATATAATCCTAAGTTTGTGCCTCAAGCTTGTGCTTGCACAATCTCAAATTTGTACTCACATGATGCTAAGCTCACATGAATATGATTTTAAGGTTGTACTTATACAATCCTAAGTCAAAACAAATATAATCTTGAGCTCATACTTGCACGACTTTAAACTAATGCTCATATAATTTTGATAATATATTTATATAATCTCAAGCTAGTGCTTGCACAATTTCAAACTTTTGCTGGTATCTATAAAACTCAAAAATAAACCACAAAATTATTGTAAGATATTTTTTAATCAAGAACATTTTTTTAATCAAAAACATTTAGCAAAATAAAATATCGTGGGATTGCAAGCACAAGTGGGCTAGGCAGTCTCTTATGTAAGATGGAACAGAAGTCTCTCACTAGAATGTGACTGCAAACGCAAGACAAGAAGAGAATGCAATTGCAACATAGGAGGAGACAACAATGCAATTGCAAACGTGAGATGAGAAGAGAATGCAATTGCAACCTTGTGAGGTTTGCAGAGCAAGACCCCAAGCCTATGTTCTCATGATCCTAAATTTGTATGAATATAACTATAAGCTCATTTTTGCACGACTCAAAACGTATGCTTGCACAATTCTATTTTGAATAAAGGTTGTAATTTTATAAACATATTCAAAAAGCAAAGACTCAAATGATTGACAAGAAGATGAATTATTTTTTAATACAAATTCCTTGATTTAAATAAATCTCTTTTAATGAATTTTGTTCAAAGGAAGATGTAATTTTAAATGTAAATGTTAACACATATGTGCAATTGAAGATTGGAGTTGAATGTGTCATTGTAAAATAGACAAAGATTGTGCAAATTGATAATTAAAATCTAATCATTTGTTCAAGCTTGTCATAAGATTTTTGTTCTTAAAGTATGTATACTTGTTGTTGTGGTATAGAAGCAGAATAGTAAATCAAGCAATGTCAAAGTGTACTCAATGTGTTAATGCGCTTTTTGAAACTCATTTTGTACAATAAATTTTGATTGGAATGCGTTTGGTATTGAAAGTGAAGTTTAAAAGTTAATTGTTTCTTTATAAATCTTGGGCGTCAAAGGAGTCAAGGTGATAAAGTGGTATTCAAAAAAATGTAGAAGCTTAAAAGAATTCAATATTATGCAAAAAAGGAATGTTCTTGATTTGCATTTTATTTAAGAAAATTGCTTGCAAGATGTCATTAATTTTAGGGCGGCAAAGTTCAAATGCTTTAGAACTTTTATAAAGATAAAAAATACCTGTATAGAAATATAGATTTTTAAAGTAGATTTTTTGTAGATGGTTGAGGCTGTATTTAGAATTTTTTTTTTCATTTTTTAAGAAGTGTCAAAGTGGCAATTTAAAATGTTATAGTGGTGCTCCACCAAATTTCAACATTCATTCACATATTGGATAGAAAATATCACATTAGCACATATTACATGTCTATAATTTGGTTTTCATCCACAATTTGACAATTTCATCCAAGATTTAATTTGAAGATTTTTTCGCGATTTCATCCAAGTATTTTGGCACATAACCAAAAAAAATTTGGGTGCAATTGAGCACCAAACCGCCAAAAAAAATATTGGCTATATTACGATTTGTTAAAATCAACTAGGCAATATAATCTCATTTCATTCTTGTCTTGATTATGTTTTGTACAACCTTAAAAAATCATTGTAAATGCATTTGCTAGCTACGCATTAGTGTGTAAATATTGTAATTTCACTTTTTTTCCCAACACTTTTCTTGTAGATAAAGTGATACTGAATCTTAATGTATTATGAATGTGCTTAAAAAACTCAATTGTAAACTAATTTTATAGGTGTCTAATTGTTGCAAATTTATGTAATGCTTGAAGTGAATTTTCAAAAAATGGTGGTTGTAGAAGTTTTTTAAAAATTGGCTAGTTGCAAAGTTATTGAAGTCAAAGAATCTCCGAGCCAACATAAGTACTATGGCATTCCACACCCAATCATGGTTCTGCAAAAAGGAGTGCAATATATGTGGTCGTAATGTACACCTAGTGTTTTGTCTTTGTTGGTTTCCCAATTAAAGTGTTGTTGAATGCCTGTATGTTTTGTCTGGGAACGCATAACAAGGTTTTCTACTAGCTTTAGGCACGATTGATTGTTACTAAGCAGGGAAGTAGGCTTTGTTGTGTTGAGACCAAGTTCGTTAAGAATTCTTCTAAAATAAATAATACCTTTTGGGGCATCAATGAGGATGTGATATTTTGCCTCTGTGCTGGACAACAAGACAGTGGGTTGTAACTTGCTCAACCAAGAAATAGGGGATTCACCTAGCTTGTGTATTATCCCAGAAGTTGATCTCTTGGTATCAGAATTACATTCCCAATCAACATCTGTGTAGGTGTGGTAGTGATTGTTGTTTGCTAATGGCATAAAAATCACATAGTCTGTTGTGCCACTCACATATCTAAGGACTCTTTTTAGCTGCTTGAAAGTGTGCAATCTTTGGCCAGTCCATGTACTGTGAGACGCTTGCATCTGAGTAACATATATCTGGTCGTGTATTTGTTGGGTATATGAGGCTTCCGATTATGGATTGATAGATCATAAAATCTACTTTGCTAGTACCCATGCATTTTTGTAGTTGAGCATTGGGTCCATAGGTATTTTTGTTGGATTACAGTCTTGGAATTCCAATTTTTGCAATAATTGTTGTTTATAAGCTTGCTACCCAATGAAGATGCCATATTTCATCTTGTGAATTTCCATTCCTAAGTAAGTATTGGCTTTACCTAAATCAATTTTTTCAAATTCCTGTTGTAACTCTTGTTTGATGCGACAAATTTTTGTGTGATTGTTGCTTGTAATGAGCAAGTCATCAATGTAAAGGAGTAGTATTGTTAGTTTCCCCTCAATATGTGAAAATTTGAAAATTTGATCGTTTTGGCTACAAAGGAGTCTCTGCTTGAAAAGCCACAAATTCATTTGTTTGTACCAGGCTTTTGGAGCCTGCTTGAGCCCGTACAAGGCATTGTTTACTCAATAGACCTTGGAATGATCTCTTGCAAATGAAAATCCAAATGGTATCTCCATGTCAATTTCTTCAGTAAGATTACCATTGAAAAACGCAGTTGTAACGTCCATTTGATATAATGGCCAACTATGAAGGGCAGCCAATGCAAGGATAATACGGATGGTGGACCAATGTACGACAAGTGCAAAAACATTGTGGTAGCATATTCCTTGTTGTTCTTGAAACCCATGTGCGACAACCCATGCCTTCAGTTTATTTATATCCCCATACATGTTTTGTTTGATTTTGAATATCCACTTTGCTGTTATAGGAATGTTTTGCTTTGGCCAATCCACAACCTCTCATATTTTGTTCTTTAGAATTGAATCTATTTTGCTCTATATAGCAGCCTGCCAATCTCATTGTTGGTTAGCGGTAAAAAAATCAATAGGCTCATCCATAAACTCAAACACTAGAGTCCAATTTTTTTAAAACTTGATTGAAGGCTTTTGAATGCAGGTGGGGTATCTTGATTTTGGCGGTCATATGGTCCTGGTGCTAAGTGACAATGGCTGGCTACGGGATGAAGGAGACGATTTCTAAAGCCTAAATTTTTGGGGATCAAGCTAGTTTGAGAGATAGAAGCCATGCTAGATGGTAGATCAAGGCTTAAACTAGGTTGCATATCTCTTGTATTGTGGTTAAAGTAGCCGTAATTTGTAGCTAAATTTGGCTTTGAAAACTCAAGACAACCATGGGTAATAATGGGTTGATGCTCTGATATAGAAAATCTAAAGCTATCTTTGTCATTTTTAGGATGTGTAAGGTAGCAATAGCCCACTTTTTGCTCGTCAAAAATAACATCACATCTAACTATAACTTTGCAACGCATTGACTCATAAATTTTGTAAGCCTTTGTTTCATCTTCTACTCCCAAATATATACATCTATGGGTCTTACTTTCTAGCTTGTTTTGGAGTTCTTTTGGAATATGAATAAAAGCAATATAGCCAAAAATGCATAAATCAGAGATATCAAGTTGTGTACCTTTATATTTGCTCTTTGGAGTGACGCTATGATTTGTTGTTGTTGGATTGCAATTTATTAGATAGGTGGCGTGATGGACGGCCTCTGTCCAAAGAAGTGATAGTAGTTAACAATTGTGACACATGCTTTGCATGCGCTCTATCATAGTATAAATCCTTCTTTCAGAAACTTTGTTTTGTTGTGGGATGCTTGCTTGTGTAAGTTCTCTTTGAATGCTGTTGTTGGAGCAACAATTAATAAATTCTTCTGAAAAGTAATCTCTTCTACAATCTGAGTGTAGTATATGTATCTTGTTACCAGTCTCAAGTTCAATCTGGTGCTTGAAAATACAAAACTTTGTGAAAGCTTCACTCTTGTGCTTTAAAATACGTGTAGCTTCATCTTGAGAAATCATCCGTAAATACTAGAATGTATTGTGATCCCCCTAACAAAGGCTGTGGCATTGGACCCATAATGCTAGTGTGAATTCTTTTGCTTGCTCATGTTGATTGGATGACTAATTTTTGTAGAAATCTCTTGCGATGCTGGTTACCCGCAATACAACAATGACAAATTTGTTGTTGATGATTGATGTGTGGTATTTTGATAACATTTCCTAATCTAAACAGGAATTGTAAACTTGCGTGGCCTAAATGACCCATGAGTCAATGCCAAAACTGCGACGTGTGTCTATGTTTTGTAGCTAGAACATGAGCTGTAGACTGAAAAGAATATAAGCCATTTAAGGAGTTACGTTGTGCAGACACTATTGCACAATCTTGAGAACTAATTATATTACACTGATACTTCAAGAAAAGACTTCAATAACTAGAGTCTGCAAGCGCACTGACTAATACAAGATTCTTTGTCATACTTGGGACATAGTGAACATTCTTGAGCTTTATTTCTCTTGAATCAAATTGCACTGCGGCAGGACCAGATCCTTTCACAGCATGCACATGGTTCTCTTCCACTAGTCCTAAACTTGTTGATTTGGACTGCTGATGAACTAGTGTTTGGATCCAACTTATATTGATTGGTTGCTATATGGCCAGACGCTCCACTATCTAGATACCACAATCCATTTTCCCACTGATAGTAGGAATTGTGATACTGTTGTGCAATCTAGGAATCAAAAAATTCAGCAAAGTTTGCAAAACCCATACCTTGAGGTGCCATCAATTCTTGGACCAGTTGAGGATTTGAAGCTAAGCAACAATCTTGTGCATAGTCTCTTTGTTTTCCGCAGTCGAAACAAATTAGAGGCGATCTATACAAACAATATGGTCCCAGAGAATACTACCATGGAAATCCTTTGCCACAATAGGTTAGAGGGTATCTTCCTCCATGGCCTCAATTTGAGCTTGATGACAACTGTAGTAATAATTTCTTGTCAAAACTTGCCGCTAGTGCTTCAAAGTCTCCAAGTTGCTGACTTTCGACAATGCAACTCAGACATGAGGCTTGCAATAAGCTGTTCAAAGCTCATTGTTGAATGAAGATGAGTGAATGTCTGAATGGTGTTCTCATAAGATCTGAATAGGCTGTTCAAAATAATTTGAATAACATAACGGTCTGAAAGCTTCTCACCCACTCCAGCAATTTTGTTTTTGATGTCCCTTGCTTTCTTGATGTATTGCTCTACCAATGCTCCCTCAATCATCTTAAGTGACTATAGCTGACTCATTTGCGTGAGAATCTACAACTGATCCCCGGATTGAAAGTGATCTTTCAACGCCTTCCAAGCTAAGGCAAGATCAGAAAAATCTATAATCATATTCACCAAACCATTAACAATTGCTAGTATAACTAATCTGTAGACTAATACCCTCTTGCGCTTCAACTGCTTTTTTGAGTATCCTTCTCCGTCAATCGTTACTGGTAACTCAGTGAGGCACTACTCATCAGCCTTGATAGTCCATTGTCCTTCAGCTCTGGCTCTTATTTTGAGAGCCCACACATAATAGTTAGACATGCCTTTCAGCTTGTTTGTTTCTCTAATTGCTGCGCTCAAGCTTTTTGTCATCTCTTACATGCTCTAAGAGTGTGAAGCTATAAGTGGTTTGGGAGCTAAGTTCGACTAAGTTCCACAACAATATCTCTTAATTATGTTGTTGAATCTATACAAGAGCTGCTACCTAGTACAGTAGTGCCTCTCTAAGATGAACCTTTATAAGGAAAAATGCTTGGTTAAGATGAAGTAGATGACTGTCCCTAGTGGTTGGGGAGCTACAAAAACTTGTTTAGTTACAATGAATGTTTTCCTTACATAAAAGGAATATACTGTCCGGATACCTTCATCGTATCCAGGCACTATTGTATAAGGTAGAGTTCTACTAAGCTTTGTTTCTCTATCCCCAATAGTATGCTCTAAGTCTATTGATCTTCTCCCTTCATGCTAAGCAAACCTCACTCTAATATTATGTTCAAAATAGGTGAGCTACTAAGTGAAATACAAATGAGCAAACGCTATTGTCTTTATTGACTGTACTTGAATTTATACAGGTGGTGATGGCACCGTGGAATAGTGGATGATTTCTAGTCTAATGATGAATGAATCTGTACAGTAGCAGATGGATGAGAAAAGGAGGAGACGTTTATTAACATCATCAGTGTAATGTGAAACCCTCAAATTTAGGGTGCAGAATTGGGAGCCGCTAGGGAATGAGTATGTCTACCTACGGCCCAGTTCAAACTAGCAACCAGCCGAGACACTAAAATTGGCACCGTGTCCGGTGTTTTGCCCAATAGAAACTTTTTTGTATAATTGTGTGTCATCCGAGAGTGTGCCTCTGTCGGACAAGTTTGGTACCACCTTTGGAGCAAGCCCCAAAACTTCACTAAACGCGATACTCATTAAAAGGGGAAAAACATGTGTACCATTTTATATTTCACCTTAATCCCAAAATAGCCACTTTAAATTAGATTCGAAGGTATCAGATTCCGTTTGAGCCACTAAGATTTTTTCCCTCACAAATTCCTCCTCTCAGGTGAGGCCACATTTACCTAAAAAAATGCTGGAGCTCGAACTAGGGTGACCACCCTAATCCTGCAAAAGTCCCACTTTGTAGGCTTTTTCCCTTTTTAATGAATATTGCATTACTATCTTGGCCGCTAACGTGGCAATATGGTTGGTGAAGATGGATGTAAAAGTACCGGACAAATCCTCAGATTGAACCCTGCAGGAGTCAAAACCCAAATTTCAACCAATGAGGTTCAAGAATTTTTTTGGCCGGCCGCTAGTCTAAACGAGCCTAAGGCCCGGTTCAGACTAGGACGTCCACAACCATCAAACAAAGCCATAAGCAATCTCATTGGTCAATCCCAAGGTTTTGTCAAGTATTGCATTCACACCAAAGGGACGTCCAATGGAGGATGAGTCCATGTTATCACCTTTTCCTCGCAAAATTGGAGAGGAGCTCACTTGTGGTGGATAAGATTTGAGGTCACCTTAGGAGGTGACCTCAAATCTTGTCCTTTGGACAAAACACTCCCTCTGAAGTGAGGTAAAGACAAAATCAAGTCAGTTAAGAATAGAAGCTCCTTCACTAGACGTCTAGTGCCCAGTGTGAATGCATCCACCGGACGAACAAAACCATGATGACATGGCAATTTCCCCCCCATAAACCATTCCCAAGAAATTACCCGTTCAGTTCCTGTGAGGCTTCTGCAGCGTAATGCCGGATTCCACGGATTTTCTTGCATAATTGGGCATTATGTATTTTTCATTCAGATTCAACTCTCATCCTCAATTTCTCATTCTTTTTTGCTCGAGATTCACGTCAGGCAGCGCCTTTGTCATTGGGAATTGCAGGGAAAAAGCACCTCCCCGTTGGGCTCCGCTCGCCTAGGCAACACCTTTTTTCCGCCAGCCCCTCCTCCTTAGGCATTGCCCTATACATAATCTACCAGATGGATGAAACACTGAATAGGGGCTTTTGTCCTGTGGCGCCGGACGTCCTGGTCTGAACCGGGCCTCTCAAGTGCACGGCGCGGCTCGTACTGCTCCACTCAGGAGCATTCTGGTGCCGGAGGATTCTTTCTCTCCTTGAATCGACATTGATCGTGTGAATCGACAGAACCTAATGCCGCAATTGGAAACGCTACGATTCGGACGGTGCCCTTCGAACGCTTCCCGCAGTGCTGAAAACGGTGCCGAATTGTACCGGGACGAGTAAGTTTAGGGTTTGGGTTTTGCACAGATGGTAAATGAATTAACTCGATCGGTTTCGAGATGAGCTTGGGAAAGAATTTTATCTGAACTCGAGCATGGAATCGATGGTGCGTCAGAACGGCTATTTTGAGGTCTGAGGGATGGAGTTGAGGAGAGCGTTTGGCTTGTGAACTTCATGTTGTTCGTAACTGTTGTAAGCTAAAATGTATCAGCTACAGTGTGCAAATGCTCTTTTCTTATTCGATGGCATTGTCGCTCAATAAACTGCTTGATCGACCTTAAACCTAGAAATAAGAATTGCACTGTAACATTCTTTTTATTTCATTTTTATTTGCACGAATTGGCGATCGTTTCGGTCTCGAGTTGAGCTTGGGAAGGAAATATAATCTGAGCTCCAGCATGATTAATGGTGCGTTGGAATGGGGCGATTTTAATAACCTCAGTAGATTCGCGGTGCCGTGCAATTTTAGGAGTGATCGGCTTCTGAAATTTCATGTTGTTTCTAAAAGGTGTGAGTTATCATATATCAACTGCATTGTGTGTACCGTATGCTCTTTTCTTATTAATGCTAGTGTCGCTATCTAGCACTTGGTTGACCCTAAACCCTAAATCCTAAACTTTAACCCTAAAACTTAAACCTTAATCCGAAAGATCTTAAAACCTTTTACGGTAACCCTAAACCCTAAACCGGCAGTGGAATCTTATAGCGCTGATTCTCATTGTAGCCTACTTAGTCCTTTAGATATTAAACAGCTGATAACAAGGTTTCCAACTAGAACTTTTTTTTATACTTCACGTTATAAACC
Organism: Ulota crispa; assembly: GCA_963920765.1. Taxonomy (NCBI): domain Eukaryota; kingdom Viridiplantae; phylum Streptophyta; class Bryopsida; order Orthotrichales; family Orthotrichaceae; genus Ulota; species Ulota crispa. The sequence continues at coordinate 6,901,099 of OY987251.1, read as the reverse complement.
CTAAATCATTAACCTTAAAGATCTTAAAACCCTAACGTTAAAATCGAACTGGCAGTGGAATCTTACAGCACTGAGTCTCATTGTATTCTAGTTAGTCCTTTAGATATTAAAAAGCTGCTCATAAGTTTTCCATCTAGCACTTTTTATACTTCACGGTTTTGTTGTTGCAACCTTAAACCCTAAACCCTAAAGATCTTTAAATCTCAACTTTAAATCGTAACTGGCAGTGTCACCCTATATCGCTGATTCTCATTGCATCCTACTCAGTCCTTTAGATATAAAAAGCTGCTTAACAAGTTTTCCATTTCGCTCTTTTTTTTTATACTTCAGAGTATTTATTGTTGCAGTTCTCCTGTCTCTCTCTATGAGGAACCTTTGATATCGAGATTTGTGGTGGAGAGAAGAACATGGAGTTGGTGTCGTTGAAGCAGCTCTTTCAGCGACTCAGCAACGGCGGGCGTTTACTGGGCCTGGATGTGGGAAGCCGCAACATCGGCTTGGCAGTGTCGGACTCCAAATGTCGAGTTGCATCGCCACACAGGTTCAAGGAAAAAACATCATATGCACACGTGGATTTTTACCTCTTCCTTTCTTAGCTAATACTCCCTCTGTCCCTCTAAAAACGTCCAAAAAGTTTCCTTGCATATGATTAACTGTAATTGTGGTCTTTGTGCTAGTGACACATGCATTCTAGAATCAATACACCATCTACCAAATGTATGTAAAATCTCCAGTTTTGATGTCGCCGTTTAGGCACCCAAATTCCATGCGAAAAGTATCATATATGTGCACATTATTGGTGATTTAAGGATTAGTAGCAACAATGGTGCCTCATATGGGCAAGGCCAAGCTTGCTAGGAGAGGAATGCTCTCTAATTGCCAAACTTGCCCCCATGAGATCATTGAACATGACAAACGCTTTCTCAACATTTGAAATCAGCAAAAGGGAGCTTTTTACTGGTACAATAAATGTGTCTGATTTGGAGCTTTTTAGAGGGACAGAGGGAGTATGCAGAAATTGCAATTTTCTTGTGTTTGAACTTATTGGTGTGTTTGACGGTTGAGTGCAGTGTGCTTTACCGGAGTAATACTACAATGTTGAAGAATATCAGCCGCCTGGAGAGTCTGGTACGTTTTTTGAGAAGAGCGCATCTTATTTGGAAGCTCGTCTCCCATTTAGGAGCAAATCAAAAGACTCTCTCATTAACTTCACATCAATGCTAAGTTAATACAAATTAGAGGCATAGAGTCTTCATGCTAAATAAACATTTCATTAATTTTAGTGTAATAGTTGTGTTAACCTTTTGCAGGAGTCATATGCTTTTGAACTTGCTAAGTACAATATGAAATATTCAACGTCAAGGAGAATTTGTTGTGTTGTTTTCTGAAAACGCTGAGCTGTTGTTTGGAGAGAAATGTGTTGGAGGAACAGCTTAAATTGTACCGTTTTGATTGAGCAGGTTGAGGAGATGAACATTACTGGTTTGGTAGTAGGATACCCCCTCGAATTGACTGGGTTTCAGGGAAAGCAGGTCGAGTTTTCAGCCTTTTCCTGTATATATTTGTTCTTGATGTTGAGGTTGTCTAACTACTGCTATCGAACATGTGCATGTGGTAGTTAGCCGGACTAGTGGATGGTGATTAACTTTCTAGTATGTATATGTTTGTGATTAACTGTGACCAGTGATGATCTCAAATGTAATTTTTGCCATAATTAGCTCAAGTGGTTAAATAACACTGCTAAATGTGCTAAAAAGTTGACTCTTACACTGTGATATTCACATGTTTTGTAGCTGTAAAAACAATTTGGTGAACGTTTTGCAATATTTAGCCCCATTTGTCAACACTGGTGATGAGAGTTGTAATCTTCCATTTCCTCTTTCAGTTTGTAATTTTGCGTTTGCCTCTTTTTTTATCTTGACTTTTGCAGGGTGCACAAGTGAAACTCTTTGCAAAAGAGCTTCAGCTGAGTGGTCGCTTCCCAAACCTTGCCTACGTGTACTGGGATGAGCGCCTCACTTCTGTGGTAACGTGACAATCCCAAATCTAGACATTTAACTCTCCTCTAACTTTCTAATACAAGATTTTAAGAGCAATACGATGGTGGTTCGGTTATAATTTACGTAACTAGTGCTTAGACCCCGCTAGACTCGTGAGAGGAAAAGACTGGGTTTTTAACTTCTCCATAGTTTGGATAGGTTTTACCACCAGGGTCACAAGTTCTAAATGCACTCTATTTTCTAAACATACAAGGCAGCTCGAACGTAACTATTCCTAGACTATATTGTTAAAACCTAGACCATTAACGAGCTCTCTAACTCTGCTCAACCCCATTTTGTTTTGTTATTTCTGGTCAAAATCAACTTCCATTGTCATTTCAAGAATTTAAAGTTTAAATTCTTATATATTTCTAATTTTAACGAGACGATCTGAGGTATTATGGAGTCCTTTTCATCCTTTTTAAACATATTTTTTTACCAACCATGCAGGCTTAAGTAGCTCTATTGCTTGCGCAGCTTTCATGAGTGAGTAGTAGGATATGTCTTGTCCATGCTTTTCATGCATGTATAGCATGTCAAATCAGTTCGGAAGTCCCCTAAACCCTAATTCTAATCCTAAACCCTAGATTCCTATGAGCACTCTTCCTATTTTTTTGACTCGTTCATATAGCTCTAGTTTTGATTTCGTCTAAGTTCCTGTCAGTTAGTTCTATCTCTCTCTGAGCTTAGACCCTTTTTCACTTGTTCTTCAATATTTAACCCTGAAATATTTACCTCTGCAAAATGCTACATTACCACAGGCAGTGACAAACGTGATAGGTTCAATGGACATCACAGGAAGACGAAGAAAAAACATCATTGACAAAATGTCGGCTCTGTGCATCCTTCAGGTATTTGGTTCAAACTCGCCTCCAGCTCTTGAAGTTGCTCTTTTACTTATGAACTGTTTCTTTAAGGAGGTTTTCTTAGTTTTCGAAAAAAACATCAATCTTTAAGAGTTTTGTTTCAACAACTAAGGCTTTGGAATTTCACAATGTGAGAATATCCCTTTTATCTTATGCGGTGGGTTTCTTTTTGTGCCAGGGTTGCTTGGACAGTCTTTCGAGACTGGAGAATGGTACTCATGGTAATAATGTTTCGCCTCAACTGTGAAGCTGGATTGTTTCAAGCCTATTTTATTTTGAAAATTTCCATTATTTTCAGATTCTCAAGTGAACATTTGCCTTAGAATTAACTTATAGTTGTTCAAGTAGAAAACAAGAGAATTCATGAGAGCAGTAGAGTAGCTCTCAATTGTGCTGCAAATTAGATGATTTTGTTCTCCAAGGACATTGGAAGAAAAATGTAATGAAAAGATATGGCGTTGTGCAATAACAAGTTGTACTGTTAAAGTAGTCTATGAATAATTACTTCCTTGGACTTGGGGTATGTTTGTTGCGTTAAGCGTCTTGTTCTTGTATATTTGGTTGTGCAATTCCAATGTTTGATTTGATTGAAAATTGGGTTTGTAAAGGTGCAATTCTTTGTAATGGTAATGTAAGGAGGCTTGGGATTGAGATTTGTTAGTATTGAGTAGGGGGCTTGTAATTAGTCCCAGTAAGTGGTAGGATAGGTGATTGATTCTCTCTACCTACATGGGTTTTGATTTCTTTGAATTGCTCACATTGTAAAAAATATATCTACCTTGTTGAGGGCTTTTCATTTATATAAAAATATTCAAGACATACTATTTTTAGATACCATACTTTCCTATCAAAGAAAATTAGTCTCTATGGGACATAAAATAAGGGAAATAAAATAAAAGGTTTCATCAAATTTTGATTTTTAGGAGGTGAAAGTGGAAGCTTAAGGTTGAAAAACACAAATGAGACGTTCGGACTTCGGAGCAACTCTAATATGATCAAGATTTTGGTTTTTTATGTTTCTAAATTTTGAGGTTATTTTCAAAGTTTCTTTATTATGTTTAAGTCATTATATTTTATTACAAACTAACCAATGCTTTACGCATTCTGTTGATTTATGTTTATTTGGTTATTCAATCTGTACAATGTTTGAATTTCTTCTTTTAAAAAACTTCACCTCAGAATTTTCAACTTAAATATTGGCGTACTTCCACCTCCTAGCGATTTTGAATGTTTTTTTTCGTAAAACGATCTATTTTAAGGGAATCACAAAAACAGAAAATCACTAAATGTATACTTAGAAACTTACAACTTAACATATTAACTCCTAAAGGACTGTTGTCCCCTTGGGGACAAATGGGATTTTGGGCGTGAACCTATGGCTAAACTATTTGTATGATTTTTTGAAACTTTTAGTGAAGGTAGAGAGTTCAAAGATATATGTGAGCATCTAACTTTTTCTTCAATTTGACATTTATTGAAGAAGTTAAGCACGAATTTTTGGAAAACACGGAGGGTGGGTAGCCCAAAAACTTTTTAAAGAATTGCATTATTTTCAAATAAAAATTTGAAGTTGGTTCTTTAGAATTATATATATGTGGGAAGCTTTGAATCATTAATTTCAATTGATGAGATGAAAGTTATGAGAAGTTTTAGTTTGCTAGTAGATATGGAGTCTCTCAAAACCTTACCTATCAGCAAACTAAAACTTCTCTGTAAATCTAAAGAACCAATTTCAAATTTTTATTTTAAAAAAGTGCAATTATTAAAAAAAAATTTGGATTGCTCGCCCTCCTCGTTTTCCAAAAATTCATTCATAACTTCTTCAAAATGTCAAAATGAAGAAAAAATTAGATGCCCACGCAAATCTTTGAACTCCCTACCTTTAATAAAAGTTTCAAAAATCATACAAAGTAGTTTAAGGTACGAGTACCCATAAACATCAAACTAAGGGTTTTGAACATGATGAGTATTAATAAACAGCTAGCAAATTATGGGATCCTATTAGGAACAGAAAAATAATGAGTTTGCACATTCGAATGTATTATTTGGATATTTTGAGAATAAGTTGTGAATTTTTTAAAGAGCAAACTGCCATTGTACCCATAACCACTTTTAAGATTTCATGTTCACATGTTGTACATCTTTATCATTACATCTATTCATTTCCACAGATTTTCCAAGATTTCAGAGGTGACGGTTATGGGGACACTGACGCTTATGGATGTTCCTACCTTAACCCTTAAACGTCGGGCTCATTCCCTTGGCCAGCCCGCTACAGTGACTTCTACAGTGATTTTTAAGGATCTTAGAACTATGATAGTTCGAACAAGTGCCCAACTAACTCCAAAAGTGAACAATACAGGTTGATCTCACAAAAATTGTAGGAAGGACAGAATGGATCTTCTCACAATTTGAATTGTCTAAAAATATAAGTGTATTTGATGAAGTTATTTTTTACCTTCCTTGATGGAGCATGTGTTTACAATCACTTATGGGAAAAAATTTGATGAAAATCTGCTTTCTTCTGCCGTGCAAAATGTATTTTCAGAAGCAAAGGACAAAAACGTCCCTCTGGACGTTTAGGGGTTAACCATACGTACATGGGTTAACCATACGTACATGCCCAAAACCCACATTCGTCGCCCCAGTGGGACAACAGTCCTTTATGGGTCAAAACAAGAACCTACAAATTCCTTGGACCCAATTGCAAACTCAAACAAAATAATAACCCACCCCCAAATAATCCATCGATATAATAGATGTATGAATTGTTTTCATTGAAGATCTTTTGCATCTTGCTTTCAAAAGTAAAACCAGTTGAGCAAACATTTTTATCAAATATAGTTATTATTAATTAAAGCATAGTTACAATAAATAAAAGTAGGAAATCATCGATATCATAGAATGAAACAGTTTTTTTCAATTTATTTAGTAACATTGTGTCTCCATATTACTAAAGCTAATTGCTAGCATTTTCATTCTTGAGCATAACCTAATTTACAAGATTTTTTTTCAAAGTAGTGATAGACATTGCTTGTGATACTTTAAAAATGTATGAAACTATTTTTCAACCGATGAATAATTTAGATAGTATAGTCGATGGTTGAAATAAATTTTAATGCATCAAATCAAACTTCTTTATATAATTCAATGAGCACGACATGAAAAATAATTGTTGCAAAATGGTCTAATCCAAGATTTTCTGTTGTTGTTTTTTCTTGAATAAGTGCTAATTGGGTTTTTGAAAGTGGTTGTAATCACCAAGTATCCAACTGAGAATATTTGAAGAGAATACTTAAAAGATTCCACAGTTATGTATAAAGTTCAACAACATAGGTGTTGCAATGCTACCGAGATTTCTGAACGTGAATATTTAAGACTTGCCCAAAAAGAGCCTCTTGATAATAGATTTGCTCTTTTTCATGCTGAGGTAATTCAACACACTTAGTTATAAAAATATTCATATAAACAACAAAAATAATTGTATTTTATATTTTGCAATTGTAAATGATTGATTTTTAGAAAAAAAATGGAAAAGGTTGTTTAAAAGAAATTGCATTAAAAAAACCAGAGCTATGAAACATGAAAAAAATATATAAAATACTTGTGAAAATTTGAGTAATACATGTTAAAACAAAAACGAAAAAGAACAAAAAAAAATCAGTTAGTGGCGGTTTAATTTGATTGCGAGAGAAAATTAATGGAATTTTTTTTTCTTATAACAAAATTATTGTTTTCAAAATATTTGTCAATTTGGGACAAACCACTATTCTAAGACTTCTAAATTTTGCATTTGCGAGAATACTTGAGCGCATTACATTGAATTTTATGATTATCTTTTTCAAGAATTTACATCAACGTTTTCAAGACCTTGAAGATATTATCATAAAACTCACTGTAAATTGCCAAATACTCTCAAAAACGAAAAATCCAAAAGTCTCAAATCAGTTGTTTGTTTTCCAAATTAAAAAATATTGTATTTGTTATACACTTCTAAACTACAGGTTGTTTTTTTACTTTATTTTGATTGAAGTTGCACATATCTTTGGAAATAAAATAAAAACCAGTTTAAATTTTTCTAATGACAACCCTTTCTGTAATTAATTTGTTCTTACTGTCATGTAATTCAAAAATTGAGATTTATTGAAGTAAAATTATGATGAGTTGTAGAGACAAAGATTAAAAAAAATATCAGCTGACAAAGCTTCTAAATGGCCAAATACGCTTGTAAATCTACGATTATTGCGAGAACAAGCTCGATTGGACAAAATCAAAAAAGAAGAAGTAAATTTTATAATGTAATGATATACAGTAATTGGACAGTGAAAAAAAATTACATTTCATAATATTTGTATCACTAAAAAAAATCAATGCATACATATATTTATATATATATATAGATGACTCAATTTTGAAAAATGTCAATTTGAATATATAATAATATATTTTGAGACATTTTTTGTAAGAAAAAATGTACATAAACAATAATAACGTGTCTCAAAATGATCGATACACAATGATTATATAAATGTCCATAATGAGAATAATTGAGTCATCTAATAGACATTATGAACATTTGTAATTGGTGGGAACATGTTATTTATGCATGTTCTTTTCTTGTAATGTTACATTCGACTATACAAGGTTTTCAAAAACAATTTTTTAATTTGAATTTTGTAGCAAGAGATGATAAGACGAGATCGTGAAAATGTTGGTATTCGACATAAAGAACGGCTTGATAAGGTGGATGTTCATGAGTATTTTCTTTACTAAATACATCACAGTTCCTTTGTAATTTTGTTATTTGAGAGTTTTTCATTTGTGTATCGTATTGAGGATATTTTGAATCAAATACATATTGTCAAAAACTATAATTTTTTAACAAGGAAAAAAAGACAAAATAATCATCTTATGTATGGTAATAATGGTGCCAAAGTTAAAAAGTTGGTGATATAAATTGGTGTTAAAAATTAGGAAATTTTTCATGGATACCTTGAAGTCTACAATATTTACATAGCACAAATACTATTGGAATATAATTTTTAGGTGTTTATTTGTTGTGCTTGTACTTCTCTCATGAACAATGTTGAAAATGGGAATGGAATGAAACAAAAAGAAGCAACGCGCACACAAAGAAAGAAGGGAAGTGGTATGCACAACAAAACAAAGGCTTGAAAATTTTGATCCACGGGCATTTGTGTAATTTCTGAGAAGACAAGGGTGTTTATGAAAATATTGCAAACTTGAAGGGTATCCATGAAATTTTCCCTAAAAATAATTATTGAAATTATATCCTAAATCTAATATGTGAATATCGAGATGATAACGTATGTCGATATTCGATATTTTCACTATCTAATGGAATAGATTTATATACAGTTTAATGTTAATTGACTTGAAAAAAATTTAACCTTTTCATTTGAAGTAGAAAATTAAAATCCTAAATGAACCAAAATATGATTGGCTTTTTAAGAAATCCAGAGACAATATAATGCAACAAGTTAGTAAAGCCCATTAAATGATCGGGGTTGGTTTGGTGAATGCTTTTTGGTTTTTTGGTTTTTTTTTAATAATTTCATTGCCGTGTGTGTCAAAACTCCAGCCAATCACAAATATGGAACGGTCAAACAGAAAAAACTTATTTTTTCATATAATTAGATTAGGTTGGAATATTTGTAGAATGTAATTTTGTTACAGTGTTTTGGCTTTACTATGTAAACATCAAAAAAATCAAATTATGAGATTTTTAATACTGTTACAATTTCTAAGTTGCATAAATTCTATCATTTAACCAAATTTTTCTAGCTACACTATTTTTGAGAAACTCTTTGGGTGTTAGAAATTATTGTAGAGTGTTTTCAAAACTTTGAAATGTAAGAGTTTTCAAATCAAATGTGTTCACAATAGTCAAATTATGTTTAGGTATAAAAAGCATGTGCAATTATAAGGATTGTAACTAGAGTGGGTTGACTATACTTGACTATATTTTCATCCCTACAAGTTATTTTGATTAACTCCTAAAGACCTAATTGTCCTCTCAAGGGACAAATGGACCTTGGCCATGCACTTATGACTAAACCCATTTATATGAATTTTTTGAAACTTTTGAGGAAGTTTGGAAATTCAAAAATGTACATGCAAACCTAATTTTTTCTTCATTTTGACATTTATTGAAGAAGTTATACATGAATTTCTAGAAAAAAGGGAGGGCAAGTGGTCTAGGCAGCCCAAAGAACTTCTTTAAAAATTTCAATTTTTTTATTAAAAAATCTGAAATTGGTTCTCTAGATCTTTATATATGTGGGAAGCTTTGAATCATTCAATTTTGATTGATGAGTGAGAAGTTTTAGTTTGCAGGTAGGTATGGGACGCCCAAACCTCCATCCTTTTGTCCCTTGTAAAATTTGTTGATTTGATGTTTTTTTTTTTTACTTTTATTTTTCCAAGTTGTAGTAGACTAAGATTCCTTGGTTTTCACCATTTGAATCAAAGTAATTCAGATTTCTGAATTTTACATAGATCCTCCAATTTTGCCTACTGTATATACAAATTCCATGACCTTATGGCATTGCAAGATTTTACAAAGTATGCATCACACCTCCAATTCATTTGGAAATTCTCCCACACATACCTTACTTGGTCTTCTACATGGAAAAAATAAACCTCAACTTTGCTTAGAGCAAATTTGTTTATATAAGAGAGGTCAAAGGCTTCTGAAATTTTTGGGCAACAGGGAAAAAAACTTTTTTTTGCACTTCAGATGTCATTATCTCACTCCTCTACATCTAGAATGAGCTGATATTTTTTCCACAGGTACCTCCCATAATCTAGGGCATAATCCTATGGTTGGATTTATTAAAAAAAACCATGTTTTCTACTTTTCTATTCATTGCACTAGAAGTGGCAATTTCCAATGACTTTCACACCAAAAAAAAAAGCCTTGGGCCTTTGGGGGTTAAAGGTTTTGATAGAATCTGTGTTTTTTATGGGAAGCGATTTTGTGATTTATGGTTGGGGTTTTAGTGGTGACTTACAAGTTTGTACTTACAAATATCCAAGCCATATAACAAGGTGTTCTCAAAATTTTTGATGATTTTTTAACATATATATATACAGTAATTTCTAAAATTTCTATACTTATAGATAAATTCGCGAGAATACCTGTGTCACGTGTCAAACTTGATGTAAAATTTGAAACCAACGAATAAAACTTTGATTAATCTTTGTAATTTTATGTTGAATCATATTACTATGTAGATTGATAAAGCAAATAGTCTTTTGGAAAGACCACACATTAAAGATCTTCAATCAAAAGCTTGGATCAACGACGTTATGAAAGTACGATTTATTAAATATTTTAAAACTTAATTTGTATGTATGGGATATGAATAGATTTTTCCATATATTCACATACATTTAAGAGGTGAAGATAAACGACTCATTACAATGCATAATCTAGTGTCTACGTTAAAATTGCATAGAATAATAAAAAATTGTGTCCATATATATATATATATATGTAAAGGGTGCTTGAACAAAATCTTGTTAGTTTAGATCACTCTTATATTTGTGAATTAAAATTGTAAAGTGGTATCATATTGCATAATGTCACTCTTGTTGACAAAAAGGACACATGACAATATTTTCTTCAAGCAATGTTTACGCACACTAAATGTTTTATACATAGGCAATCTCATGTTTGCACCATTGATTATTTGGGCTCTACTCCTCATAACTAAAATATGAGAATGTCCTTGCCTGAGGCCCTTACCCCACATGAATTTATGTTTTTTGCATTTTCCAATTTTTGATGTGATCCTAGAATACCATCATGGTTTGTGAATTCTATATGTTGTGAGACTTGATTTCATCTTTCAAATTGTGTCGAAAACAATAGGAGCGCATTGAACAACTAAAACTAGCAAAAATATGGAAAGACAAATGGGTTGATAGAGAAAAGTATTATCACAATGAGATGTTGAAAACCGTTGCAAAACTCAACCAAGAAGAAGAAGACAAAATCAAAAAAGCATATGAAGTGAAGCAAGAATTGATCGAGGCTCAAAATCAGCAGGTTTGTAATATTTAAGTTTTATACGAAATGGTCCTAGCCCCTAAATCTTTACAAAGTAGTCGCTAAAAATATGAAGAAACCACAAAAAGTAAGGATTTTTTTTTTCTTTGTTTTTTTGGAAAGATTGGAATTTTTTGTTCATCAAAAAGATTGTTGTTTGTTGTTTTTTTAGATAAAACTTGATAGATGTTTTTGTGTTTTGCAATATTTTGATGGATACCTTTGCTTATTTTGGAAAATTGTAGGGATACTCTTGAGAATGTAGGGGTTGTAAAGAGCTTTACAAATGTCATGTTTGCAAGTTTGGCAATCACACCTTAGTCATAATGTTGTCAAATATTTTATGTTTGGCATCAGATAGTGTTTGACATGCACACATAATTGAGTCAAAGCTGTGTTTGTTGCACAAGCAGGCATTGAGTATTGCTTGTTATGTGACAAAAAAACAAAAAAATTGGATGGTTCTTGCAATTGCATCAAGGGCACATCACATCCTTGCCATGGGCGCACATAGGCAACTTATTTTGTGATAGATAGGAATATTAATAATTGTCCCATCTTTAAAACTCCTACAAGGATGTTCTTGAAATTTCCAAAAAATCAAGGATATTTATCATTGTATCCCAAGATACAAATATTTATATATCAAATTCTCCTTTTTTATTTATTTATGGCTAACATAATTCCAAGTTTATTAATCCTCCTTTAAATGCATTATAAACGTATGATATATGTTAACATTTGTACGACTGACTTGATAACAAAAGAGAGAAATGTTACTAGTTTATTTTTTTGTTTTTTTATTTTTACTTTGCGTGCAATTTATGTAGTTATTCAATAAATACAAATACTTTCAAAAAATTCTTATTGAAAGCACATACAAAACCTATAAGTAATTTTTTTTGTCATAGTTGATAAAGAGTTGATTCTTAATACTGAGTTGAAGAGACGTGTGTTAAATTGAGGGTTAAATTTAAATAAACCAATATTAACAATACCTTACTTCTTGTATTATGCTTTGATCATTTATGTCAAATTGTACAAATAGAGTATGAATATAGAAAATATTAAAATGGAATGTTTTCCAAATATATTCTAATTTAGGCATTTTGAAGATGCATGAAAATGGGTTTTGATAATGCATTAGATTGCAGAAATACGCAAACAAGGAGAAAAAGAAGCAAAAGATAAAATCTTACAGAAAGAATTATTGGTAAAACAATTTAATGAAGATGAAGCAAAAGAAGCTGCAAAAGAACAAAGAAAAAAGGATATCCTTTTAGCAAGCATAAAAGAAGTTGCCGAGATTAATAAGTCAACACAAGTATACTTCATGTTTCTCATACTTTGTATATTATTTTCTTCTTAGTAGTAGCAATTGGCACTTGCTAAGTTACGTATTCACCATTATAATTTTATTAGGATTTTTGTATATTAGATAGAATGCAAACTAAAATTTCAATGAGTCATCAATTTGTATCCATGTGATAATATCACAAGGAGTGGAGAAATAATATTACAAAAGTCATTGTAATTTTAGTAATATGAATTGATTAATACTCAAACCTTTCTTTGAACCTTTAAATAATACAGTATCCATTAATTTAGAAAAACAAAATCCAACTTTGGGACTCTTGGATTTTACTTCCTTAAGAGATTATTCAACAAATACTTTTTTAAGGATGTAAAAAACTCAAAAATCAAGCAGTGTGGTTTTTCCCCAAATCAATAAATTTTTGTTTAAGATTGATAAGGCAATCCTCCTATATCATTCGTTTTCAAATGAAGAATCATTATTTTAAACTATTTTACTTATTTTTATACAATTGGATACATAATTTTATGTTATGGATTGGTTTTACCTCATTAAACATTTAAAAAATAAGTTATTTCTATTTTTTTACTTAAAACGCAATATTCAATCATCTAGGAAAAAACAATCAATTCTAGGACTTCTAAATTTTGCATTTTTGAGAGTATTTGGTGATTTAGAATGAATTTTAGGATGATTTCTTAAGACCTTACAATAATGATGAAATATCTTGAAGGAGTTATCATAAAACTGGCTTTAATCATCAAAACATTTTCATAAATGCAAAATTCAATATCCCAAATTTGATTATTGGGAAAAAAAAATTCCAAATTAACAAATATTGTGATTTAATTTTTTGTTTTAAAAGATTTAAAACATGCAAGTGGTCATCTTTGGTGTTGTGAAATTTTTGAATGCTAATTATAAACTACTTTTTAACTTTAAATATTTATGAATATATGAATTACATTAAATAATGCAATTAAGTTGTTTTAACAATTAGGTTACCTCACCCTAGAAAGTTACCTCATGACTCATTGCTTGGCCACTTGGAGGCAAATGCAATTTTTTAGATATTAGAAATTTCACATGATTTGTGGCCTAGATGCCACTAATTTGTTTCTTTGAAGCATTGTTGTTGTTGTGGCCATGTCTTATTGTTATTAAATTTTTTTTAATGCAATAACTTTTGATAAAAACTACTGTAATATTAGTGGGTATTTGTATAGTGTAAAATGTTGAGAAATTAGTGTGGGGCAACCTAATTGCACTATTTAGTGTAGTTTTGAATTTTAAAAAGTTCAGTTTTTTATTGATATTGAAACCTTAATCCTTGTAATTTGATAGGGCAAAGGAGCAATGATAGCCGAAAGGGAACGAAAACTTGAAGAAGAAATAGCAACATATTGGAAAAAGCGAAAAGCTTGGGAAGCCGGTTTGAAAAAAGTTCGTGATGAAAAAAAAGCTGTTAAAAATAAACGCCAAGATATTATGAGTGAAAGACTTGACAAGGTTTATTTTAGTTTCCATACTAAACTTTTTGACCCACCTAATTTAGTTAATTTCAAATTTTTGAATAGTGTGATTACAAACAATTTATAATTGTATCCTATTTTATTGATAAACAATTGAAGGCTCTTAGCAAGTTTTATCAAAATTATAGTTTGAAACCAATTTGAAGACTAAAAATACAGATTGAAATTGGTTAAATGTATTTAAACAGAAATTTACAATGTTTATTGGTTAAAGTTACAAACAAATGTTGCACAACGCAATAATTTGATACTTGAAACATTAAAAAAATGGAACAAATTCATATTTCTATTACAAATAAGTCATATTTAACTAATGTTTTTTTAACGGTTCAAAGTGTAGAAATAAGAATTTTATTTATTTTTTGGAGATGTATGCAATACATTGGGGGACCTCCCATGTTTTGCTAATATTCTAGGAGGTATTTTGATGTTTTGCCAAAACATGGGAAGATCTTGCAACATTTTTGTATAGTATATAATTAAAAAGAACATCTAGAAAGTTCAAAATTGTCATGAATAGTCTAGATTAGGAAAAATGTGGCAATAAATATAATAATTTCATTTATATTAAAATGATTGATTTTATTTAAAAAGATATATTTTGTTTTAATCAAACATCATTTGTGCACTAAAGGTCTATAAAGAAAGAGCAATTAAAATTGTTGGAGATGAAGAAAAACATAGAATTGCTAGAGAAAAAGCAGAAGATGCAGTTATAGCATTTAAAGAAGCAAAAGCAAAAGCTTTGTTAGAAGAATGTGACAAATCTCGGCAACATCAAGTAAAAGGCTCCTATTTTCTTCATTTAAAAAAGTTAAATGTATATCTACAATCTACATACTTGGATTGGTTTGAAATTACTTTATTTAGTGGTACTTAAAATTTCATTAAATTTCTTGAGCTATATAATTATGGCTTATGAGTATGCCTTGCTTACGCTTAACAATTTTATTTTTATTTTATTTTATTTATTTATTTCTCTTTTTGTTATTTGTCTTGTTTTACTTGTTCTTCTCTTTTCTTTCCTTTTCACTCTCCCTTTTCCTCTCCCTCCCTCCCCTGAATTTCTTGTGAGGTCTTTAAAACTTCAATAGATTTTTAACTATATGCATATTTTATGCTTACTTTACAAATAAAATTTTGAGCAATATTTTTATACTTGTTTTGTCAAATACAAAGATTGCACGAAAGAAAAAATTGTTAGAAGAAGAAAAGAAAGACACTGCCTTCGAAGACAAACATGCAGCAGAGAATATTCAAAAATCCATTGAAGATGAAAAGCAAGAAGAAATTGATAGATACAACAGAAACAGGAAGATTGCAGAATTTTTAATGAAGCAAAAGGTAAGAAAATCTCAAAATTTTCACCTAAGAACTAATATTGTAAAATTTTCCTCATGATTTAAAAAATGAAATTGGTAGTTGTAAATGGGTCAGAGTTGTATTGACAACTCAAGTTTAGCAAAAATTATCTCACTACAAGAAAAACAAAAATATATGACTACTCCACAACGATTGCAAATATCCAAAACAACTATAAGTGAGTCATTTTATAATCATTGTATAATTATTTAGGACATTTGGAGTTGTTGTGAACCAGTTCTTAAAGATGTTTTTTTCCTTCTAATGTCTAAACCCAATTTTTGTTAAATATTATTTTAGAATGAGTTAGTCGTATTTTGTTTCATGGTCAACAACAATTTAAAAAACAACACGTGATTTCCAGACAAGTCAAATTTACCTTAATAAATTCTAAGGTTTTATTGCATTGAGTCAATAACATACCAATAAAAGTTAGAATTTTGCACTTGTTAATTGAAGACATTCACAAAGTAGTTTGAAAAACCAAATATCTGCCAATTTCCAAAATGTTGATTAAAAAAAAATTAAGTACACTAATTCAAGGCCTAATATTATTGAATAAAATTTGAGGTTAAAATTTTCAAGTAAAACAAAGTGCTTTAATTACTTGCTTTGCATTAACCGTGAAGCTGACTATTTTGATTCCTTGAAAATGAATTCCAATTCGCAGAAATTCTTTTAGAGAAGGGAAAAATAGAGGCACAGTGAGTCTTGAAATTAATTTAGAGTAGGTTGACTTTCAAGGCCTGACTTTCAATGTATTTTTGTTCTTCTTATAACTTGGCATAACACATTTTTGCCTAAAATTTCCATACTTGCGATATTCAATTAAGCAACAACCATGCTTTTAGTACAATGTAGTAAAAGAATGCTCTATAGATTTTCCCACATGCCATCTAATCTTGCTCTTAAATTTGTCTTTTCATCAATTTCATTAACAAGATATTTAGGAGGTAATTTTGATTGAAATACCAATTATAATTGTTGATTTGAGCAAAGGCTTTTTTAATTAATCAATAAATTTCTTAATTCAAAATAAGTCTAAAATTTCTATTTACTTGTGTGCCTTGCTAGCATTTTACACCGTCTCACTTGCTTCGTTTTCCTCTCTCTTTTTTTTGCTTTTATTTTGTCTTATCCACTTGTTCACCATGTCCCTTCCTTTTAAACCCTCCCTTTCCCTACATTTTTCTTCCTCCTTTCCTTGATTTTTTGATGACAAATAGACACCTAATGCTATATATATTTGTACATATCCAAGTATTTTAAATCTCTTCGTTTTTGAATGGCACAGAAACAAAAACAAGAAGCAGCCAAGCTAGCAAAAGAGACTCAACTGCATGAAGACATTGAAGCTCTCATTCAATTAAAAGCTGATGAAGACTATTTGAAGAATCTCACTTTTGATTAACTTATTGAGGAAGATCGTTGTCTACAATTTTGCCATAGGTGTACATATGTTAGGAGAAAGCAAGTTGAAATAATTGCAAAATAAAATTTTAATCCATCTAAATTTACCAATACCAAATTAGGTATAGTTTAGGTTGTTTTTCCTTTGAAGCAATTTTTTTTTTGACTTTTTAGTGGGTGTAGAATGACTAGATACTTTAAAGACTCAAAATTGAAACAACAAGAATCTTATATCCTACCATTGAACATTCTCAATTAATAACTATACAAAACTTATTCCTTTTATTTTTCCAAGTTAAATTACATTAACCCCTAAAGGACCATTTGTCCCCCATAGGAACAAGTGATCCTTTAGGGGTTAATGTTTTTGGCAAAAACTTGCCTAAATTTTTACCTCAATTTGTCATTAGCTAATGTAACACAAAATAGAATTCATGAAAAAGAGGATGAAATTGCCAAATTGCCAAATCCCTCCCCAAGCAAACACCAAACTTGCCAAATTTTAGATAATTTACTAAGATTAGTAGAGTTTATGGATGATCATCCACTTGTTGCTAAATCTATCCAATTCTGTTCATTTTTTCCTTAACTGCTTATATCGTTGGGTGCCGGTCGCTCAAGTCCCCCCCCCCCCCCCCCCCCCCCCGTGGTTGTGTTGGATATAAAGGACAAGATTTCCGTTACTGTATTGTTATAGTAGTTGGTTTGTTGCAAAATTCAATAAAATGCTAAAAATAAATACTTTAGTGACAAAAAAGGAAAACGGAAAACATGTCACATGTTTGTGATTATGTTTTTTCTTAACGTTTGCATATAAGTAAACATAAAAAATTCATATTGCATACCAAATCGACAAACAGTATATTTTGATCTCATATTTTGAGGTAGAATCTACACTCAAATAATAATCTTAAACAACAAAGTTTTAGCCCAGCAACGGAGCAATGTTCGGAGAGAAATAGTTATCAGTACGAAGTTAAGCAGCTGAAATGGCAAACTGAAGATCATTTGTTTTATGAAACCGTAGGCCAAAAATCAACAACAATTTGCAAAACGAAATTTGTTCTAACATGTTACAAAACAAATATAAGAATATATTCAAAGCATGCTAGTGAAAAGCCAATTGAAAATGGGAGATGCCAGAAATTAGGTGATGGATCTAAAATCTCTCTCTCAATGTTGCAAAGGATGTGTAATTCTAACGTCTTAGAGCAAGTGTAGGTAAGTATTTGATAATTAATCTAAAATTGACATCGTATTTAGGGTTAATTGAGTCTTTATTCTTTGACAATAAGGTGTTCAAGTTTGGATATTACAATAACAAGTATGCCTTGTTTGGGCTTTGTGCAAGTCTCACATGCTTTTTTCACTTTTTTAGTTGATTCTCTTGTCCAACTTGTTCATCTCTGTGCCTTCTTTTTTCACCCTACCTTTCCCACTCTTTTCCTTTTACTCTCTCATCTCTATATTTTGAAATTCTTGAGACAAATAGACATCCAATGATTGACACCCAATGCTTTACAATTGATAATTTTGAATTTCAAAAGTGAATAATTTTTTGAATTTCTGAGGATGGATAGACACCCGCTACTTTATAATAGAGACTTGTCCACAAAAAATAAAGTGATAAAATCAATAAAGACTCTCGTATATCTGCCTTTTAATAAAACGTTGAGTGTATTCAAGATAAATTGATTGCCCATTCTTACAAGTGTACATGGTAAGCTAAAAAACAATTCACAAAATTAACCATTTTTTTCGTGTGACTCTAAACGCAATGGACGATACTTCACAAGACATGCTTTTAAGGTAAGAGGCTCGTAAATCGACCATATACGAGCTGAAACTGAATTTTGGGGATGTGAAACTTCTTGAAATATTTTTCAGTAAATTTTTCTTGAAAGATAAGAGAAATTGGCATCTATCTCAAGTTGTTTTTTTAGAGCAATATGAAATTAGTTATGAAACTTTGAAGTGGAAAGGTCATAAGACTCTAAAATGGATCACATCCTCAAATGTACCTCAATGTACATTTCTGAAAAGTTATGAATAAAGCATATACCTATGAAATTCATTTGGAAAGGTGAGTGGTATTACTGCCCTAATGAAGTTTGAGCCTCTTACCTTAGCCCCATTGTCAATTACTTTAAAATAAATCAACAAAACAACAATAATAGAATCTAACAACAATAAAAATAAACAAAACTAAAGAAATTTAAAGCAAAGGAAATAAAACAAATCAAATTGCACGTGTACTATCCAAAGATAATCGTGAAAGTTTCTATGCATGTGATTTGATTCCCTACTCCAAAAGGCCAAAATTGTGTTGTAAGTATACAGCCGATTCTTTTGGAGTTGAGGATTCTAGTGTCTATTTAATCATGATTGGTATAACAAATCTACCTTTTTTTATTCACAAGATTTGAAATTTGACACAACTCTTGATTAAAGCATGGATGTAAGATTACTGAAAATGAGGATCATTTCCATCTTTTTAATATATATTTGAAGCATTAGTTTTCATTTGAGATGCAATACATGCTTGAGAGACATGAATTTTGTTTCCAAATGAGCTCAAAAACAAAATCTCCTTATATTAGGATTTTACAAATTTTTAATCATAACAAAGAAATTTAAAGAGGAAATTACAAATAGGGGCATGAAAACGTAAAATACTACAAATAGGGGTGTAGTTTCAAAATAAATACAAATAGGGCCACAATTTCAAAAAAAATTGTAATTTTTTGTAAATATTTTTTGGTTTGGACATTGGTTGATTTAGATACATCACACTAAATGTTAGTTACAGTATGAAAAACCTAAAAGTTTCTCCAAACTAAACCTAAAAAAGACATTTTAGTAAAGGAGATGGTAATTTTTGGAAACTTTAAATTTTTTGGAACTTAGCTAACATTTAATGTGATGTATCTAAATCAACCAACGTCCAAACCAAAAAATATTTACAAAAACTTACAATTTTTTTTTAAAGTGTGCCCCTATTTGTAATTATTTTGAAATTGCACCCCTATCTGTAATATTTTACGTTTTCATGCCCTTATTTGTAATTTCCCCAAATTTAAACTTATTTAATCAAAGTAAAAATATTTGTTGATCAATATCAATATGTCACATTTAACCAAAATCTATAATAAAAAGGTTTTACAAGCAATAATTGAAATGGAAAATATCATGAAAAACTTCTGCAAAACAATGGGAGATGTGTGTTGAACATCAAGAGATGGGGTGCTATATATCTAAAGATGTGTGCAAAACATTGGGAGACCTATGTCCCTCAATATTGGGAGATTTTTTTAGGGTCTTGATATTGCCACCCCCCTTTTTGATACTGCTACCCCCCTTTTTGATACTGCTACCCCCCTTTTTGATACTGCCACCCTCCTTTTTGATACTACCACCCCCCTTTTTGATACTGCCACCCTCCTTTTTGATACTACCACCCCCCTTTTTGATACTGCCACCCTCCTTTTTGATACTGTCACCCCCTTTTTTGATATTGCCACCCTCCTTTTTGATATTGCCACCCTCCTTTTTGATACTACCACCCCTCTTTTTGATACTACCACCCCCCTTTTTGATACTGCTACCCCCCTTTTTGATACTGCTACCCCCCTTTTTGATACTGCCACCCTCCTTTTTGATACTACCACCCCCCTTTTTGATACTGCCACCCTCCTTTTTGATACTACCACCCCCCTTTTTGATACTACCACCCCCCTTTTTGATACTGCCACCCTCCTTTTTGATACTGTCACCCCCTTTTTTGATATTGCCACCCTCCTTTTTGATATTGCCACCCTCCTTTTTGATATTGCCACCCTCCTTTTTGATACTACCACCCCTCTTTTTGATACTACCACCCCCCTTTTTGATACTGCTACCCCCCTTTTTGATACTGCCACCCTCCTTTTTGATACTGCCACCCCCCTTTTTGATACTGCCACCCTCCTTTTTTGATATTGTCACCCTCCTTTTTGATATTGCCACCCTCCTTTTTGATACTGCCACCCCCCTTTTTGATACTGCCACCCTCCTTTTTGATACTGCCACCCCCCTTTTTGATACTGCCACCCCCTTTTCTGATATTGTCACCCTCCTTTTTGATATTGCCACCCTCCTTTTTGAAACTACCACCCCTCTTTTTGATACTACCACCCCCCTTTTTGATACTGCTACCCCCCTTTTTGATACTGCCACCCTCGTTTTTGATACTGCCACCCCCCTTTTTGATACTGCCACCCTCCTTTTTGATACTGCCACCCCCCTTTTTGATACTGCCACCCCCTTTTTTGATATTGTCACCCTCCTTTTTGATATTGCCACCCTCCTTTTTGAAACTACCACCCCTCTTTTTGATACTACCACCCCCCTTTTTGATACTGCTACCCCCCTTTTTGATACTGCCACCCTCCTTTTTGATACTGCCACCCCCCTTTTTGATACTGCCACCCTCCTTTTTGATACTACCACCCCCCTTTTTGATACTGCCACCCCCTTTTTGATACTGCCACCCCCTTTTTTGATATTGCCACCCTCCTTTTTGATATTGTCACCCTCCTTTTTGATACTACCACCCCTCTTTTTGATACTACCACCCCCCTTTTTGATATTACCACCCCCCTCCTTTATAACATTGTTCAAATTTTAATGATTTTAGGGGACAATTTTTTTAAAATTAAATAAAAATTAAATAAGTATCGAACCAAGTGATTTTTTGTTGGTGTTTTCTAGAATGATAAACTGTAATCAAATTTTTTGATAAGAAAAGACAACTCTCTATTTTCTTTTCTTATCAAATAATTTGATTGTAGTTTATCATTTTGAAAAACACCAATAAAAAATCACTTGGTTTTAAACTTATTTAATTCTAAAATTAAAAAAAAAATTGTCCCCAAAAACCACTAAATATTGAATAATGATGTAAAGGAGGGAAGTGGCAGTATCAAAAAGGGGTGTGGCAGTATCAAGACCCTTTTTTAATGTTTTGCACACAAAGTCCAAAGTTACACAAATAGTCTAGATTGTAGTTAAATATGACATCAATAAGCTTAAAAGCATTTTGGATAATTTTCAAAAAAGTTAGTTGTAGCTTGAGAATTTGAAATGAACAGAGATCAATTAAATTTTAAAACTTTAAATCCACAAGTACTCAAATATGGCATTTAACCCTTATCGCCTATAGGGCATAGTATATATGCTGACGTATAGCTGTCATTTGCTACCAATAATTTTTTTAAATTTGGGATCTCAAGGAGCTCATTAGAACCACATTGATATATTCTTCAACTTCTTTGTTGGTCTCAAATGTAATAGAGGTGCGGATCTAGTCCAAATACAAGAAAGATATGCCGTATTGTTCTGGCTGCAAAGGGCCTTCCCATTGTTCAAGGGTTTAAAGGCCTTGCTACCAAGTTGAGAATTTATCCACTACAAACAAGAGCGTGCAAATTTAGCTCAAGTGGGCTATTTGATTCTATGACTTTTTCTTATTCAATGAAATTTCAATTGCCAATTTACAATTGTTGTTTAATGTTTTGAATATGTACTGGTTTTGCATTTTCTAATGCTTTTTAGTTGTTTTTGTAAGTATGATAAGATCTGGTATTATTTTATGTGATTATATTGAAATTATTTCCAGTTTAGAGTTTGCTAGTGATTTTGATTGAAGTTAAGCCCAAGTCATACCTTTTATGCCAATTAGGGCTTAGTCTAAATGCAAAGATGTTTTTTGTTTAGAATTGTGATGTTGTGTCAATTGGAGTGAGTACTCCTCAAAGTTGGTTTAGATTAGATTAGGATTTTGTGAACATATCCATATTGGTTGAGTGCAGAATTTTTAGCTAATACCAAGTAGGAAACAAAGAGAAATTTATTATGTCATTTTTTAATAAAGTGTGGAATATGAAGAACGTTCCAAGTTGAAAGTTTCTAAAGATAGTTGAAACTTGAAGTTAGATGATAAAGGATTTGTAAAGTTGGAAGATTAGTAAGATATTATGTAATGAAGTGAAGTACAATTGATTGTACATAGCAAGACAAATTGGAGTATTTATATAATAGTGGAAGCTTGTAGCACAAAGGAAACAATACCAAGATTAGAGCACAAAGGAAATAACATCAAGATTAGAGCACAAAGGAAATAACACCAAGCTAAGTTCTCTTGAAGTTTATTTGGTTTATGAAATTCTAAGATTAGGAAATAATGTTTTATAGCATCAATAACATTTATTTGAATTTCAATGCAAAGTCCAATCAATACAACACATAGTCAATGGCTCCTTTTTAGATTGATTTTAGAAAATGAACAAATGGAGATTAAGTGGCTTAAGACTTTCTAATAAATCAAGTAGCTAACTTTACTTTGATGGAAGCTTAAGAATTTATTTGGTTGCCTGGAATTTATAAATCTCTTATATTTTCAAGTTGTACAAATGAAGGTAGAAGAATCCATTTTCAAAATTTGAATGGTAGATGATGAGTTCATGTCTATTATGACAACAAACACAATAAACATCCAATTCTTTGTTGGATTTAGGTCATTAAACAAAAAAATTACGCTTCAATTCCTCAAATTATTTGTATAATACTCAAATGAAACATCAGTTGTGTTATTGTGCCTGAATCCTTTTCAATGTATTCAAAACACATAAAACCAAATAAATGCAATCAACTTCAATATCTCAATTGATAACGTTGGGTATCCCTCTCATTGAGCTGTACGGCAAAGAATGAGGCCACAAAATGATGGTTCATCACGTTATGTGGCAAAATGATTACTCTTTCTAAATGAGGTTACAACAGTACTTTCAAAGGGGTTTTCTTTATCCATCTTCTAAGTTCTAATCATCTTCTTAGACACCAAATAACAAAACATTGACAAAATGGCATCCTTTTCATTGATCTTTGAAATGAATCAATGGAAAAAATAACTCAGTGTCCATTTGAAGGCCTATTATTGTTGTAGTAATTATGAACCTTCAAAGTTGGATTCATTTCCATGCTGACTTTATTTTCCCCCTCTTGCCCTATTTCTTAAGAGAAAAAGCTTAATTTCTCATGCATGGTGTATTCAAGGCTTGAGATTTTTTTTCCTTATTTTTTTTTGGAGCCTATGCTTCTTGTTTTTTCACGCAAGATAGCCCATGCTTGCACTTTTGCATACCTCCCTGAGGTGCACAATTTTAAAAAAATGATTTTCTTACGAGAAAATGCAAATTTTGCATGAAAAAGCCATTGTTTTTACATGAAAATTCCTCAAGAGAACTCTATCTTACCTCAAGGTTTGAAACCCTATCCAACCTTTGCACCAAATACTTTCATTGAGTTGCCTTACTTTTGTTAAAGTTACTTAGATGTAAAATGAACAACACCTGTAGGTTTGTCAAAAGAAGATATGAAATGAAGGTTTATTTAGAAAACTATACAAATACACTTGGATTTTGATGTATGCACACCCCATTTCAAATTTTTACCATCAAAAAGTTAAATTTTAAATTTTAAATTTAGATTTGGACTTAGAAATCTTGATTTTAGTTTGTAATCATTAAGGAGATTACAATTGAACAACACCCAATGAAAAAGCTTAACTTTTTTTACAAACAATAGTAAAAGTAATAATTTGCCCTCTAGTTAAGCTTTTTCATTGAGTGTTGTTCAATGTAATTTCCTTTTTGATTCTAAACTAAATCAAGGTCTCTAAGTCCAAATCCAAATTCAAAATTTTCAAATTTAAATTTTCATAGTTTAAATCTGAAATTTATCCCTCAAAGGATGTGCATATATCAAATCTTGGGTGTGCCCACATCAATCCCTCTATTTGTAATTATTTATTACCGAAGTTTTTGTACAAAAGTTACCATCTACATAACAATAAAATAATAATAATCAATATAGTGTGAATAATGAGGAGATAGCGTGGGGGCGTACATAAGTTAGAAAGGGAAAAATCGCATCAAGAAAGGTGAAGGAGTGATTAGACACAAAATAGGATACCAAGAGAAGATTTTTTTCTTTTTTCTTTCTCAGGGTAGTCAGACTCGCACCCTAGAATGCACGCAGGTAAGAAAAAATTGTTTAAAATTGGAATGCATTAATGATTTACACACGTTCATTCAAGGAGGTTTTTAACATAAGCTACATTCATTCAAAGTTTGGCTAACATGGTGTTTGAGTCACAAGGAACACAAATTTTGTAGTATATTGATTGCCATGGGAAATCTTAGATAAAAATTAGGCTAAAATTGGCCAGAAAAAAGAAGGGAAAATTTCATGAATACCCCTGAAGTTTGTCATATTTTCATAGATACCCTTGTTTTTTCAGAAATTTCACAAATATCTTTGGACCAAAAAATTTAGGCGTTTGTTTTGTTGTGCGTGTCACTTTCTTCTCCCTTTGTAAGCACACTATCTTTTTCTTGTTAACTCCTAAAGGTCCAAGTGTCCCCTTGGGGGACAAGTGGTACTTTGGGCATGTACCTTTGGATAAGTTACTTTTTGTAGTTTTTTGATACTTTTATTGAAGGTGTGGAATTCAAAGACCTACATGGGCATCTAATTTTGCTTTCATTTTGGCATTTGATAAAGAAGTTATGCAAGAATTTATGAAAATTTGGGGAGGACTGCCCATTCAGGCAGCCCAAGAAAATTCTTTAAAATTCACATTTTTTGAAATTGGTTCTTTAAATTTTTTTATATTTGGGAAGCTTTTAATCATTCCATTTCAATCAATGAGATGAAAGTTATGATGAGTTTCTGATTGCAGGCAATTATGGATTCTCTACTCTAAAATAAACTTTGAAGTTATTTATTTTCCACAAATTTCAATATTTTGGAAAAAAAAAAAAATCTAAGGAAGAAGATTGTTTATTACAACATTATAACCATTGGGATTTGCATTTTTCATTTCAATAATTAAATTCTTAACAATTTAGTGATTTGACTCCTTCTCTACTTCTTTTTACTTACTATTTTTATCCCATGTGTTGTACAGTTCCAATTGATTCGAGAATTCTCCCACACACACCTAACTTGGTCTTCTACATGGAAAAGGTAAATCTCAACTTTACGTAGAGCAATTTTTTTCATGGTCAAAGGCTTTTGAATTTTTTGGACAACATTGAAAAAAACCTTTTTTTTTCACTTCAAATGTAAACATCTCCCTCCTCTCCATCTAGAATGACCTGATCTTTTTCCCACAAGTATCTCTTCTAGTCTAAGGCAAGATCCTATGGTTGGATTTGCAAAACAAACTTTATTTCCTACTTTTCTACTCATTTTGCCCAAAGTGGTAGTTTTCAATGACTTTCACAAAAAAAGTGGCTTGGACCTTTAGGAAAGGATGTTGCCTACCAAAAGTGTTGTATGTATTTGTAAGAGAATCATTTAATACTTGAAAAAAACTTTACAACAAATGTCAAAAATTTCCCAAAAAATCTTAATTGACTAGTATTATGTTTCTGACTTGGTTTGAAATTTACAACTCCAAAGGAATTCACGTGTCATCCAAATACCCCATCCGTATACAACACAGGAGTCCATATACAAAACAGCAACATCCTTTAGGGGTTAAGCATGCACACAAAGGAAGAAGGGAAGTGACATGCAGTGACATGCACAACAAAACAAATACCTGAAAATTTTGGTCCAAGTTTTTGTCAAATTCCTGAAAAAGCAGGTGTATCTATGAAAATATGGCAAACTTCAGGGGTATCGAGTCGAGTAAAGGGAAACAAACGAACGAACAGAACCGACAGTCGTCATCCATCCACAGCCAGATGAAATCCCCCCCCCTCGAGCGAGAGAGACGATCGTCGTCGTCGCCGTCGCCTGCTTGTTATCTCTCAACACGCCATCACTTTCTAAATCCGCCATTTTTGGCAGCCTCGCTCCGGAAAGCTCTTCCGTTTTCCCAAGCAAAACGGGAATTTTCTTCCCGTGCCGCGCACCTCCTGCAAAGCCTTCACTTTTGCTCCTCTCGCTTGCTCACAAAGGCTTGGGTGGCTTGCCTTCAAGCACCCCTTTTGCTGCTGCTTTGCAAACCTTCACTTCGTTATGAGCGCTTCGGGAGTGCGAGCTGTGGTGGTGGGGTTTGCGGGAGGTGAGGAGAAAGGAGGTTGAGGAGCACGGGAGCACAGGGCCGATGCAAAGCGGAACGAAGGAGAAGAAGAAGTGAGCGAAACGGAGGGTGAGGAGGGGCGGGCACGGATGCACACGATCTCGTTTCCCCCGGAGTTGCTGTCGTCCCTCACTTGGGCCTTGCAACTCGGCTGCCGCCAGGGCTCCATGCGCTGTGGCATGTTCCGGTCGCTCCGATTCGACGCGCATGGCGCTCGCTTCGGGTGGTCGTAACATCCATCGCTGTTGCTGCTGCTGCTGCTGCTGTTGCGGCGCCAGTACCGCCATCTCCATCACCACCACCACCATCACCACCACCATCACCACCACCATTTACTAGGTTTTCTCCAACGTCGAGTCACCAATCACTCGGCTGTGCTCTTTCTCTTCAGGTTACTAGGTTTTATCGACGACGCCAGGTCGCTTACCGTTGCCATTGCTGGATTGCGTTCGCCATTCCGCACCCCGCATTTCTCGCATTCCGGGAGCCTGAAATCGTGGGGAGGGGTGTTTGCCGATTCGAGTACCGTGGCGCATTTTGTAGCCAATTGCAGGTCGAATCTCGGACTGCGGATCTATTTTGAGGGGACGTGTGTATGAGTTCTTCAGTTTCGGCGGTGGAATTCGGAGAATGGAGTGCGGCGGTGGTGGTGCATGCTATTTGAGACGACGCCTCTGCTATCCTGGTAGCTTGCGAATGGTGCCGTCGCCACCGCCGTCGTATGGTTGAATTCTCTCACGAATTTACTAGTAGTAGGTGGATCTGAGAATCTGTTGGTGTGGCGCATTTCCGAGCTTACAATGCAAGACTTTAGCGCCGACCAATCCATGAGTGCGTCAAGCTCCACCACGCACTCCATTGGCCCTGATTTGGCGCTTCACATCAGCCCACCCAACAGCAGCATCGTCGGCGACACGACCCTCCGACCCGCGCCGTCGCCACGTCAGTCGTCGCCGTCGCCACGTCTGCAGTTGCCCGAGCATGTTCACGGCTTCGATCTCTGGAAACAGCAGCAGCCCACCAAGTCCAGCACGGACGGCGAGTGCTCTGACTACAATGTGGGCGCGTCTACCGTTTTGTGCTTGGCAAATCCGCCACGACCACCTCGCATTAACGACAACCACGACAACTACGACGGCGACTACTTCCGCAACGGCGTCGCCTCGCACCAGTTCTTGCTGGAGCCCAAGCTCACCGACTTTGCCCGTCCTCACAACGGAATGCATCACCATCATCACCATCAACATCAGAATCCACATCAGCAACAGCATCAGCATCAGCATCAGCAGCATCTTCACCGCAGCAGCTCGCTCTCTTCTGCCATTCCGGAGCTCTCCCTTGGACGACTGACAGAACCAGCTCCTCGTGGCGCGGTTCATCAGGAGCTTTTATCCTTCGGCGAGCTTCCGAAACTGTCCTGCTACTCTTTTTCCAGCTCGGAGCCTCATCGCTATCCCGGCGATCACCAGAGGTCCTCTTTTGCTGGCAACCTGGCGCCATTGCACGGATCCACCGGAGCAAACAGCTACGACGGCTTCCGACACGACGGTGGTAACGTCGTCGGCTTCCGCGCGCGCTTCCCGCCCCGGTCGCCGTCCAAGCGCTCCATGCGCGCTCCCCGAATGCGATGGACCAGCGCTTTGCACGCGCACTTCGTCCAAGCCGTGGAACTCCTCGGCGGCCATGACCGTAAGTCCAAACAAAAATCCCTCCACCTCTCCATTTCCGTCATGCCCTGTTTTTTCAGGAACCCAAAATGGGATATGGAGTTATGCAACTATTTGTGAGGAGTGTTAACTACCATGTTTTTTTTCAAGATGGCTGGTGTAACGTGCCGTTAACCTTTTTAATCTTCCATAATACTACAATAGGCTCTTGTCATATTAAGGGTATGTTCACACTTGGTGTTGGGAGGGGTATTAGCATTATGATTGTAGTCTAAATGTGTCCAAATGCATCTAATTTTCCTCCTTTGCTACTACCCCTCTTAAGACCTAAGTGTGAAAATACCCTAAGCTTCTCATCATTTTGGTACACAATTAACTCCTAAATTTGTTTCCCTCCCATGAGTAAGTTGATTGAAGCTGATTCTAAATGAGGCTCCATATCTACCTAATATGGGGTTCCAAAATTCGCACTTCACATCGATCATTACCATAACCCCCTGTTTGCTGGATGTGAAAAAACACAGGCGCCACTCCAAAATCCGTCCTGGAGCTCATGAACGTCAAAGACCTCACCTTGGCGCACGTCAAAAGCCACTTGCAGGTAAAACCCCTTGCTATGAATCCTCTGTCTTACTTTCCACACCGTTTTTTTGGCCTTTCTTTTTTGTACTAGAAGAAAGAAGTATCCTAAACGATCCTTCTTTCACAACAACTGCAAATGTCCTAAACAACTATACAATGACTCAATGCAGTACTTTAGGACCATTGCGCATTTTCTTCTAGTGTTTTGAGCTTGTGTCCTAAATTTGTCTTCTTTCAGAACAAGTGCAAATGTCCTAAACAACTACACAACGACTCAATTACAGTTGTTTAGGTGCGGACATTTGCAGTCGTATAGGACCAGTTGTTTATTGCACATTTTCTTCTAGTGTTTTGAGCTTAGTGCTTGGCGAGAGTTTTGGGTTTTGAGCAAGTGTTTGGGGATGGAATGCAGATGTACAGGACGGTGAAGACGACGGACAGACCAGGACCTGCGCCAGGTCGGTGAAATGGCTATGGCGAAGCCTTTTTTTCCCAATTTTGCTGCAATTTGCAACGGAAGACACATACCACGCCTGACGTTTTGTCCTTGCGACACTGCGCAGGATCAGCGTCTCTTGATGCCACGTCGCCCACGTCTGAGTCTAGTCCGGTTGCGAGTAGTAGTGAGCAAGCAAGGAAAGAGATTCAGCTCTCGAATTCTCGTGTTCTCGACCTGGAGCTGAGTATCTACCAGAGCTTGGGTGACGGGCAAGACGCGGCCGTGGCGATGCAAACGAATACCCCTTGGCTTCCAGAACCCACCTACAGCCCCTCTCAACGAGGTACTACTGCCAAACTGCTTGACTTAATTCCCACTAAGGTAGGAGATTCATGAATCGACCATCTAAGAGCTGAAACTGAATTTTGGGGAGGTGAAACTTCTTGAAATATTTTTTATATTTTTCAGCAATTTTTCCTTGATAGACAAGAGAATTGGCATCTAACCCAAGTTGTTTCATATTTTTTGGAGCTTTGTGGAATTAGTTATGAAATTTTGCAGTTGAGATATGGCATAGGGCTCTAAAATCACTATAAAAAACATGTATAAATAGAGTGTATTTGAGGAGGTGGGCAATTTTAGAGCTTGTGCGCTTTTTGAACCTCCTACCTAACTACTCTCACTCTTTTTACTGATAGTGTTTATAAGTATGCTTCTCGGTGTCTTCAACCCTAAACCATTCTTTACGTTCAGTTCTCATGTTTTTATGGGTGGTGAATTTACGCTATAAGGTAGGACAGGACACTCGTTAGAAACACTACACTAAATAGAGCGTTTAGGTTGCCTTAACAATTAGGTTTGCATTACCTTGGAAAGTTACCTCATGCCTCCTTACGAGGTGCATGCAACTCTCTAGATACTACACATGGGTTTACGACTTGGGTTATGGCTCATGGGTTTACGACTTGGGTTATGGCTCATGGGTTTACGACTTGGGTTATGGCTCATGGGTTTACGACTTGGGTTATGGCTCATGGGTTTACGACTTGGGTTATGGCTCATTGCTTGGTCACTTGGAGGTGCATGCAACTCTCTAGATAGTACGATTGCACATGGGTTTACGACTTGGGTTATGGCTCATTGCTTGGTCGAGGTGCATGCAACTCTCTAGATACTAGGATTGCACATGGGTTTACGACTTCGGTTATGTCGCATGCATGCAACACTCTAGATACTTGGATTTTATACTAGGATTTCACATGGGTTTACAACTTGGATGTTGCTAGTTTGTTTCTTCTGCAGCTTTGTTGTTGTTCCCAAGCCCTTTAGTTTTAGTAGCCCGCCTTTTTGGCATGAGTGTAGTCATTTCCAATACAATAAATATTGCATTTAGGTTGCCTCAAACAAATAGGTTGCCTTACCCTGGAAAGTTACCTCATGGCTCATTGCTTAGCCACTTGAAGGTGCATGGTTTACAACCTAGATGCTTGCTAGTTTGCATTTCCATAGCTTGTTGATGGTGTTAGGCCCTTTAAAAATGACTATTGCATGATGAAAGATGAAAATTTCTTTAGTATCAGAAAGTATTTTTATAGCGTAAAATGTACAGAAACTAGTGTGGAGCACAACCTGAATGTAGTATTTAGTGTACACACTTGCTACACGTACATATTTACACACACTATTACTACAACGTATTATAAATACCGGAGTCTTTTGTCCAGCTAGATTTTGTTAACCTATCATGGTACTTGTGTCACATGACTGGTTTATACCGAACTAAAGCTTCCACTTTAGTCTGGGGTAACTTTACATCTGCTAATAATGTACTGGTTTATGTGGAGCTCCCATTCTAAACAAATCCTTTTTATGTTGAATTTTGGTTCGAAACAGGTTGCAGGTTGTTTGGAACTCTCAGCTGTTGATTGCAACAACAACAAATAGCGTTTTGCTGATCAGATACAAGTGCGTGGAGCGCAGGAACACACAATATTTTGCTATGTATAGCTAGCTGTGTTTTCTTATATATATATATACATCTTTAAATTTCTATAGAGCTAGAGGAACGATATATTTACATATATATAATTTATACATATTTATATATTCATATGGGTGTCTACTGCCTCGGAGTTCGTAGATCTGGCTAGAAAGTTGCTGGATTTGCTCAGTTCTGTAATGTGCAAAAACCACTGAGTACGAAGGTTTTGGAGTTGCTACACTGAATATGGCATCGAGGTTGCCTGACACTAATTTTTTGGCAATTTTTACTATATATGTACTTACTGCTGCTACAGCAATTTTCATCAATGATCATTGCAATAAACAAATTTTGAAGGGTTCGGCAACAACATTGAAGCTGCTGAAAAACAGTTATATCCAAGTTTGTGAACCATGTGAAATATAAATATTTAGAGAATTGCATGTGTCTCCAAGTGGGTGAGTCATGAGGTAACTATCCAAGATGAGGCAATTTAATTGTCAAGGCAGATTAAATGCATTATCAACGTTAAATGCATTATCAACGTAGAATAAAAAAAGGAAAAAGAAAAAGGGAGTGTGAGGTGTGGTTCAACCTTTTCTTTTCTTTTTCTTTTACTTGGAGTTTATAGGACCCTCTTAACCCTTGAAGGACGGATGGAACACTGTGGCTTGCCTTGCTTGTAACAATTTACAATGTTTTGCACATGAACACCATTAATACTGTTTCAAAAAGTTAGAAAAGTCAACAAGTATGGTGGGTGCCCTCATGAAAATTGTAAGAAGGGTAGCTTGGGAGCTAACACCATGTTTGTGAATCTTATCACAATTTGAGTTACCAAAAGAAATGAATGCATCTCAAGTGACAATTTTTTGTCTTCCATGATGAACCATGTGTTTATGGTCACTCCTGAAAAAAAAAAATACAACTTTTTTCTGAATCACAGAATCTTTTTCAGAGCGGAGGACGATTTTTGTCCTCGACGTTTAGGGATTAAATGAGGGCCTATTGTTTTGACCAAGTGGGGTTTGTGCCTTTGTCCTTTTTGGGTGCACATTAAATAGTTTGTATCCAAATTTTTGTACTTTTTTTCCTTTTCTTCGTTTTTGGCGAATATTGAAAGTTTGACTTCCAAAATGTTTGAATGTTTTTTTTTATTCAAGGGTTGGAGGATTAGGTTGAGCATGTGAGGTCTGAGGAGTAGGTGAATGACTGAATGTTGTATTTATGACCTTGTTGAGTGAGTGAATGTTCTTTTTCGGTTAGCAGATTCCAAGTACTTATGGATAATCTTGTGAAAGGATGTTTTGTTGTACTTAGGGGGATCAGGGGATGTGTTTGAAACGGACACTAAAGCCAAACTTTTAGGGGCGGCACATGGCCTGCCAGGGCTATTTGAGGGTCTTTTTTGGAAATCGGGTTCCGGACACTGTTCAGTAGATTTAGGCAAATCTATGTAACCATTTGCGTCCCCTATGCTGAATATTGCGTCTGCCCCACACTAATTTCTCAACATTTCACATTATATAATTAGTTATTGTGCTACAGTAATTTTCATCAGAAATTACTATAACAAATAGTCTTTAGAGGGCTTGTCTACAACAATGAAGCTGTAAAAACATAAATTAATAGTTTCCAAGTCATAAATCATTTAGAATTCAAGTATTTAGAGAGTTACATGTGCCTCCAAGTGACCAAGTGATGAGTCATGAGGTAACTTACCATGTTAAGGCAACCTAAATGCTATTTTCAATGTAAAAATCCTACATTGAATACTGCATTTAGGTTGCCGTATTGCTATTTTTCTTTTTTTTTGCAGTTTTGTTGTTGTTGCCAAGACCTTAAAAAATTGTTCATTGTAGTAAATATTAATGAAAATTGTTGTAGCAATAATGAATATCTATATAGTGTAAAATGTCAAGAAATTAGTTTGGGGCAACCTAAATGCAATATTCAATGTAGAGCTTCTGCCTTAACCCCTAAAAGCCTAGCTGTTCTCAGGGGACAAATGGATTTCGGGCATGTACCTATAGCTAATCTAGTTTTTGTGATTTTTTAAAACTTTTTTTGAAGGTGGGGAATTCCAAGACCTACACAGGCATCTAATTTTTCTGTCATTTTGACATTTGACAAAGAAGTTATGCAAGAATTTCTGTTGCCCGGGGGAGGGCAATCTGGGCAGCCCAAAAACTTCTTAAAAATTTGTATTTCTAAAAATAGAAATCTGAAATTGGTTCTTTAGATTTTTTCATATGTGGGAAGCTTTGAATCATTCAACTTCAATCGATGAGATGAAAGATATGAGATGATTTAGTTTGTGGGCAATTATGGATTCTCTACTCTAAAATAAACTTTGAAGTCCTTTATTTTCCACAATTTTCAATATTTTGGAAAATAACTAAACCTAAGGAAGTAGATTGTTTATTACAACATTACAACTGTTGGGATTTTCATTTTTCATTTTAATCAATAAATTCTTAACAATTTAGTGATTTGACTCATTCTCTACTTTTTGCTTACTATTTTTCCCCATGTGTTGTACGTATATTTCCAATTGATTTGAAAGTTCTCCCACACATACTTAACTTGGTCTTCTACAAAGAAAAAATAAACCTCAACTTTGTGTAGAGTAATTTTTCATGTAAGAGTGGTCAAAGGCTTCCGAAGTTTACTAGTAGAAAGGAAAAAAACCTTTTTTTTCACTTCAGATGTAAATATCTTCCTCTTCTCTGTTTGGAATGACCCAATTTTTTCCCACAAGTACCTCTTCTAATTTAAGGCAAGATCCTATTGTGGCAATTAACAGTGACTTTCATTAGAGAAAAGGGCTTGGGCCTTTAGGGGTTAAAAGAACAAAAGAATAGGAAAAAAAAGAGGGAAAAACCTTCAATAGGGGTTGCTTCAGAAGGATTAGGGTCTAATGGCATGCTGCAACGTGTGGGCCAAGGTGGAAAGTTTCAAAAAATTTACCCACCAGAAAATGTACAAGTTAAGAGTTTAGATATTTAATATCAAGAGATTGAGCTTGGGAATTTTGAATTCTCTTTTGGATTCAAAAACAATGATTTTGCCCTTTTGTCCAAATCCACAATAGAGGACAAAACTAACCAACTCCACCATAAGGGAAAAACATCACTTTTTATTAATGTTTGTAAAAAAAAAAAAAAGAACTAAGATTTTCCACCCTTGCCCCACAGAACAACACGCAAGAATGAGGGCTGGGGTGATCTAACCCCTCATTGGCCCTAGGTTGGATGAACGGGTCTTTGGGGCTTTGTCCACTACATATCCATGTTTTTAGGTCAAGGTGATTTTTTTGTAGTTCTTCAAAAAGGATAAAAGTAATAATTTTCCCCCTATTTTGACATTGTTCAATTGTACCCTCCTCTCTGGTATAGACTAAAGCAAGATCTTTGCACTAGTAAAAAAACAGGTCCTAAATGACTAAGTGACAATGACTGCAATGACTATACAACAACTATAAAATGATTGTAAAATGACTATACAGCCATGGTTTAGTTATTGTCACTTAATCATTTAGGACCTGTTTTTTTTACCTGTGCTGAAACCAAATATGACTTCAAAGTTTCCAAATTCAATCTATTGATATATTTCCAAGATCTCAAAACATTTGAAATGTGAAAAAGCATAGCTTTTAACCTTTACCCCACAACTATGAAAAATAGCTGACTGAGCTCTTAGCTCCATTCATCTAGGCCAAAGGGCAATGGGGTCAATTCACCCTAGCCAAGGAATGAGGGCTTGATATAATGCAAGTAAGAGTTTAATAAATTTACCATCAGAAGATTGAATCTGAGAATTTTGAATTTGGAAATGGATTCAAAAATCTTGATTCCGTCTAGAACTGTGGAAGGAGGTAGAAATCAGCCAACTATAAAAAAGGAGCATAATCCTACTTTTATCTTTGCTCATAAAAAAAGGTTGAGCTTTTTTTTTGCCTTGGCCCAGAAACACACGAGTAGTAAGTTATACCAAGCCTTTGAAAGAGGTCTCAAAATAGTCATTCATCTTATTTAATAGCAAAATCTCTACACCACCAAATAGGCTAATTAAACCTAAGCACCTAAGCCATTTTCACCAAAATTAAGGTTTTGGGAGGCCTACAACCTTGATCCATCATATTTGAGGGCAGTTTTACAGTAGGAGTCAAGGTCATGAAAACTTGGGACAATTTTGGCTAAAATTTAAGCCCAAATGGTCTCAAAAACAGTCTCAAATGTCCATTATAATATGAATATAGTGGAGGCTAACTCTCTTGTGTGTAAAGGCTATGAGGCCAAAAACTTGAGGCCAATAGAGAAAATTTTGAAAATCTCAAGAAGAAAGGGATAAAAATAAAGAAATGAAGGATAACCATTGATATTTTTGCTCCATCTCGCGATGTTGAGTATCTCAAAAGAATGTTTTTTATTGAAAAAATCATATTTTAATAAGATTTGACAATGGCCTTGGGGCCAAGAATTGGCTTCACATTTTTAGGAGACCCAAAATTTGAAATTGGGGCTGTGTTAGATCTTGTCTTTTAAACATTAAAATATGTTCTAAAAAATTAGCCTTGACTCCTACTGTAAAGGTCTTGAGGCCATTTTTCAAAATATGAACCAATTAGATTATAGTATTGGGAGTGTCAGAGACTAGAAACTAGCCTCAACTTGTAGTGTAAAGCAGCTCTTAGTTAATGAGATGATTCACAAAGAGTGACCATTGAAAACAATGGAACGTCAGCTTAGAAAACAACTTGCAAATTTTGGGAATAGTTGACCATGGGAGATGGGAGATTATAACATTTTACCAAACAACATGTGATGACAAAATTTCATTTTTTGGCACACAATTGCTATTTTATTTTATTTACAAAATTCTATAAGTCCTTGATTCATCTCAAATTTTGTGATTGACAATATTAGATGTGAACGCACACACTTGCAAATTATTGAAAATTCTACTTCTTTGTATGTTAAGTTTTAGGGCTTCAGACTGCTATTGCATGGAAAACAATGACTGGGAAAGTCAATAAGGGCTACCACAACAAGGGTTTGGAACATGCTTGAACCTTTGATGGCAAATTTCTGGCTACCACAAAGATCATGCAAGGAAGCTTGCAAGGAGTATTGACTAGTTACATCATGTGTGACCTTGCTTGCCACCTTGCCTTGTATGATGTTCCACCTAATTGAGGCTCTTGAGGCACTCATACAACATTTGGCTTGCTGTGCCATTACTTCAATTGCATGAACCACTTGAATGCCTTTATTATTTTAGTTTATAACAAGATCAAAAAATTAAATTAAATGCCATAAAAAGGCATGTGAAATCATGTGAGGATACTTTTAGTCCCATGGGTGTTCAGGTGTTAAGTTGCTCCATGCTATTTGCTCAACATTCACACTACATTGAGTATTTACTTTTCATTGGTTCTTTTGTTAAATTTTTTTATACAGAATTTTTGATACATGCCAAAAAACAAAGCCAATTAGTTAAAAGAAGAGTTGCTAACTTAAATACTAGAGCTAACCTAATTTTCAAACTCTTGATTTCATATCCTTTTAATAGCAAATACCCACTTGCCATCCACTTGTTCAGAAAGCGGTTTGTTTTAGGGAATTCATCAGAAATAGGTTTGACAATTGGCCATATTTTTAAAATAGATTTGACAAATCAAAAATATCAAAAATAGGTTCCATTATATATCAAAAGTAGGCCTTGCAACTAAGGTGATCAAAATTTTGTGAATATTAATTTATGGGTATGATATATGCATAGTACAAGGGGGGGATAAAAGTTGAGTTTGGAAATTTTTGAATTCAGATTTGGATATAGAGATCTTGATTTAGTCTAGAACCACAAAGGAGAATACAATTGAACAAAGCCCAGTGGAAAAGCTTAACTAAGGGGCAAATAACTACTTTTACCCTTATTTGTAAAGAAAACTAAGCTTTTTCATGGGACTTTGTTCAATTATATTCTCCTTCACAATTCTAAACTAAATCAAGATCTCTGTATCCAAATCTGAATTCAAAATTTCCAAATTCAACTTGATGATAAATATCTAAAATTAACCCCCTCCCGGTGTACACATAACAAACCCCGGGTGTGCTAATATCAATTCCTATTTTAAAATTCTACTGTTTTGTGCTAGGTGAAAGTTTGAAGCTTCTCCACCAGTCCTACAATTAGATTTGAGCAGCATACCAAATTACCAACCCATAAAATATTTGTTTGCTTTCGAGTTTTGTTTATTGCTTTTTTTTTCTGTTTTAGGTTTTTGCGTCTGCTGTGGCACAACTTGACAAACCAAGTGCAAATATGGAGGTGCATGGTTGGGACTTGGGAGCAGTGTTTAATTTTTTGGCAAAAATTTGCCTAAACTTTACCTCAAGATCTGAATGGCTACCGTAACACTAGAAAAATTCGTGGAAAAAATGGACGAATTCACCAAATTCCTCACACATTTGCACCAGATTTGTCATTTTTTGAATGAAAGCTGCTAATATTAGTAGATTTCTTGGATGAATGTACATATGTTATTGATTCTGTCCAACTCTATTCAAATTTTCCTTACCTGCTGGCATGGTGGGGTGCGTGTCGCTCTACCAGGGAGAAACCCAAAATTAAACGCTGCTTGGGAGGCGTGCATCCCTGTGGGTGCCGTACTTGGAGATGGTCCTGGTCAGGTGGGCATGTCAAGGGAGGCTATTTGACAAGCCAATGGCGAAGAGACTGGAGGGATGGTCCGAGTAATGAGGATGGTTTATTAGTGGACGGAGCAGTCACACGCTTCCTTTCTTGGCTCTCAAAAGTGGCTGGGCCTAAAGCATCTCCAACCTTGGTCACCACATAGAGGGCCCCAAAGGAGGCTTAGGGCATTTCCACTGGTCTGACGAGATTGGCACGTGAGGAGAGTGAGTGAGTGGGTACAAGGGGGGAAAATTTTGTGCGGCAAGGTTGCAAATTCCACTGGTTGCACTTGATAAACAACTCGCTACCCCACTTTCAAGAAACCCGCGTCTCAAGGTTTAGGCTGGAGTTACCACGAGCCCTGCAACAAGATCATGAGCATCACGGGAGTGTATATATGGACAAAGTCTGTAAACTCAGCTCGCTCAAAATTTGTTCTACACCGGTAGTTGAACGTCCCTGGAGCTGTTTTGAGCGAACCCGCTCAAGAACTTTAGTCCCCCGTGCCACCGGTGGAGATCCGGGACAGGCAAAGAGGCTCCGGCCACACTGTCCTCTTGTTTTTCGTCAACTGGTGGAGATGCTCTTAGGGCCGCTTCACACTATTGCCAACCAAGTCAAGAGGATGTGGGATTGAGTGGTCAAATTTTGTTGAGAGGCCAAAGAAAAGGGTTGAAATTAGGCAATAAAATATTGTTTTTGACACCTTTGGCCGTCTTTATTGTGAAGCCTCTAAAGGCCAAGTTCAAAGTCCAAACTCTTGGTAATGAGCTTCCACAGTCTCTCAACTTGAATGGCCATAATATGAACCCTCCAAAGGCCAAGCCCAAAGTCCAAAGTCACAACATTTATTAGACCTTCCAAATCTAACTGCCAAGATCTAGTCGGCTTTTGATTATTTTATGAAAAAATATGACAACCTCTCAACCATAGTTTGGGTCTCCATTTTTGCTTGACCCAAACTTTTCTTGAGAGGCCATTGCTTTGGATGATAAAGTGTTGCCATGTAGGCATTTGGAGGATGACAACCTTTGGGATTTGGCCTCTAGTGTGAAGGGTTGAGAGGCTCTTGGTTTCTTGCAATTTAATTTGTGGAAACCAATGGCCTCTTGACCTTTGGCCATAGTGTGAAGCGGCCCTTAGAGTTTATTTGACAAGAGCAGCTTTGGGCTGGAGACCCAACATTCGTTGAGATCATGACCTAAATTGAGTCCTTGCTCCCCTAGATGCCTAGGGAACTTGCTTGCAAACAAAAGTGATTCTTATTTTCTTTTGGTTTTGGAAGGGAGAAGATCAACTTTCCACAAAAAAACACAAGATTTAAGCTTGCTAGAGCTTGGAGAAGACACTCCAACTTGTTGTGTTGGAGGGCATATTTGGCAAAAAAATTGTAAAATTTCTATATGATGAGGCCCTTTATAATTTATTCCCAAGGTTGTCAAGCCGATGCCCAATATTTGGCTGCTTGGCAAGGAAGGATGGAGATGCTCTTAGGGCGTCATGAGTTGAGGAAGCGCCCTAACAACGGCAAAAGGTGTGCCCTATTATGTGTATAATTTCCATAGCGGTCTTTTGAAGGAGTCTGCATCTTCAATGTGTAATTATCTTTAGAATTGTCAAAAACTACAATGAAGTTGATTAACGGAGGGATGGGCAAATTGCAAAAGGATTTTTCAAGGAAACAATTGCACTTACCAACCAAGCTTGTAGCAAACAACTCTCCCTTTAGGCTCCGCAAGTTCATTGTGACCACTCTTATGCCAAGGCCATGAGCTTTCCTATTGGTTTTGTTAGTGGATTGAGGACACTTTTCTTTTGAACAAAAATTCTCATAAATTCATTTTTAACTTTGTCAATAAATGTCAAAATGAAGAAAGAATTAAATACCCACATAGATCTTTGAATTCCCCATCTTCCATAAAAGTTTCAGAAGATCACACAAAGTAATTTAGTTGTAAGTACATGCCCAAAATCCCATTTGTCCCTTGAGGGGACAATTAATCCTTTAAGGATTAAACCTTTTCATTTCTTTAATGTGAATCCAAAATAATGAGGTTCCACTACTTCATGGTAACAAGCAAAGAAGTAACGATTTGGCTCTATGTTGTAGTTGTTCAATTTTTACTTGACTAATCCATGGTAGACTAATTCAAGGTCTTCGAATCTAAGAAACAAAATGCAGCATTATTAAAGTCAACCTATCCCTAGGTAATATTTTGAATTTTAGCAATTTTTTGGAGACAAGAATTTTGAGCTTTTTCGCCCTTGGGTCCACATAATAAAAGAGGCAATTTGAGGAAAGATGAAGGTGAGCCCATTTCTTATCAAAAACATACTTATGGATTCACTTAATACTTAACCCCTAAATGCCCAAGCCCTATCTCGGCTTCTTGGACTTTTCATGAAATTGAACAATTAATCAACTTTTTCATAAATTCCTTGAAGTTTTTAAAATTATAACTATATAAATTTAAACTAAACATGTTAGAGATTACATGGAAAAAGAAAACACAACAATATCACTTATAGTTTGAAAGATTATAACGTTTGAAGATGAGGGTGTTAAAATTGCAAAAGTGACTTGAAGTCTTCCAATCCTCATTTCACTTGTCAAATTTAAAAATTTGATCACTAAAAAAATACAAGGTTTAAGGTCATTACATGTCTAACTCTAATCAATTTACGGTTTTTAAAATCTACTCCTACATTTTTTTTAAGTTGATTTTTAATGTGAATATTTCTCCAAGCTCTAGTGTATTTAAGGCTCATTTTCAAGATCTTCCTATACTAGAAAACTCAAGATTGCAATGGACACCCTTATACAAAATCTTGAGTAGAAAAATCATCAATTTTCATTTTCAAAATTAGATTTTTGATGTTGAAAGTAGACTTCAAAACAAACTCATTGAAAAATAAATACTAAAAATAATGATTTGATAAGGTTTTATTTATCTTCAAACTTTTGTAAAGACCCAAATCTGGTTGCTTGAGCATTTAGGGGTTAAGCAATGAGCTAGTCATTGTGGTCAATATCAAGTTGCTATAAAGTTATCAAAGAAAGTGCTTGCAACAATGTTGTGGCAAAGTGCCCACACAACTTTTAGCGCCAAAAGTAGCTTAAAGCATTGCATGTACTCTTCATAGAAATTGCAAATAGGGTAATATGAGGCTTAACCCTTAGTGCCCGGAGTTGATTTAGGGTTTAGGAGAAAATGGGGAGTTTAATGGCCACCAAAGTTAGGAAAATTACATCTAGAAAAAGTGACCGTAGGATTTGAAAAAGGACTACCTTCTCTGCTAATGAGGACCAGCCACGACTGTTTTCAAAGTATCAAATCAAGAGAAAATGTGAGATCAAGTTGTGGTCCCCAATGACA
The DNA here is from genome assembly GCA_963920765.1 of Ulota crispa. Classification (NCBI taxonomy): domain Eukaryota; kingdom Viridiplantae; phylum Streptophyta; class Bryopsida; order Orthotrichales; family Orthotrichaceae; genus Ulota; species Ulota crispa. The sequence goes on along the minus strand of OY987251.1, from coordinate 6,859,624 downwards.
AGATCCTGTTGCTAGGGCGCTCAAGGATTAACACTATTTTTGTGAGTCTTCTCATAATTTGGGGTACCTAAAAATAGAGTGCATTCAAAGAGACTAATTTTTGCCTTCCATGATGGACTCCATGTCTCCATGATCACGTTTGAAAAGAAATTGAATAAAAATGGCTTTTTGACATCAAGCATACTGATTTTTGTCATCCATTGGACAAAAAATGTAAGTGTTGGCGTTCAAATGTTGAAGTTGAATTTTGGAATTTTAAATTTGTATTTGGAATTAAAAATCTTGATGTGTTTTACAAGCAAATAAGGGTATGAACTTTATTGAATCTATAATAGGGGCAAGTTTGTTACTTTTTATCCTTGTACATCTTTCTCTTAAATAACCCCTAAAGGTCCAAACAACTTTTTTTTGGCAACATAGCAATTTTGGGCAGCTCATTACAAATGGATTTTTCATTTTTTCATTTTAAAAATTTCATACATGATGTGCCCAAGGAGTAGCTTTAAGGTCAAACAAATTCATAACTTTTGACTACATGATTCAAAAGTTATTGCATGATATGTAGTTTTTTTGTTTGCCAAGTAGCTTGGGTAGCTCATTTTTTTTTGAATTACATTTAAAGAAAAAAGAAAACTAAACTTGGTTCTTTAGATAGATTTATATATACATGGGAAGTTTTGAATCCTTCCATTTTGATCAATGAGATGAAAGTTATGAGGAGTTTTTGTTCAAGGGTAGTCATGGATTCTCTACTCTAAAATAAATTTTGAAGTTCTTTATTTTACTCAGTTTTCAAAATTTTGGAAAAAAAACAAAGTTGAGTATGTAGATTTTTTTTCAAAACATTTCAACCATTGGAATTGGCATGTTTCATTTTCATAATTACGTTCTTGACAATTTAGTGTTTTGAATCATTCTCTGCTTTTTTTTACTTACTTATTTTTTCCCATGTGTTCTACAAGTCCAAATGATTTGAAAAATTTCTAAGTGTGTAACCAACTTGCCCTGAAGAATGAATCCAAAGAGTCACAACCCTTTTGAAAAAATTTCCTACAAATATGACCTTGTGAAGTGTAGCTGCCCGAGTTTTTGGAGGGACAAAAAGTGGCTTTTTTTGTCAATTCAAACTCACATATCTAACAATTGATATGGTGGAAATTTCTGAATTTTTTTCACATGTTTTGGTACTAGTGTACTACAAGATCTTACGGTTACATGTATCCAGAAATGATTTTTTTCTTAAATTTGATGCTTGTACTTGAAATGGCAGTTTTAGAGCGGTTTTGGTGAAAACTTGATCAGAGACCTTTAGGGGTTGAGTTCTAACCTTGGTGGACTCAAGGGGTTTCAAAACTTAGAGGTAGCTCACATTATGTCCCTTCAAAATTTAGAGGTAGCTCACATTATGTGCCTTGTCCCATTCTACACAAGTGCAACCTTAACACTTGGGTTAGAAAGGGGAAAAAAAAAAAAAAAAACTACTACATAAAAGCCCTAAATATTTTAGTGCAAAAACATTGGTGGAACTTGGGTTCAAATAAGCCACCTAACACTTAACTTTGGAGAGAAACCTTGCCACCTTGATGCCAAAACTTCCAAAAAGTGCCGTCATATAGACATTTTCTTAGTGAATTTAAATGTGGGACATATAGTGCAAAAATTGAAACATTCTTGGATTCCAGATTTGTAAAAACTCAATAATACTTCTATATTGGCATCCGATTTTTTATTTCTCAACCGAATACATTGTGAAATTTTGAAGTTTCAAAGGGACGTTGGGATATGGGGGCATAATGTGAAATGCTATAAAGCAAACGTTAAAACTTACATGGAAAAAACTTATGAGGAGGGTATGAAAATAGATTTGAGCGTTTCAAACCTAGGACCATAATCATATCACACTAATCCATATTATGTATACAAGTATGCCTTGCACGCGCTTCTCACCGTGTCTCTCTTAATTTCATGTGACTTTTTAGGTGATTTTTCATCTTTCATATTCTTGCCTTTTCCACTCCCTCTCATCAAAATTTCAATAACGTGTGACCCTCCCTTTATATGTCTTTTTCTTCTTCCTCCTTAGCTTTTTCAATTTCCAATTTTGGGTGACAGCCAAACACCCAATGTTTGACATCCAATGTTTAAAAAACCAAAACTTCAAACTTATAAATTAGAATTTAAAAAAATTGTCCAATCACTAGAAGAAAAACGAAAATAAAAAACTAAGTAATTTAGTTGTTGTGCAGTTATTGTGTCCATATGTGACCATATAACAACTACGAAACAACTATTTATGGTCACAATAACTGCATAACAACTAAATTACTTAGTTAGTTAATGCCATTTTTCTTCTAGTGAATAATTTATCACCATCTCTTACATTGTCTTTAACTTGTGATGTTGATAGAGAATTATATCATGAAACAAATGGACAACCCACTCTTTGCAATATAGAAACATAGATGAACCCCTTTATAGAAGAAAACTACACTAGATATTGTGTTTATGTTGCCCCACACTAGTTTCTCAACATTTTACATTATAGAAACGCTTACTAATACTACAATAATTTTCAACAATAACTACTAAAATAATCAATTCTTAAAGAGCTTGCCAATAACAACAAAGTTGTTATAAAACAAACTAGCAACATTCTAGGAGTATACCATGTGAAATCCTAGTATTTATAGTAAATACTAGATTAGGTTGCCTAAACAATTAGGGTGCCTTAACCTAACAAGTTTTGTTGTTGCTAAGCCCTATAAAATTGATTTATTGCAATAGTTATTGATGAAAACTACTAGGTAAATATTTACATAGTGTAAAATGTCAAGAAATTAGTGTGGAACAACCTCAAATAGAGAGTTGCATGCACCTCCAAGTGGCCAAGCAATGAGTGCAATATTTAATGTGGCACAAAAGTGAACCACCCATGAGGACCTCTAGGAGGTCCTCTTGGCTCGTTCATGCGTGAACGATGTGAAGCCTCTCCCTCCTCGCCTCTCCCGCTAGCTCTGCTTGTGTTCATGTCACTCCTGCGCCTGTTTGTGTTGTTGCCCGCCTCTTGGCTCTCACTCCGCTCCTCTAGCTCTCGCTCTGCTCTTTTGGTTCTCGCTCTGCATCTCTGCCTCTTGCTCCGCGCCTCTAGACAGTTTGGATGCAAAGTTGATTGTCAGGTCAAGTTCATTCAAGGAAATGCAATGTGCGAGAAGCAACAATGGTGGAGCTGATGAGATCATGATTAGAAGTGGACAATTGTAGAATCTAAGGGTTTTAGATTAGAAGCGACAATGGTGGAGTTTAAGGGATTTAGATTAGCTTATGGGATTGGTGATTGTGAGCAGAGTTGAAAGGGTGGTGAGTAGTTCATTACAAATTGAATGTTTGAATGGGTGTACGCAAGGACATGAACGGTGGCTTGACTAATTTATTCACCAATTTCATTCATGTGAATGAAATTGATGGTGAATGGCACATGTGAAACCCCTATTTAATGTATTAGCTGTGTGAAATGGATGAAATACATCCATGTGTGCTATGTTGGTAATTTGCTATGGCTATTCTGATTCTAGGAACAATCTATACTAATAATAGATTTGGGTTAGAATATGATAAACGTGGTTTTTGTTTTGTCTGTCCGTCTAACTGGGGTACGTGTCACTCCACCAATATTGGACTTTTTTTAAATTATAAACCTAGTTTTAAAGGTGCCTGTCGGTCAACCAAGCTATGAGTTAAGGGTAAAAAAGAAAACCCGCTGCATCGGTAAATAAGTGCGTAAGTAAAAAATGGCATGTGTAAAAAAAATGCATGGGTAATCAATAGAAATTATTAAAAAATAACGTGAATGATTACTATGTGGATAAAATACTTGTGTAGGTAAACAATAAATAATATTTTTATGCGTATGTGTAATAGACCAAGTTGTTTGTTGGTTTGTATTAGTTGCAGCATAATGGAAACTTATGGGTGAAAAAACTTGTTTATGGAAAAAAATTGTTGTATGGGTACAAAATGGCATGTGTAAAAAAATTGCTTGGGTAATATACATATAAATATATAAATATATAAATATATAAATATATATATATATATATATATATATATATATATATATATATATATATATATAAATATAAAAATTGCGTGAATGATTATTATGTGGGCAAATTTTTTGTGTAAGTACAAAATAAATAAAATTTTTATGCATGAGAGAACACTGATGTTCCTTTTACTGTGTGGGTAAAATTCTCTCTGGGTACAAAACAAAAAATGCTTTAATGCAAGGGAATGTTTGTTCAACAAAAACAAATATTTTACTGCATGAGTAAAGTTTGAAATTGGAGTGCGCTGATAAAAAGTAAGAATTATTTTATTGCGGGGAAGTGCTTTGCATAGTTGGGCTTGAAATGATTTTGTGTCCCATTAGACCGACAGGTGACTATAACTTTTGTCAACTATTCAAAATATATTATGGTGAGACTCATTTACTTATTCATACATCTATTGTCAAAAGACCTTCAGGGACAAATTTGAATATGTAATGGATTATTTTCCAAAATGTGTCCATACAACACACAAGTCATACTAGTTAATTAGTGAATGTTTGGAGTTGGTAATTGTCGGAAATGATTTTATCTTTGTCTTAGTTCATTTTGATACTGTTTGCTAACAGATCTTGTATTATTTCTTTTCACTTAGAGTGATTTGGAAAGAGCAACTTTGGACGATTGGAGCATCTGCACCCAAATATCGTTTGTAGAGTAATTAAGTTTAGATTGAAATACTGCTAAACCTTTCCTGTGCTTGGTTGGAAAAGGTAGGGGCCATTTCAGTTTTTGATGTATTTTAGGCAAACATAAAAATTTGTTAAGCCAAACTCTAGCCAAGTCTGAAGTAGTCAGTTGTCTGCGTTGCAGTGGAGGCGTTGTAGGGTGTTTTGATTATGGGAAAATATCGAAAATGGTCCGGACAAACGGCTGTATTTCGAAACTAGGCCTGCCTATTTGAGAATATTGAGAATAGGTTTTAGGGAAATTTTTCAAGAATGGTCTTTTTCCAAAAATAAGGTTTTTGATAAACAATCGCTTGCAACAGCTCTTACCTTTTTGTGACAATTTTTTGCTCAAGATTCATAATGTAATATGAGCTTGTTACACTGATTGTCACTGCAATTAGATTTGCAAGTAAAGAGAGATAGAAATTGTGTGCAAGAGAGAGAGAAAGAGAGTGCAAGAGAGAACCTGAACGAGACGGTGGGGACAGTGGAGCTTGTGAGCTCAAGCAGTTTCAGCCTAATAAGGCACTTACTTGTCAAACGTCAACAATGAGATTGATGATCAAACGTTGACAATGAGGTTGACAAGATGGATCCTTAGGAAAGCCTTTGAAGCCTTGTGACAAGTAAGTGCCTTATTAGGCTGAAACTGCTTGAGCTCACGAGCTCCACTGTCCCCACCGTCTCGTTCAGGTTCTTTCTTGCACTCTCTTTTTCTCTCTCCTGCACACAATTTTTGTCTCTCTTTACCTGTGAATCTGATTGCAATGAAAATCAATGTAACAAGCTCATATTATATTATGAATCTTGAGCAAAGAGTTGTCACAGGAAGGTATGGGCAGTTGCAAGAAATCGTTTCCTTGTTTTTGGAAAATGACCATTCCTAAAAAAGTTCCCTAAAGACTATTCTCAAAAAGGCAGGCCTAGTTTCAAAATACAGTTGTTTGTCAAGATCATTTCAGATATTTTCCCTTTGATTATTCATTGTTCAAGTTTTGAGTCTTTTGTTTTTAATTTCTTTGATTTTTTGTGTAAATTTTGAGTTAATAGCTAACGAGACACCTTAAATTGCTAACGGGATATCCTTGTGAGCATGAAATTTGATAATTTAGTGCTATTTTTGATTTATTCAAGTGGTCCATCATTTATTCAATCACAGCATTACCACTTCCTTGTAAGAAAACAAGACAAATACAAAATTTTGTTGCAAAATTATTGCACCAATTCAAATTTTTGATGTATTTCTGTTTTAAGTATCTCAAAAGTTCTATATTTTTAGATTCAAATTTAAACACACCTTTTTTTTAGTATAGCTTTAGAATGATAAAGGTGAAATAAATCTTTTGATCCAAATTAAAAAATCACATTTCATGCTTACAAGGGGTGTTTTGTTAGCAATTTAAGGTGCCTTGTTAGCAATTCTTTATCTTAATCTTTGAAAATGGTTCCCCTCTAATTTATGTAGATTGAAATTGTAAATTTTAGACAAAAATTGTAAAGAAGCCAATACCTGAAATAGATTGTTTCTACTTCTTTGAAGTTGGAGTTTTAGAAAAAAAGATGTAAGGTAGGAGCACCCATAAGCAACAGTGTCCCCATAACTGTCAGCTCTGAAATCTTGGAAAATCTTTGGAAGTAAATAGATGTAATGACAAGGATGTACAACATGTGAACATGAAATCTTATAAGTGGTTATGGATACAATGGGAGTTTGCTCTTTAAAAACTCACAACTTATTCTCACAATATCCAAATAATACATTCAAAATTGCAAACTCATTATTTTTGTGTTCCTAATAGGATCCCATAATTTGCTAGCTGTTTATTAATACTCATCATGGTCAAAATCCTTAGATTGACTTTTATGGGTGCTCCTACCTTAGGTATTTTAGGTTGTGACCATGGATGTTACTGTAGTTTGTATCAAAACATTGCCTACCTTGGAAGTAGCTCAGAATACCAAGTTAGCTGCTTGGACAGACAACTACGTGGCGTAGCAAACTTTGGAGGTGCCACCAAAGTTTAGGAGTCTCATTTGCTAACATTCCTTGTAGGTCTTGTCATTTAGTTATTCCTTAGGTCCTCATACCAAGATCAAGGTGGCTCTTCTTGCATGCCATAGTAGATAACTATACCAAATATTGCATTTAGGTTGCCCCATACTAATTTCTTGGCATTACACATTATTTTTATATTTACAAAGATTATGACAACTTTTGTCAATAATTATTATGATAGGCAACAAGGGAAGTAAGCAAGGTTGGGCATAGCAACATTGCCAAAAGCAAGGAGGGAAACTATAATTTTAAACAAATCAAGAATTACTATAGTATAAAGAAAATTGCATGAACCTCCAAGTAGCCTAGGATGAGTCATGAGGTAACTTTGCCAAGGTACGGCAACCTAATTGTCAAAGCATCCTAAATGCACTATTTGGTGTAGTATAAATGCCTTTTCATTGTTCAAATAGTTGTAATTGGTCAATATGTTATCATTTTTGACTTTCCACAATTTATAATTTTGTTTTGTTTTTTCAATTAATATATGTTGCACATTATTGGATCTCATACCTTTGTGTTGCTGAATCTCATGTTTTCATCCTCCCTTATGACAATCACTCTCGCAATCACTAGAAGAAAACCTTGTTAAAGTCAACAAAATCTCCATGACATTTTCTTGCTTAAACACAAAATTTTGCGTCAGAAGCAAGAAACGTTAGGTAGATTTTGATGACTTCAACTAGGTTTTCTTCAATTGCATGGGTGGTGGGGATGCATGGGCATGGTGGGGATGATACAATGGGTAAGAAAGACTTGTATTATCAATGATTGAATTGTGTCTTGCTTCTTTTATTGTATGCATTTTTTAAATTTAATACAAGAGGAATGAGCTTTTGGTTGAATTCCAACACCCAATCTATGGATTCTATTGCCATTAGTAGATTTTACATTTGCCTTTGATATAAGTTAATATGAACTTCTCTTAATCCAACATGATAAAATTTGATCATTCTACTAGCACTTAGTTTAGCTATAATTCTATAAATGGCTCCTAATAATGACACAATTTTGTAGTTGACTATACCAATCTTAGAAAGTAGGTAAACTAAACTTGTTATGAGACATGCTACTAACTTTCAAAATTGTAACCTTTCTTTGGCAAAAGCCTTTAAGACTACTTCTAATTTGAGTAGTCGTTTTTTTGAACCCCTTTTCTTTTTTATCCAAGGATTTGTTGGCATGTACATTCTTCATGAATCTTATATCTCTAATGATGATTTATATTATGGGCATATGGTTGTGGCTTTCTTTGGCTAAACATGAGACTTTTACGGAAAGCATCTACCTTTTGCGTTGGAATCTACTTCTTTTCTTCTAACATGTTGCTTTTAACAATAATAGTAGGAGTATATATGCATGTATTCTTGATAGACGATAACCTTGCCTTAGCTTACAAGCTCTACATGGCTTGCAAGTCATAAACTTTGCTGCAATGAAAAATAAATAAATTTTATTGTTGCATAAATTTCTTATTACTATACAAGGGGCTTTGTGTTGATAGTGTTGTCTTGCTAGTCTCCTCTATCTTAAAACAAATAATGTTGTTTGTGCATGGTTGAGTTTCCTACTTCCTACTAGATTGATCCAACCATCTTGTGGTTGAATTTTGCAGCATAAACTTTTCTAATTTTCTCCTTAAGTTTTGCCTCCAAATCCTTTATTTTTCCTTTCTTTATTACAATTCTAATTTGCTAGATTTGTTATTGCTACAATTATAGCATGAGCTACCAAATTTACAAAGTATTGCATTTATGTTGTTTAGTAATGCTAATTCCCATGTTTCTAGGTTTTTTTGGTATCTGTTGTCAAGAGTTGAAAGTTGAACAAAGCATTTCTTTTTAGATTTGAATATTTTTAATATAAAAGTAACCTTGGTGAATGGTTCTATAAGTGAGGAACAATTTTTTTTTATTTCCACTTCATCTCTGTAACGCTTTAAAACAAAAAGGCACATTTTGCTTGCAAAGTTCATGTTTTTCAAGTTCTTCTAATTGATAGCAACCTCAGTCATAGATGATCCCTTTCATTCATAATTGATATTCAATCACTTAATCTTATCCTTTTATGTGTAATTGATTTGTAAGTACCAGTGTCATTTTCCTTTTGAGATAATCAAACCTTTGATTTTAAAACCCCTCCTTTAGCTGAAGAGATACCTATTATAACCCAAAGCTTGGATTGAGGTGTCACAAATTTTATTTTACAAACATAGGTGTTTATAATACAAGTGAAGTGAAAGGATACACATTACTTATTGCAAAGATTTCTGTAAATGCTGCTTGAACAAAATCCTTTGCATTTTTTATTGTCTTGTATTTGTAAACGTAATAACAAAAAATTGCAGAGTGGTGTCACGTTGCATAAAGTCATTCTTGCCAACAAAAAGGATATGTAACAATGTTTTTTTCAAGCAGATTTTATGCATGTTAAGGGCCTCATGCACAGACAATCTCATGTTTGCACTATTAGTTACTTGGGCTTTGCTCACGTTCCCAATGGCTTAACCCTCATTGTTAGTAGTTCTCAAAACCAATGAGAAACATTACCAAAATCATCCGCTTATGCAATGAGGCGTTAACCCTTAAATGTTGGCAAAGACAAAAATCGTCTTTTGGCTACCAAAAAACAAGCTAAGTTACAGAAAAAAGTTGTTTTTCAACTAATTTTTTTGTAGAAGTGATCATAGACACATGGTGCAAGGTAAAAAAAATCTCTGCAAATTCACTTATATTTTTTGATAACCCAAATTGTGAGAAGATTCAAAGACACGGTGTTAGGTCCCATGCTGCCCATCTGGCACTTTTCATGAGGTCACCATGCATTGCTTTTGCAACTTTAAGAATCAAAATTTTAATGGATGGGCACCTGCAACATCATCGTAGAAAACACTATACAGGGTAGACACAACCACCCATCTGACGGTCAAGGGTTAAACACAATGAGGGGTTAAATGCAAGAATGCCCTTGAGTGAGGCCCTTACCCTACACAATGAGATTCCACAAAACCATGCATGAATACACAAAATGACACATGTTCAATGGCGTCTTCCATTATGGCAGTTAGTCATGTTCACCTTCATTCTTTCATTCATTCCCTTATTTTAGGTGTCAATGATTTGCAGAGTAAGAGTATTGAGTGCACATACCTTAGGGCATCTCCAATGCAGCCGTAATAGAGGCATGCAAAAGCTTATGCAGTGGTTTAAACCGGACTTGAGCAAAAACATGGGCTCCAATGCAGCAGGTAAACCATACTGCATTTTTTAGGGCTCCTCACATAAGAGCCCCTCCCTTGCAAATTTTTACTATTTGTAAAGTCCTACATACCACTCTAGCTCTAACACTGACGCAATTTTAGAGAATTTCAAATACTTTTGACATGAATCATCCACACATAAGCACTTAAAAAAGACATAAACTATTAAAAACTCATATTTAATGAGTGTCAAAGCTTATGAATATTGGGGCTACTGCACTAAGAAAATGCCCCTACTCTATACTTGGCTCCAAGTCAGGCACGGGCTGACACAATTTCCGGAGCTCAAATGCCGGATTGGGGATGCCCTTAAGCTTACGATGCATGCTATCCTTGTCCTTAACTTCAGGTACAAGCCAGGTCTTAGGAATTTAACCTAGAATTTTCCATACAGTACTTTTTACCAGAACCAGTACGTAGAATAAAGTACAAAACTAGGGAGGTATTATAGCAAAAAAGCTGGCTGACATTCCTAGTGCATTACTGCATTCCTCAATACAAAATTTAGTGTACAGAATTTTCTTTGTTACCTCAGTTCTTGATGAGTCGCATTTGAACGAGTTTGTTGAATACAAAACTTCGAAAAGTACTGCCATGTAGGCAAAGTACTGCAGTAAACCGGGACAAGGGACTGCGAGTTGGCAGGTCCCAATTTTCAGCTCTCAAACAATCAGATTTTGAGATTATAAGGCAAGGAGACTCATAAACCGCCCAGGCTCTAAAATTGCCCACCTTCTCAAATTTACTCCTTTTGCACATGTTATTTTTCATAAATTTCAACAATGTACAAGAAATATACATTTGAGGAGGTGGGCAGTTTTAGAGCCCTGTATCAATTCAACTTCAAATTTTCATAACTAATTCCATTAAGCTCTAAAAATTATGAAACAGCTTGGGTTAGATGCCAATTCCTCTTGCCTTTCAAGGAAAATTTACTGAAAAACATTTCAAGGAGTTCACCTCCCAAAATTCAGTTTCAGCCCCGTTAGATGGTCGGTTTATGAGCCTGCTACCTTACTGACAAAATACGATAAACCGGGACAAGGGACTATGAGTAGGCAGGTCCAAAGTTTCAGCTCTCAAGCAAACAAATCGGGTTCTAAGATTTCAGTGGGACGTGGGGCGTAGTGTGAACCGCCCCTAATTCCGAGATTTTGCAGCGTATTAAGCGCAGAAAACAGCACGGAGAAAAGAAAAGAATGGTAGGAACAGGAATGCACACAATCGAGCACCGGCTCAGCAGTAGAGCCCCAAGTACTGCAGTACAGTAATGTACAGTTGGTTACAACACAAAAAAAATTGAATTACGAGTTGGTAGAATTGGCTCTCACAAGGTGCTTGGCACTAGTACCACACTTTTCTGGAAAAAGCTCAAAAAAGCAAGAAAAGGCTGGGAAAAGGCTAGAAAAAGCCGGGAAAGAGCTAGAAAAAACTGGAAAAAGCTTTTGTTGGTGGGTACTAGTATCAACACAATCCGTGATTCTATGGTCAAGAACCACCACGGGCATTGTTGCCATGCACCATCATTTATGCCATCATCGATCGATCTGCACAACCCAACAAACACGGTTTCATGATTCCGCAAAACAGCACATACTTCCTTCACGTTCTCAAATACACACAATCTCACCTCATGCCAAACTTACAGCATCATATCACAGCCTTGTATGGTTGGTCCCTTACTTGCTACTTCCAGAACATTCTTTGAGTTACAACTGCGTGACGTGACATTCAAGGAACTTGAGTTCAACCGATTCTCAAGTTTTATAGACGACAGGATATTTTATGAGTAGTGGCCCTGGTTTGAGGGATGGTTAGAAACAGACCAGAGAAGAGAAATGGTATGAGACCATGCTTGCAGCAACTTCATTCTAGCCACACTTATTTTTAAGACTGCTCCTAAGTACTCCCTCTATCCTTTAAAAAGCTCCAAATTAGACACATTTCTTGTACCACTCAAAAGCTTCCCTTTTGCTGATTTCAAGCGCTGAGATCTCAGCGTTTGCCATGTTCATGAGATCAAGTTAAGCAATTAGCCAGCATTCCTCTCTTCTCCTAGCAAGCTTGGCCTTGCTCCATATGAGGTATACCATTGTTGTTACTAATCTTTAAATCATCAACAACAAGGAACTGGTAACATGCACAACAAATATGGTACTTTTTTTGTATGAAATTTGAGTTGCCCAAACGGCAACATCAAAGCTAGAGATTTTTGCATACATTTTGGCAGATGATATGTTGATTCTAGAATGCATTTGTCACTAGCACAAAGACTAAAAACACACTGTTAATCCTTTGCAAGGATGCTTTTTGGACGTTTTTAGAGGGACAGAGGGAGTAATGTTCTTTGTGCGGTATGTATTCTTGCTCGTCAGATGATATGAAATGAAAAGTAGGCAAGCAATCACTTGGGAGTATTTGTAAAGGGGAATTATACCAGATCACATGGAAGTGCCATGACTCTTGGAAGGTGAAGAGTGTTGATGCCAATGGCGGAACCGGCGAGAAAGCAACGAAATCCGCTCAGGAAAGAAGAGCTGCTGCTGATGCAAGAGAATAAAAAGTACAGAACATTTTCACAAGGGGCGGAGCATTACCAGTCTGAGGGGGACGACGTCGAGAGGGTGGGCTCCTCCGGCTCTAATTTGGTGATGAGGATGAACTATGGCGGGTCCATCCTTCAGTCGCCGCTGCACCCGACGATGAGTACCACCCCAACAGACTCGAGATTTGCCTGCTTGACTGATTTCGAGGGGTCGTCGCGGTCGCTCTTGCGATCTCCGGAACCGGGCGGACTACTAGCAGGCTCTTCGGGTAATACATCCGCTTCGCTACCTTGAGTTCCCTTTTGAAACGGTCCAAATTGCGTCACTCTCATGTTTTGAGAATTGCCATAAGCTGGTAGCAACAACACCCATAACCATCACTGTATCCATAACCATCACCTCTAAAATCTGTAGAAGTGAATAGATGTAATTACAAGGATATATAGGGAATTGATATGCATATTACACCTTCTTGACTATCCCACCACACCTCAGGGTAAATTTTAGATTTCTACCATCAAAAACCTGAATTTGAGGATCTAGAATTTAGATTTGGACTTAGAGACCTAGATGGCTGGATTTTGTTTAGAACTATATAAAAAGGTTGTAATTGAACAACACCCAATGAAAAAGCTTAGCTTGGGGGAAAAGTCTTACTTTTACTTTTGTTTATAAAAAGATACGATTTTTCATTGGGTGTTGTTTAATTAGAATTTTTTTGTGTGATTCTAGACAAAATCATGGTCTCTAAGTCCAAATTTGAATTCCAAATTCTCAAATTCAGCTTTTTGATGGTAGAAATCTAAAAATTACCCGGGGTGTGGTGGGATAGTCAAAAAGGTGTGGTATGCATATCAATTCCTGGATATATAACATGTGAACATGAAATCTTAGTGTTGGTATGAGGTGCAATTGCACTTGGCTCTTTAAAAATTCACAAGTTATTCTCATAGTATCCAAATAATACATTGAAAAGTGCAAACTCATTCTTTTTCTCTTGCTAATAAGATCCTATAGTTTGCTCGATGTTTATTAGTAATCATCAAGTTCAAAACCCTTAGTTTGACAATTATGGATGTTGCTACCTTAGGCTGGTAGCAACAACACCCATAAGCGTGAAACTAAGGATTGAATTTTGGAGTAAGTAAGGTAGTCTGATCATATTACGCTCAGGTTCTGAAACCGCACACCTCACCAAATGTACTCTGCTAGTACATGCTGTTTTTCATAGCCTTTCAACAATGTACAGGTGATGTACATTTGAGGAGGTGGGCGGTTTTAGAGACCTAAGGCCTTTCCACTTCAAAATTTCATAACTAATTCCACAAGGCTCCAAAAAAATATGAAACAACTTGGGTTAGATGTCAACTTTTCTTATCTTTCAAGGAAAATTTACTAAGAAATAGTTCAAGAGGTTTCACCTCCAACGCATTATTCGTTAAATTGGGAAAAACAGTACATTTTGGGACTTTCAAGAATTCAGGTGATCACCTGAATTCCAGCTCACAGCGTTTTTTTTGGTACACGTGCCCTCACCTAAGAGGAGGAATTTGTGAGGGAAAAAATCTTAGTGGTTCAGACTGAATTTGATACCTTTGAATCTGGTTTAAAGTAACTTTTTGGATTTCAGGTGAAATACAAAATGGTACCTACGTTTTTCCCAATTTAACAAATAACATGTTCTCCCCAAAATTCAATTTCAGCCCTTAGATGGACAAGTTATGAGCACACTGTCAAAAGTTGTCAAATTAGGAAGAGGAAACCAACAAAATATTGGCATCAATTTCAAAGTTCCAATTGCAAGCATTTGTTCACAAAGATTTTTTTCAAAATCCAAAATCATTGAAAATGTATAGTTGTGTGTAGGAGATGCTAAAAACAATGAACACCATATTTGTTAAATTGGGAAAAAGGATACATTTTGGGACTACTACAAGTTGTACATGATCATGTACAACCAAGCTAGCAGCGTTTTTTTTGGTACACATGCCTGCACCTGAGAGGAGGAATTTGCGAGGGAAAAAATCTTAGTGGCTTAGACTGAATCTGATACCTTCAAATCTAACTTGAGGTGACTATTTTGGATCAAGGTGAAGTACAAAGTGGGACCACTTTTTTTTCCCAGTTTAACAAATATGGTGTTAATGCTTACTAAAGTCTTTAAACACATTATCTATTAAAATGGGAAAAATTGACATTTTGGGACTTTTGAACTTTACATTCTTTGAAGAGTTTTCATTGAATACTCTTCAAAAAACATAAAATCCAAGAGCCCCAAAATGTCACCTTTTTCCATTTTAATGAATAATGCGTTCTTTGGTGTGCTCATATGCTCATAATATCAACTTGATTGAAGTTCATAAATAGTGGGATGGGTGCTCAAAAATAGTCACTCAGGCCAATCACACAAAACCATCAATTTGTCACCTGTAACCAACTTTTTTTTTGTATCTATCAGTCATTGACACAAAATCTCATTGCTATGCAACACCAATGTGGACACTCACAGAGAGGGGGTGTTGCTACAACTCAATTCCCTTTAGCTTTCAAAGGGCCTTTAAATTGTTTCTTTTTAGCTTGGGTGGGGCTAAAACCAGGAATCCTTGCATAACGCCATATTCATTAAAATGAAAAAACCAGATTCCCAAGTTGTACTTCCCCTTAAACCCAAAGTTTCTCCTTTGGTTAAACCGTTTAAATGCCAAATTCAAATGTATCAGATTCGGTATAAGCCATTGAGATTTTGTCCCTCGCTAATTCCTCCTCTCAAGTGAAGGCACGTATACCCAAAAAAATGCTGCCAAAACTTAGAGCTTGGTTTAAGGTGATCACCTTAAACCCAATTTATTCCCAAAATGAGCGTTTCTTCCCAAATTAACAAATATGGCGTTGGCATGCTTTTGTAGGGAAGAACGGTGGTGGATGCTTTATTTATTCAAGTTGCAGCGAACAACAGCCTCCACAACAACAACCGGAGGAGCAAGAAGATCACAATAAAACCATCCACAAAATCATCCACGTGAAGAAGGGGAACTCCGTCTCCGAATGTGACGATTCTTCTACGACTATGCCACCCCTGCAGAAGAATCTGTACCTGCAGTTCAGTGGTCTCACGTACACCGTGTGCAACACGCAGTCGCGGTGGCAGCGGTTCGTGGGGGCGATGCTGCCCAGCCTCAAGCGGCCACCGCCGAAGCCGTTGCGCGTGTTGGACGGGATTTCGGGAGAGGCGAGAGACGGCGAGATTCTGGCCATCATGGGGCCGAGCGGCTCCGGCAAGTCCACGCTCATCGATGCACTCGCTCAACGAATTGGGTCTGTGAAAGGCAGTATGACGTTGAATGGTAACCAGTTCGGGGAGCGCCTACTTCGGAACATTTCGGCTTACGTCATGCAGGTACAGTACCATCCCAAGCTATAGCATGCAACGCGTTATTTGTTAACCCTTGAACGACCAACCGACCACAGTACACAGTACACAATACGATATATTTTTTTTGTATTTGGAATGCATCCACACTTTAACTATATTTGAGGTCATCAAAGAAGTTAGAAAATAGATCAATGCGGTTCTAGAGAGCTAGTCAAGATCCCAAATGAAAACTTTTTGTGGGTAACAAATGTCAATTATACAACACCGTATATATTGTGTACTATGGTCGGTTGGTCATTTAAGGGTTAATTTGGGAATAAGCATACAAAGTGGGATATCTAGCTTTCTTTTTCTTTTTCCAAAGAACTCCATATTCATTGAATTGAGAATTCATTGGCTGTTTTCCAATGAAATGAGATACACGTCATTCAGAATTACTCTCTTTTTGGACAGAAAATTTGTTAACTTCTAAGATTTTTGATAGAAGTTCATTAACTAGGTTTCAGGTGACCTCCTTAATTTGAATTAAGGTGGCAATTTTGGATTAAGGTGAGGTACAAAATGGTACCCATCGTTTTCCCAAATTAATGAATAACACATTATGCTTGCTTTTACATTACTAGAAGTGTTTGACATATGCAAGTCTCTCTCTCTCAAAACTTTTCTTACTTAGCCAACTGAGACTTCTTCCACCTTTTCTAGTGAATGCAATAGGGGTAAGGTAGACATACCCATAGCGGAGCATGAACCTAATGCAGCACATATGTACACAAGGTGTACATTTTAGATCTCAAGTTTAGACATGCTATAGATAGCTTATTTTTTGTGACACAAAAAACAAGTTATCTATGGCTTGCCTAGATTTGAGATCAAATCTATACACAAAGTGTACATGTTGCTACATAAGGTTCATGCTCCACATTGAGTATATCTACTTTAGTCACACCTTTTCTAGCATGCTCTCAATCTTGAGAGAATGAGAATGACTACATGACAGACCAACCGCAATTGGCAGGAGGTCCATTCTCCAAAGATGGAGAAGTTTTTTTCTTCTGCCTTGGGGGTGAAGGATTGGGCTGAGAAAACATTGTGTGCAAAGTTTTAGCCTTACCGTGCACCTTTATGTGCCTCTATTTGCTTTTAGTAATTGAGCTATCATTTTTACCATTCTCCATTCTTTGTTCTCCATTGCTCACAAAAAGGGGGTTACAGCTTCTTTCATAAAGAATTGCTTGGGTTCGATCCTACTTTCACTCCACCCGTTCTCATTCTTCACGGAAGTTTGATTTTCGGGGAAGGTGTGACTACCCCTAATGAATCTCTGCCTGAAAATATGGCATAGTCATGAAAGTCTTGTCGTCCGCAATTAGTATGAAAATAGAAAAGTATCGATGCCAAGAATTGTCAATTGGGCATGTCTTGAGTGAGCGTATTAAGCACTTTTATTTTACTATAATGTTAATTGTGGTAAACAGTACTTCACAAATATGGCATCTCTTCTTCCAATAAGGTAACTTAGAGGATAGTACTTGCAGTCATTATATGCATTTCGCTTAATCTCTTGGATGCACTCAAATGCTTTCTCCCCCTGCAAAGATTTAATACACTTAATGTATAAGTCAGAATCGAAGAGAGAAATCAAGAGAGAGAGACTTGCATATGCATACATATGGTTGATAGAAAATGGGCCATCAGTTAAACCCTAAGATTAAACATTATGAGGGTCCAATTTCTAAAACCATTGGTTAATTTACAAGAAACTGGGCTGTCAGTTAAGATAGGAACACCCATAATCGTGAAACTAAGGATTTTGGAGTAGGAAAACTAGTTGATGAACTTCAAAAAAATGGTGTTAAGTAAAAAAAAAATGGTGTTAAGTAAGGAAGAGGAAATTAAAAATATTGGTGTCAATTTGAGAGTTCTAATTGCAAGCATTTGTTTACAAAAAAATTTCAAAGTTCATAATATAGTTGTGTGTAGGAGATGATAAAATCAACATTTACTAAACTTTTTAGTGTGCTCATACACTCATAATACTAACTTGAAGAGTTCTTAAATATTAAGATGAGGCACTCAAAACCACCATGCTAGTCACCCAAAACCACCATGCTAGTCACCCAAAACCACCATGCTAGTCACCCAAAACCACCATGCTAGTCACCCAAAACCACCATGCTAGTCACCCAAAACCATTGCTTTGTCACCCATAACCATTTTTTTTAAAATTGTCAAGCAACATCATTGCCACGAGTAGGTATTGAGGATAGGAACACGCACGGAGAGGGGTGTACCTACCTTAGTTTAAAATGGCCTTGAATTTTTTTTGTAGGACGATCTGCTCTACCCAATGCTCACAGTTCGAGAAACACTCATGTACTCAGCGTTCTTTCGGCTACCGCCGTCTCAATCAAAGTCAGCCAAAGTGGCAAGAGTGAGTAATTTGTTGAAGCAACTGGGTCTGCTGAGAGTTGCAAACACCATCATCGGAGATGAAGGACACCGCGGCGTTTCAGGAGGTGAAAGGCGCCGAGTATCCATCGGCATTGACATTGTCCATGACCCTCTCATCTTATTCTTAGACGAACCTACATCTGGATTGGATTCTACTAGTGCTTTCCTGGTTGTAAGTCAGTTGTCTTCCTTTTCCATCACTACAAGGAAACAATGTCCAAATTGACACGTCCTAATTGATTAATTGATTACATTCGTTTAAATTGACAAAAAAAATGTCCTATTAATCAACAAAAAATGACCAAATTGATAGTGTCCATTTGTAGTGCATTAGAGAATTTATCAAACTTGCCCTTAGAGCATATAATGCTATTTTCCTGATGAAAGCTTTTATTGTTGAACAATGGTGTCCTCATTTTTGTTTGTTCTTAGGGCCACTTCACATTATGGTCAGTGGTTGAGAGGCCATTGGTTTCTACCAATCAAACTGCAAGAAACCCAAGAGTTTGGCCTCTCAATCCTTCACACTAGAGGTCAAAGTCCAAAGTCTGTCATGCACCAAATTACCTATGTGGCAGCACTTTATCATCAAAATTGTCAACCTCTCAAAGGGAGGTTTGGGTTTAGCAAAAATGGAGACCCAAACTATGGTTGAAAGGCCGTCATGTTTTAACATTTATTGCATGTTTTCAACAAATTTTCTTCTTGGCCTCTCAACAAAGTTTGGCAACTCAATTTGACGGTCTCTCGACTTGGTTGGCCATAGTGTGAAGTGGCCCAAATTCAATCACATTTTCTCCTCTAGCATCCGTTCTTCAAGGTCCCCAAACCCCCCGCAAGCTAACTTGTTTTAACATTGACATTACAATGGAATTTTTCCTTGTTTGTGGTGGTTTATTCAGGTGCGTACAATCCAAAAAATAGCGCAAAACGGAAGTCTAGTTGTGTTGTCTATACATCAACCAAGCTACCGCATCATGGGCCTCTTCAACCGCGTCATCATCCTGGCCTTTGGTCAAAAAGTTTACGGCGGCACACCGACCGACCTCAACCTCTTTTTTGAAGGATTTGGACGCCCCGTTCCAAAATACGAGAACAGCACCGAACATGCTCTGGACCTCATCCAAGAACTCCACGCATCCAAAGTAAGCTCTCACTCTCCCCCATCTCACATTCATTTCTCAAGCTAATGAACATGGAAAGAAGTTTTCCAAAACTATGCTCTATGGAAATTGAAATTTTAGGAGGTTTGTTCTGTTAACTTCAAACCTTCAAGAGGCGGTTCAAATGGACTACCTAATGGCAATTGAAGAACACGATAATAAAGAATAACTTACAAGGTTTAAGGTAGGAGAACACTATATTCGTTAATTTGGGAAAAACAGGTGTCCCACTTTGTACTCCACCTTAAACTTCAAAAATTATCTTAAACCAGAATCAAAGGTATCAGATTTAGTTTGAGATACTAAGATATTTTTCCTCCTCTCAAGTGAGGACACGTGAACAAAAAAAAGGGTTGAGCTTGGTTTTAGGTGATCACCTAAAATTTTCACCTCAAAATTTGAAAGTCCCAAAATGTACCATTTTTCTTGAAGTAACAAATATGGTGTTGGAGGCTCATGCATGGAGCATCTAAGGGTTGAAAACTGAACTTTGGGGAGGTGAAACTTCTTGGAATATTTTTTTCAGTAAAATTGCCTTGAAAGATAAGAAGAACTGGCATCTAACCCAAGTTGTTTCTTATATTTTGAAGCTTTGTGGAATTAGTTATGAAAACTTGATGTGGAAAGGCCATAAGACTCTAAAATGGTGCACCTCCTCAAATATATATTTCCTGTACATTGTTGAAGGGCTATGAAAAACATGTATAATCACAGTTATTGAGGAAGTGCACCATTTTAGAGCCTGCACACTTTTAGAACCGCCTACCTTAGAACCTGCCAATCTTGAAGATCAGGCTGGAGGTTACAACACCATATTAAGTAATTTGGGAAAAAGGGTACTTTTTGGGACTTTTGAAAGTTCTAGGTGATCACCTAGTTCCCAACTCCAACATTTTTTTGGGTACACGTGTCCTCACTTGAGAGAAAGAATTCATGAGGGAAAAAATCTTAGTGGCTAAAACTGAATCTAATAGCTTTGAATATGGTTTAAGGTGACCTTTTGGGTTTTAGGTGAAGTACAAAATGGGACCCCCTTTTTCCCAGATTACTTAATATGGTGTTTTACGTGCTCAAATTCTCATCGGTTTGATTCAAAACAATTCTAAACGATGTTCAAATAATGAAAGTGTTCAAAATTCCTTACTAAACATTAGCCTAGAAAATACATATGAATCTCGTTAGATGCATATCTTCTAATTGAGTTTCTCTAGTGAGTTGTATGAGTGTTAATTAAAAATGGTTACCATCATGCGTTAGAGTCCTCTTCGTCTAGACCAATGAGTTTGCTAAACAAGCTTCTAGCATGGGGAAACTGAAACTCCAAAAACACTGTTGTAATTTTGCATGACAGGAAGGGATCGCCCATTTGGTGGAATACTGCCGAGTCTGGGAACTGAAATCAAAGCCGGCAGCCGCGTCCATGGCGGACGAGTTCCCCGACGCGAACGGAGACGTCACGACGACGGACGAGAAGCTAACGGTGCCGACGAAGCCAAAGGCAGGGAAGTCGAAGCTGGATCAAGTGTCACAGCACACGACGAACGCGGAGACGGTGTGCACCTTTGCGAATCCGTGGTGGGTGGAGATCTTGGTGCTGGTGCGGCGGTCCTGGAAGAACATCAAGCGCACTCCGGAGTTGTTTTGGATGCGCCTGGCTACGGTGTCCGTCACGGGCCTCGTCCTCGCCACCATCTTTTGGCGCCTCGATCACTCTCCCCTTGGCGTGCAGGTATGCGACCTTACCTATCGCCGCCGCTTTTTGAATTTCAAACTGGGTTAAGGTAGAAATATCATAAACGGTTACTGCCCGATAATGGTAGAGTAGAGTGTCCTTCAACCAACCAGAGCTGGTTTTGGAAGAGATTTCAGAAAGATGCTCTTTTCTTGCATTTGATTGGTTCAAATTTTTTCGGAACAAGGTTCTAAAGGTAGCCGTGTAAGGTGCACTTATGAAACGAGAATCGGTCCAAATCCTAAATCCACATTTATGTTGCATAAAATATTCATTCTTGAGTAATTTTTTTTGCACTCTTCGTTATCCTTGTTTCTCCACAGATTGAGCTTAATTTCTCAAGAAATTCCCCATATCTTCAAGCTAAACTTCCTTATTTTAACCGTTTATGGTATTTCTATCTTATCCTCCTCCTTTATTTCCCCTCCTTTTTGCCATTAGGATGTGTCAAAATGTTTGGATTTTGAATGTAGCATTTTGAGCATATAGTAAGGTAGGAGGCTCATATTCCTCTCAAGCTCTAAAACCATTCACCTTCTCAAATGTATTTCATGTGTACATGCTGTTTTTCATAAGTTTAAAAATGTATAAGCAAAGTACATTTGAGGAGGTGAACCGTTTTAGAGCCCTATGGCCTTTTCACTTCAAAATTTTATAATTAATTCCACAAAGCTCCACAAAATATGAAACAATTTGGGTTATATGTCAATTCTTTTTGTCTTTCAAGGAAAAATTATTGAAAAATAGTTCAAGAAGTTTCACCTCCTCAAAACTTAGTTTTAACCCTTAGATGATCAGTTTATGAGCCTCCTACCTTAGAACCTCTCTAAATTGATATTGTCTAGTCTAAGCTAATGTCCCAATAAGTTAATATACAGCACTAATTTCAATGTGAGCCGCATGATATAAACAAACACAACTAAGCATGTAGCCTCACAGAAATTGATGTCAGTCATGGACAATTACAATTCATTTAGGTTTAGTCATGTTCCCAATGCTACCCGTGGCAAGTAGGCACTACCTTCAGGGTTAGTGTAATTACACCTTCACAAAATCAATAAATGACTTGTTTAACCCCTAAAGGACCATGGCCTTTATTTTGTCAAAAGACATTCAAAACTGCCACTTTTATGGCAAAGAGTAAAAAAGTTTGAAATTTGGTCTTTTTGCATAATTGATTGTAGGATCTTCTACTAGACTTGCATAAGAATGTGTCATTCAAAACTTAAAAACTTAGCTAGCATAGATTGCAAGATATTTGCGTTTAAAGTATAAAAACAAGTGTTTGTGCACCTTGCACAACTAGATTATTTGACTTTACACTTTTTAACTAAATTTTTTGCACCATGGAGTTTTGAGGTGTATTTTTTTATGGTGGGGAATTGAGTTGAGAATCTTTGGGAAAAAACCAAAACAAAAAATACTTAATTTTCATTCTTAAAAAAAACATTAGGTAGAAGAAGGTATGAGATTGAACAAAAACTTAAATTGCTAATAACCTTGCAATGGAATTGAAACTCAATAATCCCAATGGTGAGGTTGTTCTAGAAAGCAAACTTCACCCTCTCCAACAACTTTTTTTGAAAAATTGTTAAGCTTCCATTCCAAAATGAACTGTATAAGTTATTTTTTCAAGAGGATGCTTGAATTGCCCAAAAAACAAGATTGTCCATAACTTTCTCATAACTAGTCCAAATGGAATAAAAGAAAAAGCCTTAGATGTAAATGAAGATATAATCTACAAGGGAAAAAAAAAAACTTAAAAATCAAGTTTTTGTAAAAAAAATTTGCTGCCTAGACCCCCCAAATTTGTGCTTATTTGGGCATAACTTTTGCTCCTTGGCATTAATTAGAATAAAAATTATATTCCCCAAAAGCTAATGTGTTTTCCTGTCTTCAAAAAAAGTTTCAAAAAATCAGGACAAAAATTAAGGCCGTAGGTACTTGCCCAAAATCCCATTTATCCCCCAAATAGACAATGGTCCTTTAGGGGTTAAACTAATATGGCCCATGCAGTCCCAACCATATTAGTATATAAAGGTTCTACTGTAAAAAGAAAAATTAGTCTAATCTTTTGATGAATACCATATTGAGTCAAATAGGAAATTTGTAAAATCTGTAAATAATAAAAAGTTACAAATAAAATTGAGAATTGGTATATGTACCACCCCTTTACAATTATTCTACCACACCTACTATATGTGATCAATATTTACAATATTAATTAGGTGTGGTAAAATAGTTGAAAAGGGTGGTACATATATCAATTCCCATAAAATTGGAGAGATATGCAATACACTGGAAGATAGTTTAATGTTTTTTTAACATAGAGGGCTTTCGTGATGTTTTGCGTAGACATTAGAAGATCTCAATATTTTAATTAAACATTGAGAGGTCTGAGGATATTTTGCATAATTCCTCATTATGTTTGTAGCCCATAATTACATGAACAACCCATATATTATCCAGTCCCATTAAGACTGGCATAAAGGGAGGATCAACAGTTTCCACATCATTTTCATAAAATCATGTCAATGATATAGTAGTATGAGAAACCTCAACACTTCAACACTTGCCTTCTATAGGCAAGTTTTCTGGTAGAAAATCCACACCATCGATTTGCTTAAGAGATCATAGAAGGGTATATATAACATTCTCATGCATTGTTTTGTAACCTTGGATTTTGTTTACGTACAAATATACATGTTCTTAAAATTTCTAGTCGAACTTAGACTTTTGATGGAATATTTAATTCTCAAACAGCGAGCTAGTCACCGTGCCAAAAAAACAGGTTACTATAAACATGGAAACTGTTCGTTATAGTGGTATGTAAAGTGCCCACACAATACAATACTATTGTCAAAAGTTATGTAAGCTAGCATTGCATGTTGCGCTCATGGAATTTGCAAGAAGGGTAGCATAAGGCTTAACACCGTTTCTATGAATCTTCTCATAATTTGGGACACCTATAAATACAAGTACATTCAATGAGGTTAGTTTTTGACTTCCATGTTGGACCACGTTTCCATAATCGCTTTAAACAAAAAATATAGATGATATTTATCTTTTTTACATCCATCATGTTGTTTTATGGTCATTTGTTAGATAAAAAATGTCTGCATTGTCAATTAAGGGTTAAAAGTGAACCCAAGAAAAATTGTAGTTATTTGATGAGATATGGATAGATTAGAATTTGTTTGTCTATGGTTCTATATTGCCTTCACTTTTCACAAATTTTTGTTGTCAACCACCAATGGTGAATTTGAGGACATGACCCCTATTAGCCTAAAAAGACTTTTGCACCTATGGTTCTATAACATTGTTCTCGAGGCAATATCATTTTTAGTAACTAATAGGCATATTTTAGGTTTCCTTTCAAACTTGAGATTTCTAGTTAAATCTTTTAGTTCGTAAAAAAGAAATATTGCACTCATTTTTTAAAGTTGTACATTCTCAATATATCTTGAAAATGAAATTATATAAAAACTAAGTATATTTTGAAAATTACATCACCTTTGCCCATATCTATGTAGGTATAAATTGAAGTGGTTAATAGTCACAGTTCTAATTTTTCACATATTATAATTCTATAAGTTTGTTTCTAAATTATCTCTTTGAACAATTTTGGAAGGCTTTAATTAGCATTATAAAGCTGCTCCACCTCATCATTTAGAAAATACTACTATTTTAGTATGAATCATGAACAACAATAAACAGGCTTTAAATTTCTACTACTTGAAAGATACAAAACTATATTTGAAATAAAACGTAATATTCTCGTGTTACTCTGTTAGCGTGTTTACATTTAAATAGTGGTTTGGAATATCCAAAGGGTATAAAAAAATGAATACATAGCCTTTTAACCCCTAAAGGACCAAGCAAAATTTTCACCAATAACTCTTCAAAACTGCCATTTTTAGAGCATCAACCAAATTTGAAAACAAAAACATTTGTATGCATATCTTGTTGCTGCCATAGGATCTTGTAGAAGAATAGTTTTAAAAAATGTGGAAAAAAATTCAGATTTTTTCACCACCTGGATTGGAAGTTACAATTTTTTGAATATTCAAAAACGTCTTGGGAAAAATAGGGCAGCTACCTTTCAGAAGGTGAAATTCCTAAGGAAAAAAGGCCATGTGGGTGGTGCTTCTCTAAATTCCTTATTCCACCTAAGTAAAGTACATGTCAAAAAAGTTTCAAATCATTTGGAATTGTATAACAAATGGAAAAAAATTAGTAAGGGAAAAGAAGTAGAGAATGATTCAAAACACAAAATTGTTAAGAATTTAATTATGGAAATGAATAATGCCAATTCCAATGGTCATAATTTTTTCAGAAACAATGTTCATCCTTTTGTTTTGTTTTTTTCCAAAATGTTGAAAAATGAGTAAAATAAAGGACTTCAAAGTTTATTTTGGATTAGAGAATCCATAACTGCCCGCAAACAAAAAATCTTCATAACTTTCATCTCGTTGATCCAGACGGAATGATTCAAAGCTTCCTACATTCATGTAAATCTCCTCAACCAATTTTAAATTTTTGTTTTTGAAAAAAACAATTTTTCAAAATTTGCCCAGGCTGCCGACCAAACGTAAAAATCAACATATTAGGCCATAACTTTTTACTCATAATTCCAAATGTCATGAAATTTAGTGCATATGAAAGATGAACCTTGTCCCCACATTATCTTAAAATTTCAGCCTAAAATGTAAAAAGCTCCAATCATAGGTACCTGCCTGAAATTGCTATGTTTCTAAAAAAAGGGATCTGGTCCTTTAGGGGTTAAAGATTATGCATGCAAAAACTTGCTATCCATCCACCCTTTAACTATTGAATTTTGTGTTAGTATTACAACATTTGTACCATATAGGTGTCCAAAACTTTATCTCAAATTATCAAAATTCAAAGTAAAAACATTTATTTTGTGAAAAACATTAGTTTTCAATATATGATTGATTAAAGTGGGAGTTCACAATTACGAGTTTCCAATTTTAATGGTACATATTGGGGAGAGCAATGGTAGATCTAAATGCTTAAAAATGACCTATGGACCACAATCTAAAGTATTTGTTTACCAACCATCTTAAAATTCTTCTTTGAGATTCTACACATTTTCACATTTGATAGCACCAAGAGTGGAACTTCTATTAGAAGATTCAAGAGTTCTTAAAAAAAATAAGCCTACAATCTTGGATAACCAACCTTAGCATCAAAGATGTCATTGTCTAAATTCCAAAAAAATAAAGCTAAAACAGACAATTCTTTAGGGATCTTCTAGATGCTTGGAATGTCTTTTTGTTGCACTTTTTCCTCTTGCTAATTGAAAAAAGAAACTTTATATATGTAGTTAAAACTTGTGCATCAAAGTTCTTTTAATAATTTTTCTAAAAGCACCACGTGTATTATCCAAAGGTTTGATGTTCTCATGTAAGATCCAACCTTCTTGCTACCAACAAAAGTGACAAGTTTGCATGTATTGTACTTACAAAATGAGTGTTAAAGTTGATATGTAATTTTCTCTCTAAAAACACCATGTGTATTGCCCAAGGGCCCGTTGTTCTCTTTTAAATCCTAGCCTTGACATGCACTATTAAAAAAAATCTAAACCTTAAAATCTAAATATTTAACTTTAAACCCTACAACCCAAAACACCACATGTATTGCCCAAAGGCCAATGTTCTCATGCAAGTCCTAGTCTTAACACCCACTATTTTTCTAGAAATCTGAGCCCAAAACCCCAAATCATGCCTTTAGGACGTTAAAACACATGACTATACACAAAGAGTTTTCTTCATGGCAAAATGGAACACCATTACATAAACATGCTTGAACAAAATTGTCCCTTGAACAAAATTCTTTGCTTGTTTGGTTGCCCTTATACTTGCAAATAGGAGTAGTTACACCGTCATCACCCCATTCTCAATCTTCAAAGAATGGCATCCTGGCACTCTCTCCTTGTAATGTGGAGGCCCCATTCTATGAAGATTGAAAAGTTTTTTTCTTCACCTCTTGAAGAGAAGAAAGGACATGAAGATGATTTAGCATGTGAAGTTTTTACCCCTATGTGTCTCTTTTTCATATTGCTCTTTTTGCTTTCACCCTCCTTATAGCTAGAAACCTTAGTTGAGTGTGTATATGCAACTTGCTTTCTTACCACATCACCTTTTTTGAGGTCAACTCATTCTCCACATCCCATGAAAGGAGCTAGAGTCACACCTTCTCCTTGGAGAAATGCTCCCATTGACTCTTATTTCCACTCCTCCATTTCTCATTCTTCACAAAAGTTTCATTCTTGGAGAAGGTGTGACTACCCCTAATGCAACAACAAAAATTACAGAGTAGTGTCACCCTACGTAATGTCACTCCCTCCAACATAAAAGACACATGACAATTTTTTCTTCAAGCAACATTTATGCAAGCTAAGGCCTCACACACAAGCAATCTCACATGTCTGCGCCACTGATTACTCTGCCCTTGTTCCCAATAACTAAACCTGTGAGCGCCCAGCCCATATTCATCAAAATCTAGACCCACTCACACTCAATTCAACCAAATTGTCATCACAAACACTATCCACAAAATCTAACCGTATTGAATGGTAGATGAGACAAGCTTCAAAGTATAAGGAAAAAGACAAAAGGTTTGACCGTACCAATAGAAATTTTATAACAAGTCAAACAAGAACTTTTTCATTTCTAAGCACCCCATTTTGAAGTCCTGGGGCGCTCAGGGGTTAAACCTGAGAATGCCCTTGCATGAGGCCCTTAAGATAGAAGGTCCACAAACCAACCACTTAAGCCTACCTAACTCATTGATGACAATAATAGATATTTGAAGGAACATGTCACTTATTCCTAAACTGCAAACATAATTAGCAGTCAAGCAGTTTTTGAGCCTCCTACCTTACCCTCCACATTCATGACCCATTACAAAAACAAAAAGCAAGAATGTGACATAAAAATTGACCATCACCACTTTTCCTTGCCATTACAGGAACAATTAGACTTCTTTACATTTGCAATGTCCACGACATTCTACATACAGTAGAATTTGCTTATTGCAAGGATATTTTTGTTGCCTTCACTGATACAACAGGACACATCAATTAACTGAACCACCACCGCTTTTTCTTACCTTTTTGCAGGAACGACTAGGCTTCTTTGCATTTGCGATGTCAACAACATTCTACACATGCGCGGACGCGCTGCCGGTGTTCCTCCAGGAACGCTACATCTTCATGAGAGAGACAGCCACCAACGCATACCGGAAGTCCTCTTACGTCCTCGCGCACACCATCATCTACGTCCCTTTCCTCGCAGTCCTCTCGATCGCCTTCTGCCTGGTGGTGTGGTGGTCAGTCGGCCTGGCAGGCGGGGGATCCGGGTTCCTCTTCTTCTTCCTCATCGTGTGGGCCTCCTTCTGGGCGGGGAACTCGTTCGTCACCCTCTTATCCGCCGTCATGCCCAACGTCATGCTCGGATACACCGTCGTCGTCGCCATCCTCGCCTACTTCCTCCTCCTCAGCGGTTTCTTCATCTCCAGGCTTCGCATCCCCATTTACTGGCGCTGGTTCCATTATTTGTCCATTATTAAGTACCCGTATGAAGCCGTGCTTATTAATGAATTCGACAACTCCAATGCTTGTTACGAGATCGGTCGGGAAATGCTCCGGGGTACTCCCCTGGCGAATCTGGATGAGAGTATTGTGGATAATATGCTCGTGTATATTCGATCGTTGCCTGCGCTGCGGAGCTCTGTGTATGCGGACTTGAACCCGACGACGTGTATTCTTACTGGGCATGATGTTTTGATTGCGAAGGAGATTAAGGAGTTGAGTAAGTGGGCGTGCTTGGGGGTTACTTTAGGGTTTGGTACTTTCTTTCGTTGTATCTTTTATGTTGTCCTGAGAGTCTTGGGAAGGAACAAACGGGATTAGGGTTTTGTGGAGATTAGGGTTTGTGGAGATTAGGGTTCGTGGAGATTAGGGTTTGTGGATCTTAGGGTTTGTGGTCTTGTCAGAAGGGGTTTTAGAACGCGCGTGTTCCATCGAATTTTTGGAACTTAAACAAAAACTATAATAAGTCTGCAAAGTTGTGATTATTTTAATTTATCCATTTTGGTCCTATTTTACTGGCGCTGGTTCCATTACCTGTCCATTATTAAGTACCCGTACGAGGCCGTGCTTATTAACGAATTCGACAACTCCAATGCGTGTTACGAGATCGGTCAGGAAATGCTCCGTGGCACCCTTTTGGCGAATTTGGATGAGAGTCTTGTGGACAACATGCTGGTTTATATTCGGTCGTTGCCTGCGTTGCGGAGCTCTGTGTATGCGGACTTGAATCCGACTACGTGTATTTTGACTGGGCATGATGTGTTGATTGCAAAAGAGATCCAGGAGTTGAGTAAGTGGACGTGCTTGGGTGTTATGTTAGGGTTTGGTACTTTCTTTCACTGCATCTTTTGTGTTGTCTCGAGAGTCTTGGGAAGGAACAATCGACATTAGGGTTTGTGTGTTTTGTCAAAAGGGGTTTTAGAACGCGGGTGTGCCGTCAAAGTTTTGGAACTTAACCCCTGAGTGCCCGAGAGACAATACAATGTC
This sequence comes from Ulota crispa, assembly GCA_963920765.1. Lineage (NCBI taxonomy): Eukaryota > Viridiplantae > Streptophyta > Bryopsida > Orthotrichales > Orthotrichaceae > Ulota > Ulota crispa. Next base: position 6,829,665 of record OY987251.1, on the reverse strand, counting down.
TCTTAGAAAAGCTAGGTCAACGCAGTTATGACCAATATAATCTCATCGTTTCTTCCATGAAACTACTTCCACTTGAGCCCATCACGATGGAGACGTCTTCCACTAACAATTTATATGTTCCGATCTTGTGAATCATAGTTTTCAGTCCACATGAGCACTTTGATTGCAATTAGGTCAGACATTTGAAGTTTAAAGATTGCGCTCAAGGGTTAATTAGAAACAATACAAATTTGTCAAAACTGTGATTATTTTAGTTATCCGTTTCGGTATGATTTTTGTCACTTGGTCTTTTCTTTGAATTTGGTAAGAAATTATAATTACTATGTAAGTTACTTCAATGAGTATGCCTTGTATGTTGTGACTTTTGAAGTGACTTTTCACCCTCCCTTGCCTTACTTTTTACTTGGCCAAGGTGAAGTGATATCCTCATTGCCCCCCGCCTAGATGAATGGGGCCTCAAGGCTCTGCCCTTTGTCCACTACCCATCTATGTTTTTGGGCTAGGGTGGAAAAGGTTACAATTAATAATTTGCCCCCTATTTCAGGGTTGTTCTATTATATTCTCGAGGGTTCTACACTAAGCCAAAGTTTCTAAATCCAAATGTGGAGTCAAACTTTCCAAATTGAATCTTACAATGGTGAATTTCCAAATTCTCAAAACATTTGAAATGTCAAAAAACATAGCTTTTTCTAACTTGGCTCCACGAACTTATAAAGCTAGCCCCATTCATCCATGCAAGGGCAGTGAGGGGGTTAGTTTATCATGGCCCCTTTTCTTCTCCCTTCCCCCTCTTTGATATAATTTTTAATGTTAATAGAAAGTTTTATCACAAGACAGGTAAACCACTATTTATAATAGAAATTCTTATGTAAACCTATAGTTGGGCACCAATAAAGTATTTTGTAATATTTTAGGCTAGTTCAATACACTATGCCCCTACATTGTATAAATATCATCTCAAATAGTATGACTCAAGAGGCCAAGATTCTAAGGAGATTTTCTAGGATGTGGTTCAATCAAAGAATGTGTGAAGAATATTGCATTGCAAAAGTTCAGCCAATAAGTTGCTATTTTTGAGGGGTCATAAAAGGTTGTGACCAAAACTCTTTTTAGAGAACAAGGGCATAATGTATGTCACACCTTCACATTAATTAAACATAACTCACCCAAAATTATTTGAAAGTATATGACAATGGTCAAAATCTTGCAGTGATTCAATAAACTTGTGGATCAAAAGGTTTTTCTTTTTTTATATTTGTCGGTTAGGAATCTCCTCAAGGATTTGTTAAAAAAATGATAATCTAGTTTTGAAAGTCCTTGCAGATGAATCCCAATTAAGTTGGCGTTGAAAAGAATATGACATTGATAAGCCACCTTACGTCAAACTATGATGCAATTTAGATTGTAAGGAAGAATGACGTTTTATTTGTTTAGTGAATAAAAGTGGTAGGATCATGGTGTTTTATTTCAGAACATATTATTGCAAAATATTCAAAAGCATATGATATGGGAATATGATATAATCATTGTTTCAATTGAAAGATGGTGAAGATCTGGGTAATAAACCTCAAAAGCCAATTTGGTCATATTATGGAATCTTTACACTTAGCATTCAATAGAAATTGAACGTGGAGAGAAAAAATATATTTAAAAAAATAAGACTAAAACGGGTCATTTATAATTATATACACTATAACTTATTACTCCCACACAAGGCAGGGGGATTCAGTTTTGAAAAAGTACAAGAATAAGAGTTCTTTTATTATTTTCAAATTGACCAGTATAGTTTGAGGGCATTAGGTAGGCTTAATCTTGCAATAGGATCCTTCCTAAAAATAATTTACATAAGCAAATAAGACCCTAATGATCTTTAAAAAATATAATTAAAATTTATTTGCAAAAACAAGTACTAGCTGCATTTCAAATTATAGCCATAAGTTTTGGCTACAATTATATGTAGCAATAATCATAAGTTTATAATGCATAAAAAACGCACTCTTAGTTCTAAAACTTTGAGGGAGCTTTTTAATATGTTGGGTAGCAAAATGGATCTCTTAACATACAACTCTCAATTTCTTGAAAATTTATATTTTGAGATGCAAAAGAACCAAAATAATGAGAGCGTATTACAATAACAAAGAATCAGTTTTGGAGATGTCAATTTTTTTTTGGAAGCATGTGGTTTTAGAAAGGATTTCATTTTCCAAATCAAATCTTGTGCCAAACAGTGATTATATAATCACATGTCATTCAGATAAACAAAAAAAGAATAATCTGTGGGTATGTCTAAAATGTTGTGTGTAGAACAACATGTCTAAACTTCAATGAACAATTCAATTTTCAATCGATCATGATTATTTAAAAAGTGTGCACAAACTTTTAAAAGTAGTTATATTGTATTCACATGTACACATCAATGACTAAAGGAACTGCTCACACCATTTGAGCAAAACCACCAATGCCTACCAAACCTTTTAAAACCTTTTTACTTTGATGTCTTTTTATATTTTTAGCCTTCTTGCAAATTCATGTAGCACTTGTTTGTTAACAAACAAAAAAAAATCAGAAACTCATTTTTCAAATTTTGATGTTAGCTAGGTACTAGAACATACATTAAATGAATTTATAAATAAGACTTTAGTATGAATAATGTACAAAAGGCCATCTAAACTACCTGATTATCTGAAATATTGCAAGCTTATGATTAGAATGACTTTAATCTTCATTCATTTGATTTGGTCAAAGTCTTTGAAATGTTGGAATTAGGTTTTAAACCATCAAAAGAGCAATCACAATAGCTTTTCAATGATGTAAGCCTGGAGAAACAGAAGAAGTACACGAAAGGAAGTCTAGAGTATATGTGGTTGAAAAGTGGTGTTTGAGTTGATGGCCGGGAAAAAACTCAAATACCTATGCAGCTACCCACCTTCTCACTTCATGCATGCGTTTTATGTTTATTGAGTATTTCTTATATGATGTGCAAGATGGTGAGGAAATCAGAAATTAACATCTTACATGTTGGAAACAACATGGTGGCATTTATTTATTATCAACACGATTATCAAAACAAAAGTGAATGTTAATAGGAGGCAAAAAAGAGCCCAGCTAAGGCTTCTTTCACTATAGAATCCATGCACTAACTTTCCTATTTTCAAGATTGTCTACTATTGATTTTTTGTTGGATTATTATTTGGACTTGCTATCACTTTTGACAACTCTCTAAACTTTGATAAAATAGTGCTCAAGTATTGCAACACTGAAGCATGGTACTTTTTTGTTTGTTAATGCCACATGTTGTGTTTCCCACACCATTACAACAATTACAAATAACAAAGATTTGTAAAAGCATAATGAGCATTTTTTTTAAAAATTTAATGCCTTCGAACCTCCCATTTCATTGCAAGTGTCCTCATTCATTTACCCCTAAAGGACCACGGGGACAAAAATCATCCCCGCTCACACACAAGGGGCCGTGTATCCACGGTGTCCCCCAACGCTTAAGGGTTAAAAACAATGCCAAAACTCAACCTCCCAAATGTAATCTTGATGATTAGCTCAAGTTATCGAGAACATTCTTAAATGAACTAAAACTTCAAATTCAACCACTTTGGTGTTAACACTTTTGTAGCAGTTCAATAGTTTAATATGCAACCACACTATTTTACCACCAATGCTTGCTAATACAAATCAGGGTTTTTTTAGGCTTTAAAAAGCCAAAAAGCTACAAAGAAAATTCAAGCTTCAAGCCTATACAAAAAAAATGAAGAAAAAATAGTGTCTTGATGCCAAATATTGTTCAATGTTCCAAATCTAGATGCCTGCTAAGCATTAGAAAAAAGAATATGTTGTTGTTTGTGGCCAATCAACTAGGGACTTAGGTAGAAAACAATGTGTTTGATCTTCATGCCATGTGAAGTCTTATTATTTGAAAATCAAGCTGCCCTTAATTTTCTTGAGATAATGTCTCTTTTGTTATAAATTTTTAAGTTTTGTAACCCATGTTTTCAAAAATTCATTCTTACAACACCAATTTGTGATTGTAGAAAAATTTGGTCACAATCAACAAGCTCAAAATGTAAACACTTGCAGCCTAATTTTGCACTTGAAAGAAATCTTGTGTGGCCATACCTGCACCACTAAAATTTGCCATATGGCCTGAGAAGCCGCCGGTCCAAAACAAAAAAAAGGGGAAATTACAAATAGGGGCATGAAAACATAAAATATTACAAATAGGGGCACAGTTTCAAAATAATTACAAATAGGGGTAGAGTTTCAAAATAATTACAAATAGGGGCATGATTTTTAAAAATTGTAATTTTTTGTGATTTTTTTTGGTTTGGACATTGCTTGATAAGACAAATCACGTTCAATGGTAGTTGATTTTTGAAAAACTTAAAAGTCTCTCCAAATCAAGCCTAAAAAAAAAATTTAGTAAAGGAAATGGTAATATTTGAAAGCTTTTAATTTTTTGGAAGTTAGCTAACATTTAATGTGATGGATCTTAATCAATCAATATCCAAACTAAAAAATTACAAAAAAATACAATTTTTTTGAAATTGTGCCCCTATTTGTAATTATTTTGAAACTGTGCCCCTATTTGTAATCATTTTGAAACTGCGCCCCTATTTGTAATATTTTACGTTTTCATGCCCCTATTTGCAATTTCTCCCAAACAAAAAAAAAGAAGAAAAGACCCTGATACGAATACGAATGTGGTCCGACCCCCTGACCAGGGAGAGCGCCAAACTGCCAAACAATCATTCCCCGAAGAATATTCCCATCAAATCCACGTAGAGATCACGACAGAACGAAAACGGCGACAGGGTCTCGAAGACTTCATCCACATCCAATACCGAACCACATTCATCCATTCCACGAATGGGGTTGAGGGTTTAACTTTAACCGCCCTGCTCCCGTGCTCCAGCACTCTGTCCCCCGACACAACCCTGGCGCCAATTCTCGGATTGCTGAAACCTCCTCGCCCACGATTACCACCGCATCACTCACTCCTTCCTCTCATCCTTCCAAAAGAATCACAGCTCTCTTCTCACAATCCCCCCTCTCAATCTCACTCCGGAGAACTCTTTCGTACACAATTGCAGGTATGGTGGTCGCAATTGCAGTATCGAGTCGCTTAGTCGTAAACCCGCGCTTACACACAAACTGCGATAAACTCCATTCCACACATTCACTTCCCTCGCAAGTGCTCCCGCTACGGCACAATTCAGGTTCCAAGAAATTGGTAGTAACGAACAGCGGAAAGAGGGAACAAATGATTGAGGCAGAGGCGATGCCGTCGTCGCAGGACGTAGCGGACAATGTCTCCGGGGCACAGGCTGTGTCGTTGGAGGACGTAGGCACCGATTCCGCCAAGCCGAGGTCGGAAAGCAACGGCCCTGTGAAGACGAATCGGAACGAGAATGTTAGAGAGAATATTAGAGAGGAGGCGCGTCGACACGGGGCGGGGAATTCGCCGACTTCTTTCTCCGCGAAGTACGTGCCGTTCTGTGATCCAGGGCAGGAGGAGACGGATGAGGCGTACTCGTTGGATGAGGTGATTTATCGGAGCAAGACGGGGAGGTTGCTGGATGTGCAGCATGACATGGAGGCGTTGAGGAGAGCGGGTGACGGGGAGTATTGGCGGAAGTTGTTTGATTCGCGAGTCGGGAAGACGACGTGGCCGTATGGATCGGGAGTGTGGAGCAAGAAGGAGTGGGTGTTGCCTGAGATCGACGATGATGATATTGTTAGTGTTTTCGAAGGGAACTCCAACTTGTTCTGGGCTGAGCGATTTGGTAAAGAGGTGCGCGTTTCGGGCAATGCTTTTGCTCTAACCCTAATTTTCCTCTCCTTCATTTTCTCTAACCCCTCTAACCCTAAGGCTTCCGGTGTCGAATGTCTAGCCATTTGCTGGCTGCCTTATTGCTAATTTAGCGATCACAGTCCTGAATTGATCCTTCTCGTGTCTTCGGTCGTGGCCGTTTTAAGGTAGCAACACCCCTCTCCGTGAGTGTCCCCATGGCGTGCTAAATCTGTGTCAGTGACTGATAGATGAAAAAAAAATGGTTTTGGGTGACAAAGTGATGGTTTTGGGTGACAAAGTGATGATTTTGGGTGCCAAAGTGATGGTTTTGGTGACAATGTGATGATTTTGAGTGCCCCATCTCATTATTTAAGAATTCCTCAAGTTAGTATTATGAGCGTGTGAGCACACTAAAGACTTCAAGAAGCTTCGTAAATTTAGCATCTCCTACACACAACTATACATTTTCAATGATTTTGAACTGAAAAATAGTTGTGAACAAATGCTCGCAATTGGAACTTTGAAATTGATGCCAATACTTTTGGTTTCCTCTTGCTAACTTGACAATAAATTTTTCAAAGTTTATTCCATTGATTTTCCTTCTCCTACTCCAAAATCCTTAGTTTCACGCTTATGGGTGTTGCTCTCTTACGTGGTTTCTCTTATGAGCACGGAGATTTTTAAACATAAATCTTGTCATTGTTTTTGAGTGCTCTTCAACGCCCTAAATTACATATAGTTTAGATACCATATATAGAAGTTACGGTGTTTCAAACTCTTATTTCATTGGCTGGTTGATACCGTGGTTAGGGTTTTTTCTCTTCAGCTGCAGTACATTGTCATATCCAATAGATTAAAACACACACTTTCACATAACATTTTTGCTCCATTTATTCATGATCCATGAGAAAAGGCTTATGATGCATGAGGGCTACCACAAGTCTTCACGCTTCCAGTAGATCAAGCTTTTGGTAAGAACTACGAATAGAAACCTTGACGTAGTTTGACAAGGCAAGGAAATCCCATTCCCGTGGCGTTCAGCTGCTTTGAATGTTTTCTCTTATTTTGAAACTGTGGATTTTGTCCCGATTCTTAAAAGGATTCCGATTCCTCCAAGTCCATGATATTGAATGAACAAGTAATAGCGAGTGTCCGAGTTTGGAACTTTTGCCGAAAGTAAATCATCAGGTTTTCAAAAGTAGGCCTGAAAGATAGACTTGCATGAACCTATAATAAGGGCAATACAACTAAGTTCATTTCTGGTTTTCTTTTTGTATCACTCAAGAGTTTTATCTTCTAGCAGCTCACTAGTGAACCTTCAATTCTTCAATTACTAGTATATAGGCATGTGTTGTGTGCAAATTGGATGTTGCAATATTCTAACATCTCAATCTAGCAATGTTTTGTAAACACCCACTTCAGTATCTCAATATTTTATTGGTTTTCTCACATATAGGGGAGCTTGCTGTTCTATATCTGGGATGTACTTTGGTGCTTCAACTTGCACAAAATCTGATCTATGGTCACGAGCAATCTAGCAACTTTTTGTAAATATTGTATTTTTCTGGTTTTCTTGCATATGGGGGCGCTTGATATTTTATATTTGGGACGTCCTTTGTTGCTTCAACTTACACCAAAAAGAATTAGAAAATTCTGAAAAAGGGCATAGAGTGAGGGAGGGAAATCCTCTTGCTTAGTAGTATAAATAGATTTGTACACTTTTTATATATACTAGACTCAAAATACTGTGCTGTATATGTAATCATGGTCCTAGCTTTGGCAAGTGGGAAGACCGAGTCCTCCTCGTTGTTGACAATTGTGAGGGTTTTTTTTGCTTGCTGCAGGTGATGGACATGACGGATCTATGGGTGAAGCATTGCGGAATAAGTCACACGGGCTCATTCAAGGACTTAGGAATGACAGTACTAGTATCCCAAGTGAACAGGCTCCGAAGGTTGGGCAAACCACTACTCGGCGTAGGGTGCGCATCAACAGGTGACACGTCAGCAGCGCTATCCGCGTACTGTGCAGCAGCCAACATACCAGCCATAGTGTTCCTCCCAGCGAACAAGATCTCCATAGCGCAACTGGTGCAACCCATCGCCAACGGAGCCTTAGTCCTCAGCATGGACACAGACTTCGACGGGTGCATGCGGCTCATCCGAGAGGTAAGTCAGTGAAATTATTTTGGGCTAATTACACTATTTTACTACACCAAAATTGGTGTGGCTAATTGTTCTATAGTATTTTTTGAAAAAATGTAAAATATTTAGCCAACTTTTATACACGGGTTTGGGGAGTAGGAGCACAGCTTTCAGGGTTCTCCTTGATGTTGCCTCATCATATTTTAATGTCTCACAAAACCATCATGAGATTTAGCCTTGATGAAAGGTTGAAAGCATCCAACTTTTACATCTGTAAAAAAAAATGTAGCCATCTTTGCTAAGGTAGGACCACCCATTCCCAATCATTTAAGCTTGTGCAAGACAGCACATTAGAACAACAATGCGGTGCAAATTTTTTATTTTGTGGCTTCATACAAAATATTGTAACACAATTTTTTTCAGAATTTCACACAAAATTGAGTTGTATATAAGTTTTGGAGTGCATAAAGTGTTCTAAACCCATAGACAATCACTAGACTCTCCTAATCCCAATCATAGCCAAACTAATTCTTGCTCACTACTTCCGACTTTCTTTTGGGACACATGTCATGACCTCATTAGTCTTAATCTTGAAAAGGGAAAAAATATGCATTCCAAGGCTTGGAAATAGGCTGGTTGGAAATAGCGTACCTTACAGGTTGGGTTTGAATCCCTGGTTGGGAATGGGTGGTCCTACCTTACTCAATCATATTTTGGTTTGAAAAAAATCTAAGGTCACTTCATCCAAAATGTTTTCACTGTGGACAGGTAACCAGCGAGCTCCCCATCTACCTGGCCAACTCACTCAACAGCCTCCGTTTGGAAGGACAGAAAACAGCGGCGATTGAAATCCTACAACAATTCGACTGGGAGGTACCAGATTGGGTGATCGTCCCCGGAGGCAATTTGGGTAACATCTACGCATTCTACAAGGGTTTTTTCATGTGCAAGGAGTTGGGATTAGTGGACCGCATGCCCAGGCTGGTGTGTGCCCAGGCCAGGAATGCTAACCCACTGTACCGGGCTTTTAAAGACGGCTGGGAGACGTTTAAACCGGTGAAGGCGTTGCCGACGTTTGCCTCGGCTATTCAGATTGGTGACCCTGTTTCCATTGACAGAGCGATCTTTGCTTTGTCCCAGTGTGATGGAATTGTGGAAGACGCCACGGAGGAGGAGATCATGGACGTGTGTGCTCAAGCTGACAAGTGTGGGATGTTTACGTGTCCTCACACAGGTGTTGCTATGGTCGCGTTGCAGAAACTGCGAGAGAGAGGTGTGATTGGTCGGAATGATAGGACTGTTGTTGTGAGTACTGCTCATGGGTTAAAGTTTACTCAGTCGAAAGTTGAGTACCATTCTAGTGAACTGAAGGATATTACTAGTAAGTTCGCTAATCCTCCTATTGCTGTTCCGGATGATTTCGGGTCCATCATGGACGTTCTCCGGCAAAAACTCTCTCTCAGGTAAAAAATTATAGTCAAACAAACCCTCACCTCCACTAAGTCTGCAACAACTTCGGGTCATTGTACCTTTGGTACAGTTTTAGGGTTTTTGTAAAGCCTCTCATTGCGTGTTTTCATTCACACACTCAGAACCCTCACTCTAAACCCTAAACCATTAGGAGTTTTTGGCTTTTTGTTTCGGTAACCACCCTAAACCCTAACAAATCCCGAAACTCCTAAAACCCTAGGGTTTTTTTAAGGAACTTAGACCCTTACACTTTCTCTAAACCCTAGGTTTTATTATTGAGCCATAGCAAGCCTTTTCGCCATTCTTAATCCCCTTGAGCTTTCCGCAATTCTGGAGCAGCGTAGACTTTCCACCTCTGACCTTTTGTCCTCTTTCCTTATTAATAACTTAGAACTTGGTTGAGTTACCCACCAACGCTTTTTCTTTCTTGAACTTGAGGTGTGTGAGAGTGGGATAGCTTGAATCAGCTGTTGTTGCACCCAAGGCGTGCGCAGCTCCTTTTTGAGAATGTAGGATGTGGATTTTGAATTCTAAGGGTTAGCAGGTCTTTCTAGCGCTGTTTTTGTGTATATTTATTACCGTCTTTGAATAAAACCCAAGGACTGCAGCAAAGTAGGTCCATTACCAAGGTCGATTTTTTCGACACGGTTTTCTATTGCTACTGTGGGATGTGGAAAAGATGCGTTTGGGAATCGGGTTTGTGAGGATTTTGCTTTGGCTTGTGTTGCATACGTGTCGTGTTTTTGAATTTGCTGCAGTCGGGGGGATCTGTTGAGAATGTTCCCCTCTTTGTCTTGCCCCTCTGTATTTGATTATTTGCCTTGTAGTACTTGAGGAGCTGATTTTCATACTGTGTGTTGTATTATGAAGTTCGTGTGATTTATATGTGTAAGGAAGGACAAAGATTCTTCTGATACGACAGGTACTTCATGTTCACCAGTGCACAAAAACTAGTTCACGACCATTCGTTAACCGTTTTTTTGAGATATCTGAAACCCTGAAGTTGTTCATCATTCACATATTGAACGCTGACACGCTTTGATATTACGAGACATAACGAATGAATCCGATTGCCACCAGGGCATTTTTTTTGTGGCGACAGAAATGATTTTGGTTCGTTTAGAATTGTCGGTGTTGCCAGAAAAAAATGCCCTATTTGCCATGGTATACCACTGTTTGCAAAGTCTTCCAAACATAAAAAACAAATAGGACCAAACACAAGCTTTAACTTTTTAACACACGATATCAATCCCATATGGTGCTAATTCCACACATTACAAGGCAATAGTAGAACCAAGCTACACTGCCAATCACAGCTCAGTTCCAAAGGCCCTATTGAACACCAAGATATGGCAATAGAATCAACCAACCTCTGAAACTACCGCTCCTTCTATACCACGAAGGACTTACTACAAAATTTAATAACATTTATCACTTACTTCAGTCACATGCCTCAAGATTAGCATAGAAAGCATGGACAACGACAATGCATTCAACAAAAACAGCTCAGCGAAAAACACCAAAAACACAGCAAAAAACTCAAAGACAAGTTCAATAAAAAAATCCAAATGTAGAATTCAACAGAGACTACAAGGCACAACCTGATCAATCTTGGTCGACTCCATTCACCATAATAATAGCATGTGTGCTCAGCAAATTCAGCAGAAAACCAAGTTCCTGCTGTGTCCATCAATGAGGAAACAAACAATACCGTTGCAATGCACGCCGCCTGTTGCAGCTGCTCTACCGCCGAGCCACGCCACCTGCCTCAGGAAGGGCTCCGTGGCAAGCTGCTCCCCGACGCAGACCCGCCCTGCTCGGACATCCCCACGGGGAACTCCTCGAACAGCGACCGGTAAATGGCGCTCGGACTCCGCGCCCACGCGTTCCGAGCCGGCTTCTGCGCTTCCGCCTTCTCTGCCGCCGCCGCCGTCGCCGCGGGAGGGCTGGACGCCACCGTGATGGGCAGGCTCCACTCGCCCTTCCGCCGCTGCCGCACGTCCGTCAGCATCGGGTGCTCCACTTGGCTCCACTCCACCACCGCCGGCGTCGCCACGAACTCGAACCGCAGCACCCACTCCACCGACACCACCGGCGTCGTCATCGACGCCGGCCCGTCCGCCGGAATCGAGAACAGGAACTGCGTGTTCGTCACGTCGTTCACGATCTCGTAGTACTCCGAATGCACCTGCCCATCCACGCCCGGTCAGCCACGAACATCGTCTTCGCCGTGCCACACGAGTGGACAACAGCGTGCATGACCAACCACCCCGGTTTCTACAGCAGCTTACTACAGCAATTTTGCTCCACCCACAAGCAAAGCAACAGCACCGCATTCTCATTCGCAATACAGGCGCAAAAAGCCACTGCTTCCGTTACCTTCGTTATTGTTGACGAATTCTTCCGCGACGGATGCAGTGCCGCTGGATTCAGTACCTCCCTCGTCTCTAGAACGGCCGTCACCTGCGCTCTCCATACCACACCCAAGACGTCAATCCCTGGGAACTCCTCGGGTAGCTGACTTGGTTTAAACACAAAATACCACGCAGATTCTGCACAAACAGACCACTACCGTTCCGACTCTTTCCACGTAAACCGCCTCATGAAGTCAATCCATGTCAACTTCTTCGACATGAGACGGCCCTCGAACCGTGCAAGCTTGTAAACACGTAACGCTATGGATACCACTCCATGCTGCTCACTTCTATCCCAAGCATTGACCGAGCGCATCACAAACGACGCAGCTCAAACACACTTCTGTCGGGCTGCGTATGCCGGTACACAACATCTCGGCATCGTCTGAACTACACGACCCTCGAGCTCCTCAACCACACACTACGAGAAACCATGACCACTGACTGTTCCGTAACTTCACCGCCCAAGTGCCATACCTCCAGGCATCTCCTTCTGTCGTTGTGGAAAAACTGCAGAGTTCCTGCAACCTGCTCAATTGCAACACGTCTCACGTCAACATCTCTGCCACACACTGCCGAAGCTTGCCAAGCTCCAACTCGTGCGTCTCTTCTGTCCTACCAAGCAACCGAAACAGGACACAGCATGCATGCACATCACACCATTCCATCCCTTCTCAAGGCTTCTATGTCCACATCAACTCATTCCCGGACTCATGCTGCCGGAACAGCAGCCATCCCACCCATTCACCCGTTCACGACCACGCTCGCAACAACACACACCACCACCACATTCCCACACGACACACCTCACCCAACCACCGCTAACGAGCCCCCCAATAACGTTACCCACACCCACGCACCGTGTCCCCGAACACATACGTCGATGCCGGATTCTGCGGCGAAAACTTCACCAGCACCTCGTCGTCCATCCGGATGTTGTACGACTTCCCTCGGTTACTCGCAGCTGCCCCATGCCCCATGCCCCATGCCCCACACACAAACGTCAATTCCTTCTCGTTGCCACCACCACCACAGCAACACCACCGCAACATCGCCGCCCATCTCCATGTACATCTCTCACCCACGCCCTACTCTCCTCGTAAACCTGTGTCTCTCAGCCTCGCCGCACATCCACCTCCCAAGCCTGCTGCTTAAGCAGCTCTCACCACGCGCACTCCCTCTCCTCATCCACATACCGGCAGGAGAACGAGGATGCTCCGGAACGCCTTCCTCCTCCACCCCGTTGCTGTGCCTGGACTCCACTCCGTTCGCGTGGTGCCCGTTCATCCTCGCCACGTGAGCTTCGTTGCTCAGGTTGTCCAGACTGCAAGCTCTCCTCCGGGCTAGCCCCGACTCCACGCCACCACCTTGCTTCCATCCTGCACACCCCAGGACGCCACCGTCACGCACAGCCACTCCACCACTGCAACTCCCTACATCATGCTACCCCACCCCCTCGCATCGCCAAACTCTCCACCACGTTCTGCCAGGTCACGGAGGGCTCACTCGCAGGAATCGCAGACAGGTCCGCCACGGACGACGATGCAGAAAGCAGCTCTCTTCTGCTCGGAGTTGGAGTCAAAAACGGAGAGTCCAACTGCAGCGGAGTGGCCTCCGAGAACGTCGAATCCGACCGCTCCAGCCGATCCAGCGATATCGACCTCGTGGGGCTTGTGAAAACAGAGCCCCCGTCCGACTTCGGACTGCTCGCCCTCTCCTCTCCGTTCCTCGTGCTGGAATCACCAGCCCACGCCTGTCAACCACACGGTGCTTGCGTCAAAAAACAGTGCAGTCGACCCACGCACCCGTCCACGCCTCACTACACTGGCCCGCACAACATGTACACTTCTATGGCCACACGGCTACCGCTGTTGCGTCGAAACGCAAACGAACGTCTCCATCACAGACTTCCAAGGTTATGACAATTGCAAGTCATTTTGCGACATACACGTATACCATCCCGGTCAAATTCACCCATATCAGCCCCAACGCAAACGCTCCCTAAAAGCATCTATCTGAAACACTCGTAGCAACCGGACGCTTTTTGCACCTTCCAAGCCATGGAGAACAGACCCACACGAATCCCTTGCTTACCCATGAACCCTCGCCACTATCCTCTTTCCACTCCATCTCTATCTCCAACGCGTATGGCGGTACGATTCCTGTAAGCAACAGAATCCCCCATCCGTCAGAACAGATCCTTTGCGCTGACAGTCAATGTTCATCTCAAACCGACTCATTCTTCCATGCATCCTACTACCTCTTAATCCCCCACAAAGCTGGACCTCAAAAACAACGCCGGCTACAACACTTCACATCACTCCGCTACAAAACTTATCAATCACAGCTGAATCGTCACTCTCCAGCGACACTGCACCGCTGGTGCCACGTCCAAACTCCCAACCCACATCACCATCCCCGTGCAACACAGTCACACTGCCACACCACCATCGCCGTCTAACGAGCATGGAACCAACACACGCACCCGACTCGCCGTAGTGCGACCCGTCCTGTGTCAGCCCGTTCGTGTGAGATAGCGTCCACACTGGCACCGCCGTACGCACCACCTGAACAATCCAAACGCAACGCCGTCATCTACCTCTTCCATACATTCAATTGTTCCTTACAACAGCACACCTCATCGTATCTACTCCAAAGCTCCAACCACTCTTCCCCATCTCGAACGCGCCGTAGCTCAGCACTTCACACCTCTCAAGTACAACAGATCCCCCGACACCCAACCACAGCTTGCATCTCTCAACGAGCTTCCACACCTCACTTGCGTCGTTCTCCCACCTCATCACCTTGTGACCTTCGACACGCACAACCTCACAGAACTCTTCCAGCTTGTGCCATACAAAATGGGGGGTTCTCATATGGCAAATTTCAATCAACGTGGAGTTGTAGATTGCAATGGTCCAGATACAATCCATATACGAAGGACAACACCACATTGATCAAAACTCACGTTTCATGCTCCAGCTTTGCAACCAAATAACACCCCAACACTCCAACACTCCAAGCTCTGCAGATCGTTACTGACGCCAAATGGGATCATGTCCGACATACAAAGAACCCACGGATCTCAACCCCGCGCTCTATTATGTCAGGAACACCACCAACCCAACCAACTGAACCGCATCACCAAACTCTCCCATTCCACTCACACTGACCAGCCCACAGCAGCCCCACACCCACTCACCACACGCTCCGAGCTCGACGTTGCAGCCGGGGAATGGCCGTGCCCATTCTCAGCAGCACAATGCGACCACCGAACCGCCGCAGTGATGTAGTAAAGGTACCGCACTGCAGTGCCTCGAAATGTCGGAGGCAACACCCTCGGAAGCGTGGCGCGCACCTTGTCTGCCCACAACCACCACCCCGCCCACTTCAGCCAAAACCACCACTCCACACTCACCACAACCAAAATTCACACCATCCATCGTAAAAAAGCAGAAACACACACGCCATTGCACGGCACGTCCAAAGCCTCCCACACAGCCCCAACCGGCAATGACACTCACAACTGCTGCTCGAACCCGCTGAGATCACCACGTCCGAAGCGATAACACTCGGAGCAGACTTCAAAATCGCCCTCTCTCCTGCAACACCGTCCACGCCAACCCGGGGTCAGACATTGCCTTCCACGTCCCACTCCTCTCACGTCGCTCCCACGGTCACCACTGCCACCCAGATCCCATGCTTTCCCCACTCCACCCATCCATGTCACCGGGATTCATCCCATTCCCCCACTCTGCTCATTTTGACCAAAGACTCCACCATTCACCGCTCATCCTACACACCTCGTCCGCTATAACGCATTCTACCTCACACAAACCTTTACGACCGTGCATCTGAACACAATGCCTCTCTCAATTCTCCACATGCATCTCAACTTGCGCATGCACCTCAATTGGTAACCTAACGACACGGCATTCTCCACTACGGAGCACCACATCCACATTACCAAACTCCACGATTCCAGCTGGCATCGTCATGGATGCCACTGTTGCATGGCGACCATTGCGTCCAGACTCGCGTTATGGAGCACAGGCTCGCGACCACGGAAACCCGTGACTGACATTGCAACAAAATGCATGCGACGGACAACATTGGACGAGATTGACAGGGCCCAGGGATCGGACCTCTTCGTTGCTTCGACGTCGGCGGCTTCGGAGACACCAGCCATTGCGGGTCCAGTTTCTCGATGCCCCGCACTTCCACCGACAGATCCTCCATCAGCACTGCGTCGCCCGTCGCGTCCCGCACCATCCCCACCACCCCGCTCCCGTTGCCCACCTCGATGCTCGCCACCACCGTTTCGCCCGGCCTGTACACCTTCCTCTCCAGCGCCACCTTCACGGACGGCGCGGGACTGCCACCCGTCCTCGGAGATCCGGGACCCGATTCCTGACCCTCCCCTACAGCCTTCCCCCTTCGCCCCAGAAAGGGGAACAACTCCATGCTCGCCCACATTCCGCTACTACGCCTCTCTTCTCACCAACATCGGGTCCCCCTCTCCCCTTCACTCGCTCATCCTCATCTTCGCTCACCCGTCGCCTCCGCTACTCCACAACCACAACCCAGAATCTCATCGGACTCGAAAACCTCCGCCACCGCATCGCGTCACCGCCTCCCAACACCACATTGCCAGAATCCAACGAACGATCTCGCTGCCGACCTGCCCATTCGACTCCCTACCAAACCCTAAAACGGCTCAAAACTGGATCCAGATTCTCTCGATCTGGCAAGCGATTCCGCCAGCGCCCCAACTCCACCACCAGGCCGAATCACACCAGCTCCCAATCCTCACAAAGCCTGCTGCTCGAATCCCACCAAACCTCGTCTCCCGGAACTCGCTTCTCGATCTTCGCTTCCTGGATATATTTCGAATCCGTCAAGGCAGAGGTCAATCCCGCATGATTCTCATCACGACCAAGCTCCGGGACAAGCTCGCGATGCAGAAGAGTGCCGGCCTCTGCGAATTCGGTGAAACACCAAACCCTAAATCCGGTACTCTCATGGATTGTGTCGCAGTAAGATTTCCGTTGTCCTTCCCAAGGCGTGGAGTTTGATCTGGATTCCGAAGAACTTGGTAGGTTGATGTACAGCCAAGGGAATATTCTTTTTACCCATGATTCTTCGTTTATTGTCCATGATTTCGTAGAGGTTTTTTTTCTGAACTACGATTCTGTCCGGTAAATTAACCCCTAAATGCCCAAGCCCTATCTGAGCTTCTTGGACTTTCCATGAAACTGAACAATCAATCAACCTCTTCATGAATTTCATCAAGTTTTTTTCAGTTGTAGCCAATTGTAGTCGTATAAATTTAAGTTAAACATGTTAGAGATTACATGGAAAAAGAAAACACAACAATATCATTTATAGTTTGAAAGATTATAATGTTTGAAGATGAGGGTGTTAAAATTGCAAAAGTGACTTAAAGTCTTCCAATCCTCGTTTCACATGTCAAATCCAAAAAGTCAGTTACCATAAAAATATGAGGTTTAAGGTCATTACATGTCTAACTCGAATCAATTTACAGTTTTGAAAATCTACTCTTGCATTATTTCTAAATGGATTTCTAATGTGGATTTTTCTCCAAGTTCTAGTGTATTTGAGGCTCATCTTCAAGATCTTCCAACACTAGAAAACTCAAGATTGCAGTGGACACCCTTATACAAAATCTCAAGTAGAAAAATCATCAACTTTTATTTACAAAATCAGATTTTTGATGTTGAAAGTAGACTTCAAATCAAACTTATATTGAAAAATATATACTGAAAATGATGATTTGATAAATTTGTATTCATCTTCAAAATTTCCTCGCAACCCAAATCTGGTCGCTTGGGCATTTAGGGGTTAATTGGCTTTTATTTTTGTTGGATTGTAGTTTTATGAATGACAAGCATGCTGTGTAAGCACTTTGCGTTGTGTTTCTCTTAATTCCTTGTGACTTTTCAAATGATTTTTCATTCTTCTTTTCCTTTCCTTGTTTGTTTCTCTCTTTTCTCCTTGAATTTTGAACCTTAGGTGACTTGATAGACATACGATGCTTGACCTATGGTGCATGACACTTATAATTGACAACTCCCAATCCAAGTGGTTAGCCTAAGGCTTTGTCAAAAAAAAAGTTATCAAAAAATTGTGTCCATCAAGATGAAGCTTAGGTTTTGTCCCGCTTGGTGGTGAAATTATTTTTGAACTACTGGGTATATGTGTTGTGCTTTATTATTTCTTGTTTGGCCAATAGTTGTTGGTTATAAGTGTCATGCACTATAGTACTTTATGGAGAATTTCAAGTTTGTAAATAAGAATTTTAGAAAAAAAACTCAATAACTTTTCACCCTCCTTTTGGTTGTCTTTTCCTCTCCCTTCCCCCTCTCTATTAGAACTTGTGATGTTAATAGAAAATTATATCATGAGATAAGGATTTATAAATATAGATCAACACCCAATTGGTAGATTTTCTAAATGTGTGTCCTTTCATCAATGTCCTAGATTTGTTCATGTTGCAACTAGCCCTTTTTTTGGCACCAAAGTGCCACTTGTCCCCTCCACATTGGAGCAAAATTGGAGGGACGGAAATCTAGTGGTGGAAATTGGCACTTTGGTGCCAAAAAAAAGAGTTGGTCGCAACAAGCTTTGACATAGTTTTTACACTTTCTCTACACGAAATATTGCATTTAGGTTGCCTTGACAATTAGGTTGCCTTACCTTGGTAAGTCACCTCATGACTCATCATTTGGCCACTTGGATGCACATGTAACACTTTAAATACTTGGATTTCACATAGTTTATGACTTGGAAGCCACAAGGTTGTCTTTTTACAATTTCATTGCTGTTGATAGGCCCTTTAAATATTGTTTGTTGCAGTAATTTTTGATGAAAAATGTTATAGCAACAATAAATATTTATATAGTGTGAAATGTCAAGAAATTAGTGTGGGGCAACCTAAACAATATTCAATGAAGTTACCATTTGCAAAGATTTTGAGCTTCACTATCTCAAATCTAGAGTTTCCCTTTTACAATTGATTTCCATGTGCACAAACTAGATATTGCATATCTGCGTACTATAGTTATAATTTTTTGAAAATTTGACTTGGTTTTATCAAGTAAGTTCTCTAATGTGAATTGGTATTTTTGCTATTTGATTTGACTAATTTTTTTGTTGTTTTTTCTTGGACCTCCCCACTCATTGTCTCTAAGAAGCATTTGATAACTATGTGGATTTATTAAGACTAGTTTTTAGATGTATGCTTGCTTTTGGTTTATTTTTACCATAATTGTTTAGTGTGCAAGGGAAGAGTAAAGAGCATAAGGATGATGGAACCTTCAAGGCAAAACAAAGTTATGATCCATAACCACACTGATCAGTTGTAATTGTGACTCTATTCAGTTTTTTAAATTGTGCATCTGCCTTGAGAAATTTTCAACACCAAAATTTTGGTCTTTTCAAAGACACTCCTCTATGAGCAGTTCAAAATGCACGCACCAAATAAGGCCGGTTCAAACTAGGACATTTGGAGCCACCGGCTAGAAGTCCTTGTCTAGTGCTTCATCCGGTTGAGTTTGGAGGGAAAATTGTCATGTTATCATGGATTTGTGCGTTCAGTGTATGTTTTCTGTAGAAAACTCACAACCTAACCTATGTGGAGAGAGAAAAGATAAAAAACAAGATGTACATGCAGCCTCCTTATACTACCGCGATTCTACAATACTCAATACTAATCGAGGTTACGGCTAGACCTAACCCTAATATGCTTAACCTAATCCTTGTATTAACTATTAGGTAATCAGAGCCAGTACGCTTGCTGTCAGTGGTAACAGTTCCTTGTTGCGTCATTGCTGGTATCTCAACACCCCCTCTTGCTCAGGGTATCTTTATCCGGAGTGGCTTCAGTAAATGCAATGACAAATTTTGATCCAAAAATAGTAAGGACTTTCTGTGGCTATGTGTTGGAGGATCTTTCCTTGGGTCAATTGTTTTTCTTCATTCTTTGGGCCTTATTTGTCTTTGTAAAGCGCCTCGCTGGGGAGGCTTCTTCGGTTCTCCTTGATTTGTTCTTGAAGTCAATCAGCTGCAAGGAATTTGAATTCAATTTGTGTGCTTCAACCAATTTTTCTTCTGCTCCGAGCAAAACATATTTTTCTAGTGAAAATGAGTTGTCTCTAGAGGTGGGAACCTTAATTACTGCTTTACCAAACAACTTGGTTAGGGTTTTTGTCTGGCAGTGCTTAATGAATTCTCCTTCTGCTTTGTTATTGTTGAACCTTCGTGGAGTTAGTGTGGCTTGGAACCAATTCATCAAGAGTACTGTGGAGTGGATGGCTTGGACAGTGGTTAGTCGAAAGACATTGGGTTACTGGAAACTTGTTAAAACTAGAACAAAAGGTTTTGAGTCCTTTAGAATTTAGGTTTTCTAGTGAGGTTGAGGCATTGGACCTTCTAATTGTTGAGGACCTAGATGAGTCCCTGGAGAATTCTTTAACCAATTGACTGGTTAGGTTTCTTGGTTTTGATCTTCACAAGACCTAGTTTGTTTTTAAGGTTCTCAAATGGGGTTCATCCCAGGGCTTTTGTAAAGATGTCTGCTACCTGTTCACTAGTGGGGATGTATTTTAGGTCAATTTCTCTAAACTGTAATTTCTCTCTGATGAAGTCGTGTTTAATTTCAATATGTTTTGTTCTTCCATGGTAGATTGGATTAAAGGCAAGATTGATGCTTCCTTGATTATCGCCCTAGATGGTTGTGGCTGTGTCTTGATTTTGAGTGGTCATTGCTTCCAGTAGTCTCCTCAGCCATGTTGCTTCTTTGGCCTCTTCTGTGAGGGCCATGTATTCAGATTCAATGGACGAGAGCGCCACTATTGGCTGCTTTTTATTGTTCCACGTTATAGGAGTGCTTCCAAGGGTGAACATGTACCCAGTTGTCGATTTTTGATTATAGGTGTCTCCTGCCCAGTCTGCATCAATTTAGCCGCAGAGGGTTGCTTCCTCCCCTTGCCTATAAAAGATCGCAAAATCAATAGTTCTCTGCAAGTAGCGGTAAATATGCTTGACAGCTTGAGAATGTGATTCTTGGGGTTGAGACATGAACTTGCTAACAATGGATACTGCATAGGCAATATCGGGCTTGGTATGTGTCAAAAAGATGAGTTTTCCGACATACATTGGTAGCAAGCTGGGTCAACACCGGGGGCTTCCATGTCCGGTTTCAGCTGGAGTTTTTCAAGCATGGGAGTGAGAGCCAGTTTGTAGGAGCTAAGTCCAAAGTCCTTCAACATGGACCAAATGTAGAGTTGTTGGTTAATCATGATCCCTTCTAGGATGAAGGAGAATTTCAAACCCAGTGAGTAAGATAGAATTCCTAGGTTTGTCATGTCAAACTCTACCTTGATGTTTTTTTGAATTTTGGCAATGTGGGCTGTATCGTTTCCTGTCAGGTAAATATTGTCTACATAGAGTATCAGAAATGTGAGATTGTTGTTCCTCTTGGTGTAGTAGAGGTTGTAGTCGGCTATTAACTTCAGCAAGCCGTGACTTAGCAGATAGGACTCAATTTTGCTGTACCATGCCCTGGGTGCTTGTTTTAGCCCATAGAGGGCTTTGTGGTGCTTGTAGACATAGTGGCTATTGTCATGGAGAATGTAGCATGGGGGAGGGGTAATATATATGTCCTCCTCTATGTCACCGTTCAGAAAGGCAATTTTGACATCAAGATGGTACATTAGCTAGCCTTGTTGTCTTGCGAGTACAATGATGCATCTCAGTGTATTCTACTTTACTACCAGAGCAAAGGTCTCCTTATAATCATGACCCTCCATTTGTTCAAAACCTCGAACCACTAGTCTGGCTTTCAATTTTGCTTGTGTGCCATCTGCATGGGTTTTAATCTTGAATATCCACTTGGTTTTGATGGCTTGTTTGTGTGCAGGTAAGGGAACTAAATCCCATGTGTTGTTTTTGTTTATTGATGCTAGTTTGCTATCCATTGCTTGTTGCCATCTAGTGTCTGCTAGGGCCTCTTTGAAATCCTGGGAAAAGGTGGTATGAGGTAGGGAAATTTTAGCATTGCAAAGGTGAAAATCTGCTAGTCTAGATGGTATCTTGCTAATTCTGCCGCTTCCGGTGGTCCTAGATGGGTCAAAATTTTTCGGAGGTGGGATTGGAATTGAGTTGACTCGGCTGGTAGCTTCTTCCAATTCCTCCAATTCTTGTTTGTGACCATAAGCAAGAATTGAGGGAGAAAGTGAGGGAGTGGACCTGATTGGTGATCCCTGGTTGTTGGAAAACTCGCCAATTGGAGTTTGAGACACCGCTTCTGTTGGTTGTGCAAAGTCTAGCCAGGTAGTTGGAGAAGTCTAGGTCGTTTGTAGCTGCCTGGATCAATGTTGTTGGGTAGTAAGGTCAGTCCAGGGGAGGAGCCGGCTAACACTGAGGTGTTCCATTGATTGCAGAGCCGATTGAGGGGTTGGTTTTTTCGTGAATGTCAAAGTTTGACCATTTGGGCTCAGGTGAGAGTTTGTCCTTCCTTTCGGTGGAGCCAAAGTAAGTGAAACAATCCTTGTCAAACTTCACGTCTATTGAAATAAGAACTTTCTATGTTTCAATACAATAATTGCAATAGCTAGTAGACTCACCATCATACACCATAAAAGCACATTCAGTGGAGCAGGGGGCCCACTTCTTTTGGGATGGAGAAGTGTCAAGGACAAAAGTTTGACAGCCAAATGCTCAAAGGTGCTCCACCAAAGGTAGAGTGCCTGGCAGTTGTTGATAGGGAGAGTCCCCATTGTTTGCCCTGGTGGATGTTTGGTTGATGACGTAATTAGCAGTAGAGATAGCTTCAGTCCAAAATTTGGCTGAAAGTTTGAAATCTTGGACCATACTCCTGGCTTTCTCCAAAAGACTTCTATTCTTCCTCTTTGATACTCCATTTTGATGGGGAGTATAGGCTTGGGTGAATTGCCTAACTATGCCCATATCCTCTTAGAATGTCAAAAATCCTTGGAGGTGTATTTTCCAACTTTGTCTGATTTGATTACTGTGATCTTGGAGTTGTGCTGAAGTTCTACCATTAGTTTGAATTGTTTGAACTTAGCCAGTGTTTCACTTTTATATTTTAGGAAGTAGATCCAGGTGAACCTATTGAAATCGTCTGTCATGGTAAGGAAGTATCGGGATCCAGCACTGGATGGAGTTTCTAAGGGTCTACAAAGATCAGAATGGATAAGTGACAATGGAAAGCTTGCTTGAGGTACCCTCTGGGATCAGCCGCTTGGTATCCGAGACTCCAGGTGGGAATTCCCATAACTGCCTAATGGGATTTGTAGAATCATTGTTCGGCACTGTTTGCCTAATTGACATGCAATGCATGTGTGAGGTGTATAAGTCAAGAAAAGGAGGCCTCGAGTTTTCTTGTAGTTAAACATGAAAACTAAGGTTTAATAGTTGGCATGACCTAATCTCTTGTGCCACAAATGCAGTCTCTGTTCTTTGGATTCAAGGATCACACTGTTAACTAAATGTTCAAGAGGGCAAAATCTATATAAGCCATATTTGGTATTTTTGGTTCCTCTGACAATTATTTGGCAATTTGTGGGTAATGAGAAATTTTTGATGACCAGAACTTGATTAGAGTCAAATAATACTTATAGCTGATCAGGGTCATCTGTGATAGCTCCTACTAAGACCGAATTTTTTGTCACACCAGACACATAAAGAACTTCAATGATTTTTATTTCTCCTGAGGAGGTGAGAATGTCTACACGACCTTTGCCTACAAATTTTAGGGTGTCACCACCGGCAGTGTTGATTCTAGACTTACTACCGAATTCTAGATTGTGTAGTGTTTTCTGTGTCCTAGTGATATGTTTGGACGCCCCACTATCTAAGTACCACTTGTGCTTAGCTTGGGCAATGTTTACTTTAGAAAAATTTGCCGACAGCTCTTGTTCTAAGTCAGAGTTGGGGTCGCTCCGTATTGATCAGTGTAGTTTACGTCCACTGGCTCCCTTTGTTCTGCCTTGCATTGTTTGAGTTTGGCGCCTAGCTCTGGACAACTCCGTAACCAGTGATCCTTCTTGTTGCAGTAGTAGCAGTTTCCCATTGCCTTCTTTTGCTTCGGGCAAGTAGTGGCTGAGCTTTTCTTCCATGGTCCTTTGACAAGTAGCGCTTTGTTATCTGAGCGCTTTCCCTGAAGTGCGCGCCGTTGGTCAGCCTGCAAGAGAAGGTTCATGACGGTGCTGACATTGGGGAGAACATCACAATACATGATGTTGTCTGTGAGCCCTTCATAAGAATTTGGAAGCGCCATAGTGATGTGCTCCACAAGCTCACTATTGCTGACATGTTCACCAACACTTGCAAGGTCATTGATAAGAGTCTAGACCTCCTTGAGGAATTGCGGCATGGACTGGCTTGGCTTGAGTTTGAGTATTGTGAGCTTTTGCCGTAACATTAACTTGCGGGCGTTGGAGTTGGTAGCGTAGAGGTCCCAAAGTTTCTTCCAGCAAACTGCTGGATCCTTGATACTTGCAATGTAGCAAATAACATTTTCCTTCACAGATAGAACTACGAGACTCATGACTTTCCTTTTCTGAATGTTCAGAGCAAGGATTTTGACTGGGTCTATTGGAGCAACAGTCCCTGGAGTCAGTTCAACTAAGTTCCACGTATCTTCACAATCTAATAGACTTTGCATCTTGAAGATCCAGGCACTCTAGTTTGAGGGCCCATCTAGCTTTGCAGCTTCTCCCATGGAGGAGTCTCCAAATACCATGATGAACTATTGAAACTTTGTGACCTCTGACTATTTTGGTGTTCTCACGATTTCCGACCTGACCTGATCTAATCTCTCTGCCTGTGTTGGAACGTGACTGCAAGAACTCTGGTTCGAGACTGGTGACCTTAGCACTGATACCATGTAGAGAACTCATGACCTGACCTACATGAAGAGAGAAAAGATAAGAAACAAGATGTACATGAAGCCTCCTTATACTACCGTGATTCTATAGTACTCACTACTAATCGGGGTTACGGCTAGACCTAACCCTAATACGCTTAACCTAATCCCTATATTAAATATTAGGTAATCATAGCCCTTGCTGTCAGTGGTAACGGATCCTTGTTGCGTCATTGCTGGTATCTCAACATTTTCACACCGAGCAGTGGACATTCAGTGGAGGAACACTTTTATTCCTTCTATTCTTAATTGACATGATTATGTCTTTACCTCACTTCATGTGGGAGGGAGTGTTTTGGCCAGTGGCCAAGATTTGGGGTCACCTTGGGAGGTGACCCCAAATCTTCATCGCTACAAGTGAGCTCCTCTCTGATTTTGGCGGGAAAAGGTGATGACATGGCGTTTCCATCTATTGGCTGTCCGCTTCATTGTGAAAGCTATAGTGGTCAAAACCCTCCCACCGGCCAATAAGATGCTTTTAAATCTTGACTGCATCCTGGTTTGAATCGGCCCTAGAACCTCCTACCTTAGACCAATTAGCATTGACAAATAGGGGAAATTAGCTTTGACAAACATGAGAAAGTAGCTAGTAAATCTCAAAACCTCCCCAAATAGGGAATGCTATAATGTGAGCCGTGAGCAGTAAACCGTGCGGTGCACCGTAAGCTGTGAGCCATGAGCTTGAATTTTTTATCAAAATAATAAATTGTACCTATTATTGTGTACAAAGGACCTTATAATTATGCATTTTAAACTTTCATCTCTTGAAAAGCTTGCTAATTTTTAGTTATGCTTTTATATTTTAAACTCAAAATCAATTCCCATTTACAAAATCTTGGCTCAACACTCATGGCTCATTGTTTTATGTACACAAAATAGGAGTCATCCCTCCTTGAACTTTGCTAGGTTAAGGTAGAAATACCATAAACGGTTAAAAATAAGCCACTTTGGCCTGAAGATATGGGGAATTTCTTGAGAAATTAAGCTCAATTTGTGGAGAAACAAGGATAAGGAAGAGTGCAAAAAAAAAAAAACTCAAGAATGAATATTTTATGCAACATAAATGTGGATTTAGGGTTTGGACCGATTCTCGTTTCATAAGTGCACCTTAAACGGCTACTTCTAGAACCTTGTTCCGAAACCAATTTGAACCAATCAAATGCAAAGAAATAGCATCCTTTTGGAACATTTCAAAATATTCTTCAGTTGGTTTCATAACAGTCTACTTCTCCAAGTAGAGGTCAATATGCAGACCTAACTATTGTTGGTTTCAGAACAATCTACTTCTCCAAGTAGAGGTCAGTAACCGTTTATGGTATTCCTACCTTATGTCATATAAACACGACATGCCATAGAAAACAGAGCTTTGCCATTATTGCATGTGAGGCAGTGCATCAACCGAATGCCCATGTATGCACTTGAGGTGCTCAACACATTGCATGTCCTGCATCCTCCCACAACAAAGCACCCAATGATGATTCTGTACAAGGAAATCTGAGCGAGCATTGCGTGAAGCAAAAAAAAAGGGTAAAGCTGAACAAGGAAGCCTTTTATCTTTCCATGATGCCTGATGAGTAGCCGCACGTAAACCATTGCAAGGAAACAAATGAACTTGTGGAAGAAGAATCTGTAATCACACTAATAGAAGATGTGCATAACCAACTAATTCACAACAATTGTAAATATGCACAATGACCAACTGTTAAATGATTTGATTGTAATTATTATGAACATGTACATTTATTGTGAATTAGTCATTTAGAACACGTTTTTCTATCAATGATCACTAATTATGTAAGTAGTTTTTCTTCATAATGCTTTCAAAACCCTAAGTTTGCAAAATAATCAGCCTCCTTAGTTATGAACAAGAGATTTTCTTATGGTAGTCTAAATGCAACATATTCTTGCACCATGTATCTAGGCAACCACGTTTGTTTTCCCTTGATATTTCTAATTTATTGCAATGTTGAGGACACAACTCTTTGTAAAGTTCTCTAGTAGTAATTTGTTTAAATGTTGTTCTACAAAGTGCCATGTTATTGCTAAAGAGTGACATCAATTCAACTAAGTATTATTTAGAGCAAGTTCAATTGCTAGTTCACACTATTGTATGTCCTAAGATTTAAGTTTCACTAAGTTCTCAAAAGTTGACTAGTTAAGAGGTTGAATATTGGGAGTTGGAGTTTTGCACTATGATTCAAGTTCAATTTTGGTAATGGACATCTACAAGGCAACATTTATTGGAAGTTTTGGCAACAAGAAAGTGGGATTATTCTCCAAGAACCGAGTTTAACAATAACAAAAATTCAATTTGAGGGCCAAGTTCCAACAAAAATTACATAAAATATGCAAGTTTTTTTTGTTTTTTTGTTTCCCCCCCACCTTTTTAGGCCAATAAAGTTTGGATATAGAATTGGACCAGGACTTGTAGAGTTGAGACATGAGACTAATGACATATTGTGAACCGCAGGTATCATTCTAGAGGACCCTTGGTGAGCACCTTCTAAGATTAGCATTTAAGGGAAACCTTAACAGCTTTTTATGAAAAGTTGACCTCAATTCAATGTGCGGGAAATATTGGCTACTAATTCATTGTTAGCCGATGGGATTGGGAAAAAAATCAGTTGCATTTTGAAATTATCGGCAAAAAATCGGTTAGATTTTACTTAAAAATCTAAATATAGCAATTACTATGTAAATTTAAAAAAATATCCGGCACAATCTGGAAGAAAACCGGTTGAATACGGAAAATGCCGGTTTTTAGCTAGTGAAGGCCAAAAAATTTCCCAAACACTGCCTCAATTTAAAAAAGTGAGAGCTGCTCTTGCCAAATGAATTGCTGTCTTCAAACTATTAGAGTGTTGATTTTTTATTTAATTGTTATGATTTGGCATAAGTGATCACATTAATAGTTGCTCTCACTAAGCAGCAGCATTCTCTAGATTGGCTTAATTTAGCAAGATTGCTAACAAATTTTTCTAGTAGCTAAAAAATATATAAACTTTAGAGTGTTAAATTTGAAAATTTTAGCTTTTTAGCAGTGTTTTTAGCCACTTGCGCTAAAAGGGAAAATCATATTTGAGATCACTGCTAAGCAGAGTCAAAGGATGAATTCCACTTGCTGACAAGACAAGTTGAAACTGGCCTTTTCTGAATGGGACTGGTAAATAAAAACTTCTCACTTTGTTCTAGTGCTGGGAACTTTTCATATAAATTATCCGGCAATCCCAAACAAATCTACGAAAAATTTGGGAGGAAATTATCATTTCAACTCCTTCAATCTTGGCGTTTGAATAACAAGCGGACGCTTGTAGAATTAAACCCACGGCTGTGAATATACAGATGCAGGCCAATAGTGCCGTGTTACTTAGAATTAGAGAAGGATGATGTGCAACAGTACCTCTTGCCTGATGGTGATGACGCTTTGAGGAAGGAGCACTGGGACAGCATCGCCTGGAGATGGCAATGGAAGATACTTGTGTGGATGGAGTGCATCAACCGCATTGTTGCCAAAGGTTGCTGCACCCACAGCTCAATAATGCAGACTTGTGAACTCTCACACAACTTAGAATTGAAACTTCGATATCTCAATTATTTATATAATATGCCACAATAGGAGTCATGTAAGCACAGTCCACCTCTTCATGTTCATTCTTGTTATTGACAAATGTAAAGTGAACATTTAACAAAACAAGGTAACATGAATCAAGAATCGACTTTGCACCAATCAAGTAGAGAGTCTTACTTTCTCAAGCGACTTGTAACCTAAAGTGGCCCGTAGAAACAGACCTGGAGGTGGGAGTACAGAGTTGGCGAGGCTTGCATCTCATGCTCGATGATGATTCTTTTGACTTGCGTGCCTGCAAATTCAACCCGCGGTAAAATTCGTGGTTAACTCATTGATGCAATCATGTGTTGAAATAAATTTTTGAGAAGGAAAGATGATGAAGAGATGAACCTAGAATATTACAGCACATCCTTGCAGGAAGCCACGAAGAACCCTCAGCCGATTCCTCTTCTTTGCTCACAAGGTGATGATCCTGCTCAGGTGCGTAGGAGATCGTCATGTGCGGAGAAAGAAGCTCAGAGTGCAGATGTCGCTTCTCAACAAGCTTGCAGAGCGCCTGCAACTCCTCCACATTCTTCTGCACCCTGTACGTTATTGCCGCAACCTGCTTCAATGTTGATGACGAGCTTGAACCATCGTCTTCAGAAGCTATCCCAATCAAATCGCCACCAGAAGCATCCTCTTCCTGCAAGAGCCACATGGAATCCTAAAACTTGAACCAGAAAACTAGCAGATTATATAAAACAGAGAGTTATGATACCTTTACCTTCGTCTCCGAATCGGCTCGACTGCCACGAATAGTCCACAACGCGTCCAAAAACTTCTGCGCGGCATTCAACCTCTCCACGGATTTTACAAGTTTCGGTTTCGCCACAACAGGAAATGATCTTTGCGTATTGCTCTCCATCCATCTCAGTAACACTTCGTGCGCAGCTGAAAACGAGGAGTCACGTTCTGCATTTTCCGGAGTAAACGATTAGGTCGAGCATCAAAATTATTCTACAGCATTTCTTAATTACTTTTTGATATCAAACCTGGAGGCAGAGCACATGCTTTGCTGATCTACAACTAATCTCTAAACAACCAAAGATCTATGATTCGACCAATGAAAATTTTGATTGATCATGTTGGAAATAAGGCTAATAGACGACAAGCCATTGTTGAGAAGCCTCCATGACCTGCAAAACTTACCTTCACGATCTATATTGACTGTCTTCGTAGGTCTAATATGCAACGCTTGGGAGAATCGTTCCAACGTCTTCTTCTTCGTCTTCTTCTCCTGCTCAGCTGCTTTGGATTTCTGCGACGTAGAGTTCTCTACAACACTCGTGACTCCCTGCACGTCAAACCATCGCAACTTTAGCTTTTCCAAATCAAGAAAATCAAGAAACAACCCGAGCATCATGAAATTCGATGAATTCTACGTCAAACTCGCTCGACTTGTGAATAAGCGCGAGCACCTTAGCGTTCGCAAGCTTCTTGCTCCTCCGCACAAACCGAGCTTCACCTAAAACCGCATCGATGGATTTCGAAACAGCAGATAAGTCCGACTCGTAAACATGCACTGCGAGCAATCAAACGCACACGTATTCACCACAAAATCCTTATACAAAATCTCCACGACGTCAGTATTAAAATAAAATAAAACAGAATAAAAGAACTGCTTCAATTGATCGATCGAACGTCCAATAAATCATCGAAGGAGCTCAAATTGACGGACAGGTGGAACGCGAATTACTTACGTTCCGCCGCTTCAGCTTCTTGTAGACTCGCATTGGCCCTAAAATGCAACAACAAACATCAGTCAGAGAGTCTCTCACAACGCAGATTCAAAATTCGAGAGACGATTGATTATCTTTAGCTCTCGGCGGTGCAAGGATGACGGACATCGGTCAGAGAGCCTCTCACAACGCCTCTTAAAAATTGGAACGACGATTATCTTTAGCTCTCAGCAGTGCAAGGATGACGGACATCAGTCAGAGAGCCTCTCATAACGCCGATTAAAAAATTCGAGAACGACGATTATCTTTAGATCTCAGTGGTGCAAGGATGACGGACATCAGTCAAAGAGCCTCTAACAACACCGATTCAAAATTCGAGAGACGATTAATTTTTAGCGCTCAATGATGCAAGGATGACGACGGAGGCGAGGTGGATTTTATGCGCACCAAGAATCAACAGCGTGGTGGACGAACTGAAGAGACGCAACAATCTGCGAAAGCGCGTACTCTTCCTTCGCATGAGCGGCTTGCACTCGAGCTAAGGTGTCCCCGAGGAGCGCGATCAGCTGCGACGCAACGTCGGCATTTGTTCCTGCGTCGTGCATCACTGCTTGAATTCTACGATTGACGCAACAGATACCAGAATTTCTGCTTCCAACTCAAATGTGATGAAAAAATTGCCGCTAAGTGAGAAACAAGCTCCGAGGATTTCTGCCGCGGAATAAAATGAGCTTCGAGAATTTTTGTCCCAAAAAGAAACAAGCTTCGAGAATTTTTGCAGCAAAATGAAATAAGCTTCGAGAATTGTTGTAGCAAAATGAAATAAGCTTCGAGAATTGTTGTAGCAAAATGAAACAAGCTCCGAGGATTTTTGTAGCAAAACCAAACAAGATCCGAGGATTTCTGCAGAGCAAGAAAAAGCTGACGCCATAAACTGAATGTCCACTGACCATTCCATGAAACTGCACTTCGATACTCAGCCAAAAGAGAACGGCTGGTGATGCACCGGCCGGGAATCGAACCCGGGTCTGTACCGTGGCAGGGTACTATTCTACCACTAGACCACCGGTGCAAGAGCTGGTAAGAATCGGCAACTACACTATACTAGTATATTTTCCTTCCAGCTTCATGGGTCAGAATGGGTAAGCTAATCCGATTTCATAAGATTACTAGATTTAATGTTAGTTCGAACTATTTTAACCAGCCCCGAAATGCCTGAGGCACCAAATTCTGGTGGTTTTTACACTGGTGGTTTTTACACTGAAGTTTGGAGTGTCAGGCATTTAGGGGTTAACCAGATCCACTCTTAATTCTGGACGATTTGCTCGACGCAGTGGGTTTGGCCAAGCTGATGCCACTCTGAAGAAAATTTATCTAGGTAAACATGGCTCAGTATAATTCCCACAATTTGAGAAGAAGCCACTTAGGAAAGAAATGAGGCAACTGAGGAGAAACTCAAATGCAACCATCAGTTTATTTAGATCACGACCACCTATGGATTGTGCAAAGTTAAAGATTTTATTACCACTAGGGACCCCATCTCAACACCTATGCTAACCCATATTACCAATAAGAACTAACCTTTTCAAACGCTTGATTGATTGTACTCATTAGCATGTGGTTTATGCGTGACTTGGCTAAGTGTCTAAACCCACTAAGGTAGACACATCCAAAACCGACCCCTCCCCTTGGTCAACCAACAATGTACCCAGAATGTACATTTCAGTTCTGAAATGTACACCCTCATTACATATGATCGGAATTGCGGAGACCCTCATTACATATGATCGGAATTGCGGAGACCCTCATTACATATGATCGGAATTGCGGAGACCCTCATTACATATGATCGGAATTGCGGAGACCCTCATTACATATGATCGGAATTGCGGAGACCCTCATTACATATGATCGGAATTGCGGAGACCCTCATTACATATGATCGGAATTGCGGAGACCCTCATTACATATGATCGGAATTGCGGAGACCCTCATTACATATGATCGGAATTGCGGAGACCCTCATTACATATGATCGGAATTGGGGAGGCCCTGTTAAAGGGTCAGGTATGGGTGTGTCTACCTTAGAGTAAAAATAGGGTTGTCTATTGTCGATTCCAGAGGTCTTCAACTTCCCACGTGGAAAACGCATAAAACATTCCTACATACAAAACAAGAAATTGGTTGAAAAAACAGGATTGATTTAAAACAGATTTAGATCTTTTATCCAAAGTTCTCTCCACAGTTGTAAACATTTTCTAAGATCCACACTCCTACATAAATCAAGATGATTAGATTGATGCAAATATTATCCTGTAATTTACTACTCCTATGTTGTATAAGTTTGCAACACCAAAAACCTGCAAGCTCCTCAGCATGAGCTCTATCCCCATTGGGGCACAAGCCGACTACTGCCATTCCTTTCTGTACTTCGGTGTTCCTTGCCCCACATTGCTTCAGCTGTACGTTCGGGGACAACCGGCAGTTAATGTATTAAGAACCCGATGAAAATAAAAACAAAGACCTGTTGTATTTTGAAACTATTGAATAAAAACTGTCAGAATTTCAAAATATATATCTAGGTATACTATAAATGGTGGCGATACCTGGAGTGAGTTCGTGAAAAACAAGCAGTTATATATGAGAAATGAAGGATAGTTGCCGGTGAAGCTCAAAAAACTTCCCACCGCTGCTGCAGCTGATGTAGAGTTGAAGTGGCTGTAGGTTAAGATAAAGGCTTCACAATCCAGAATTGTATAATAAAACCATGTAAAGACTCAAACATAGTCCATAGATTGTCCAGAGACTCCTAAAAGATCTGCTCAATTATCTCTTGCCAGAATTAACATCCACCGTGTAAGCTAACACCAAGGCAATCCACGCTCTCGACACATACAATTCACCAACTGCGAGAAAGACGCCCTGTCTCCATCTACAAACTCTTTATTTGAAATGAATCCAAATCCCATCCAATTCGCACTGCGATATTCATACTATATCTACGAGTGTTCCTGCTGTAAGGCTTTTTTCTGCCAAACGATATTAGAAGTGCCAAAACTGTTTCCAACTTTTATCCTCAGAATGCTGTCACAAAGCTGAAAAACACACTAGTAGAGCAAACAACTATAAGATTTTAAGAAACGGCACTCTACACCTACAATTAGCAAACAGTCTCCTCAATCAACATCGTCATATCTTCACTTTACACATACGGACGAAGTTGCAGAAGCACGATTGAAAAGTATATCCGCACCTCCAACTCAAAATCCTCTGCAAGTAAAGACCATATGTCATTAGCTTTGAGTATCATAAGTATGGTCATTTAGCAACATAAGAAAAAAGAAAAACGAAACCCTAAAAAAAAAGGGAAAATTTCATGGATCCCCTGAAGTCTGCAATATTTACATAGATACCCCTGCTTTTTCAGAAATTACACAAATACCCTTGGACCATAATGTTTAGACATTTATTTGTTGTGCTCGTACTTCCTTCATGACCAATGTTGAAGAAAGGAATATAATGAAACAAAAAAGAACCAACATGCCCATACAAGAAGGGAAATGGTATGCACACAAAACAAATGCTTGATATTTTTTGATCCAAGGGTATTTGTGTAATTTCTGGAAAAGCAGGGGTATCTATGTAAATATTGCAAACTTCAGGGGTATCCATGAAATTTTCTCAAAAATGGAAACGAAACCCTAAAATAAAAGAAGCGTTGTTGAATGAACTTTTAAGAATTCTTGTAATGCAATAGAAAAGAGCCAGTTTCTTCCCTTCTTCTTTAGTGCGCACGTTGCTTCTTTTTTGTTTCATTACATTCCCTTCTTCAACATTGGTCATGAAGGAAGTACAAGCACAACAAATAAATGTCTAAACATTATGGTCCAAGGGTTTTTTGTGCAATTTCTGAAAATGTAGGGATATCTATGCTTAAACCACAAACTTCAGGGTATCCATGGAATTTTCCCAAAAAAGAAAAACGAAACCCTAAAATAAGAAGCGTTGTTGAATGAACTCCTAAGAATTCTTGTAATGCAATAGAAAAGAGCCAGTTTAATATACCTGGACTGTCTGGCTTGAATCCACTTCAGTTTCGCCCTAAAAGCCTTCTTAGCGACTCGTTTGTCACGCTCCTTTCGTGCCAACACCTTGAGTTCCGACGGTTTCCTGTGATACTCTCGCTCTCGCAGCAACCTGATACCGTTATCGTCCTTCAATCTCCTCTTCATCTTCCGAATTGCTCTCTCTAGGTCATCGTTGGTAACCTCTACCATCACATTGCGAACTTGCTGGTTTCCAGCACCCCACATACTACCGACGAAGCCTGTCCTCTGTCCCCAAAGGCCTTGGGAAATGCTTGTAAAGTTGGAAGTTGTTGTTGCATATGTGGAATTTTGTAAGAAGCTTGTAGAGTTAGAGGTTGCACGTGTCGCTGCTGGCCACAAAAAGGATTTCACTGACTGGCGCGCCACACCCCCGAGCTTCGCAAGGAACGCCATCGCACCGAGAACAAAAACCCTAAAATCTCGTTATGAATCGATCAGTTTCTCAGAAAAGGTGAGAGATAATGACAACAACATCTCAGGAGGTCGCTCTTGGAAATGAAATGCTTCCAGGACGATCGAGTCACTGCTGCTTCAGATCTATCACGCTTCGGCAACACCAGCTAGCGCACTTACGATATTCCCAAACCCTAAATCCCTGTGGCACGATGAAGGTCAAAGAACACGAAGACTTGGCTTGAGTGGGGCAAGGGTGCAATTTCACGCAAACCATACTGCAAATACCGTGGCAACACCAATAAGACCATCCCCAAGGCAGCCGGTAAACAGACCCGGAATACCGAGCTTGACATATAAACCCTTAAACGTCGAGGAGGATGAAAAACGTCCTCTGGTTTTGAAAAAATGTTAGGTGTGACAGAATAAAGCCATTTTTCATTTGATTTTTTTCAAAAGTGATCATAAACACATGGTCCATCATGGAAGGCAAAAAGCAACTTCACCAAATGTACTCATATTTTTTGATAACTCAACTAGTGAGAAAATTCAAAATCACGCTGTTAGATCCCAAGTTGCCCTTACTGCAATTTTCATGAGATCAGCAAGCATTGTTGACTTTGCAACCTTTAGAAACATAACTAGTGGTGCCCACATGTAAAAACATTGTAGATACTACAACCAAGGTAGGCCGCAGTCACCCGCCTGGCACTTAAGGGTTAATAGCCATCAAATCACAGATTGAAATCTACATATCTGGTAGAATTTATTACACTTATTATTATTTATTTCCTTTTTATTTGTGTTTTAAGCAGCAAAAATAAGTAACCAAACTAATAACACCCCTACTAGCGATGGGAGTTTACATTTTCTTCCTTAACCCTTTAAAGACCACACACATTTTCACAAAATCCATTAGAAACCAGAGTAGTAAACTTGGATGTGCAGTTGAATCAAATATGAACTTGATTTCAATAATCCAACCATACAAATGAGAACTACACCTTGTTTACTATATAGTATCAAAATTTCAACTAGATCTACTGTTGGAGATGAAATATCATAATGATTAAGTGAGTTGTAGGTGGAAAAATCTCTAGTTTTTGTGCTTGTGTGGTTTTGGATCTTACTACTTCATACAAGTTTTGTTTGAGAAGAGCCTTATATTTCTACAAAGCAGAGTTTCTCAACTTTCCAATGAGACTAGTTTCACACAAAATGGCTAAATATAGCAATCACAAGGTGTAGCTAAGTGGACAAAAAGGGTCAAAAATCTCACTTTCTTTGCTATCCAAAAACAGTTTTACAAGAAAATTGATAATTGCTATGGAAAATCCAATTGGTGAAAACAATAAAGAATTGGGTTTAAATGTAGGAAAACCAATTTTCAATATGAAATGATAGCACCATTTCAATAGATCTTCAAATACTACAATTATACTACTACTATATAGAGAAACAATACAAGCATATTTCTTGAGGATTTTGAAATTTTTTAGGATTGCACAATCAAAATTTGACATTCTTCTTGGATGTTTGATGTATTGTGTTGTTGCTTTGATCCATCTTTGACCAAATATGGATACGTATTTTGAGACTATTTTGTATAAACATCATTATTTATCAACTCACATGCTTGATTTCATTGTTATTTATTTGGTTGGATGCAAAATTCTTATGAGCACAAGCGTTCTTCAAGACCAATTTCCAAATTGTTGAATGATTTTACTCTATAAGCCAAAAACCACTCTCTCGAACCAAAATTTGGTTTGATGGTCTCTAAAGGGTTAAACCAAGTGATTAAGCTTGAATTATGAATACTAGTACAAATTGAATAACAAATCTTATGGGCCTTTATAACCCGTATATGCCCAAGGCCTTTTTGAGCTTCTTGAAATTTCCATGAAACTAAACATTTAAGTAATCTTCTCATCAAGTTTTTTTAATTGCATTTGCACAAGTTGAAACTAAACATGTTAGAGATTACATGGAAAATGAAAACACAACAATGTCACTTACAGTTTGAATGATTATAATGTTTGAACCTGAGGATGTTAAATTGCAACAGTGATTTGAAGTCTTCCAATCCTCATTTCACATGTCAAATCCAAAAAGTTGGTAACCAAAAAAATATGAGGTTCAAGGTCATTACATTTCTAATTGTAATCAATTTACAACTTTCAAAATCTACTCCTCTAAATATTTTTAACTGAATTTCTTATGTGGATTTTTCTCAAAGCTCTACTTTATTTGAGGCTCTTTTTCAAGATATTTCAACACTAGAAAACTCAAGATTACAATGGACACCCCATAACATTCAGTAGCAGCAATTTGAGATTGCCCTCCCTCCAATTGAGTGGTATGGAATATTCCATTCCATTCAATGGGAGGGGACACTTGTAAAAATATGTCAAAGAGTTAGTGTCAAGACTTGCATGGAACTCAGTTGAGTTTATTGCACATAACTTATCGTATGTAGGGCCAAGTCCTATCAAGCTAAAATAACCATGTCCTCTGGTTGCCCTCGCTGACGTGCTGCCCAACATCGACGTATGTGCAATGTGCAGTAAATTGAGCTATGAAACTCCACCTTTTTTTAATTATGGGTCCACTTTTATGGATGATACCTGAAGAGAGATTGCCGCTACTGAATGTTATGCCTTATACAAAATCTTGAGTAGAAAAATCATCAACATTTGCTTTCAAAATCAGATTTTTGGTGTTGAAAATAAACTTCAAAACAAACTTGTATTGAAAAAATAAAATTAGTGATTTGATAACATTTTATTCATCTTCAAAGTTTTGTACCAAAATTGGGTGCCTTGGGCATTTAGGGGTTAAGGGTTGAAGGCAATGAAAACTCCATCAATTTCAAGGGGTTTAGTTGGTTCCATAGGTTTGTCGGGTAGTTAGGCTAGGGCAACCATGGTGAAAACTAAAAACAGAAAGTAAGAAAAACGTCAGGGCAGCCATGGTGAAAACTAAAAACAGAAAGTAAGAAAAACGTCAGGGCAGCCATGGTGAAAACTAAAAACAGAAAGTAAGAAAAACGTCAGGGCAGCCATGGTGAAAACTGAAAACAAAACGTCAGGGCAGCCATTGTGAAAACTGAAAACAAAACGTCAGGGCAGCCATTGTGAAAACTGAAAACAGAAAGTAAGAAAAACGTCAGGGCAGCTGACCGGAAGCAAACCCGTTCACACGGCCACAGGGTAAACCCATAACCGCGATCCCACTGGCGCAATCCAATGATGGCGACCAGGCTTTCCTCACTTCTTTTCGCGAGTCCCGTTACTGGAGCTGAGTGTTCCCTTCACTAGCTCCGCGGCTCAAATCGCCTCGGATTGCACTTGATCCTCGGGGCCAGGAGGTCCACATCGATAAGGCCCTGTCGTCGGTGTCTAGATCGCACACAACTTAGTGAATACTGGATGAGAAAATGTATTATTGCTGAATCACACTACAAACCGTACAATTGTGAGCAATTTAGGGTTTACACTCTTCAAATTCTCACCTCACGACGAATCACTGTTCTGTGTCGCCAGCCTGTCCCGGAGCTTGGTCGTGATGAGAACCTTGCGGGATTGACCTCTGGCTTGACGGATTCGAAACACAGCCGAGAAGCGAAGAACGAGAGGTGAGTTCCGGGAGACGAGGTTTGGTGAGATTCGAGTGGAAGGCGTTGTAAGTATTGCGAGCTGGGGGATTGGGAGCTGGTGTGATTCGGCCTGGTGGTGGAGTTGTGGCGCTGGCGGAATCGCTTGCCAGATCGAGAGAATCGGGATCCAGTGTTGTGCCGTTTTAGGGTTTGGTAGGGAGTCGAATGGGCAGGTCGGCAGCGAGATCGGTCGTTGGATTCCGGCAATGTGGTGTTAGGAGGCGGTGACGCGATGCGGTGGCGGAGGTTTTCGAGTCCGATGAGATTCTGGGTTGTGGTTGTGGAGTAGCGGAGGCGACGGGTGAGCGAAGATGAGGATGAGCGAGTGAAGGGGAGAGGGGGACCCGATGTTGGTGAGAAGAGAGGCGTAGTAGCGGAATGTGGGCGAGCATGGAGTCGTTCCCCTTTCTGGGGCGAAGGGGGAAGGCTGTGGGGGAGGGTCAGGAATCGGGTCCCGGATCTCCGAGGACGGGTGGCAGTCCCGCGCCGTCCGTGAAGGTGGCGCTGGAGAGGAAGGTGTACAGGCCGGGCGAAACGGTGGTGGCGAGCATCGAGGTGGGCAACGGGAGCGGGGTGGTGGGGATGGTGCGGGACGCGACGGGCGACGCAGTGCTGATGGAGGATCTGTCGGTGGAAGTGCGGGGCATCGAGAAACTGGACCCGCAGTGGCTGGTGTCTCCGAAGCCGCCGACGTCGAAGCAACGAAGAGGTGCGATCCCTGTCCGATTCCTGGGTCCTATTAATCTAGTCTAGTGTGCTCCGTGGAGAACAAATGCAGTTTGCTGTAATGTCAGTCACGAGTTTCCGTGGTCGCGAGTCTGTGCTCCATAACGCGAGTCTGGACGCAATGGTCGCCATGCAACAGTGGCATCCATGACGATGCCATTGCGGAGTTTGGTAGTGTGGATGTGATGATCCGTAGTGGTGTCAAGCGCCAACGCCCTCGAGAGGAGAATGCCGTGTCGTTAGGTCATCAAATTGAGGTGCATGCGCAAATTTGGGTGCATGCGGAGAATTGAGAGAGGCGTTGTGTTCAGATGCACGGTCGTAAAGGTTTGTGCGAGGTATAATGCATTATAGTGGACGAGGTGTGTAGGATGAGCGGTGAATGGTGGAATATTTGGTTTCCGGATCAAAATGAGCAGAGTAGGGGGGGATTGGATGAACCCGGGTAACATGGATGGGTCGAGTGGGGAAAGCATGGGATTTGGGGGGCAGTGATGACCGCGGGAGCAACGTGAGAGGAGTGGGACGTGGAACGCAGTGTCTGACCCCGGGTAGGCGTGGAGGGTGTTGCAGGAGAGAGAGCGATTTTGAAGTCTGCTGCGAGTGTGATCGCTTCGGACGTGGTGATCTCAACGGGGTCGAGCAGCAGTTGTGAGTGTCACTGCAGTTGGGGCTGTGTGGGAGGCTTTGGACGTGCCGTGCGAAGGAGTGGAAGGGCGTGCGTGATTCTCGTTTTTGGGATGGATAGTGTGAATTTTTAGTTGTGGTGAGTGGAGTGGTGGTTTTGGCTGAAGTGGGCGGGGTGGTGGTTTTGGGCAGACAAGGTGCGCGCCACGCTTCCGAGGGTGTTGCCTCCGACATTTCGAGGCACTGCAGTGCGGTACCTTTACTACATCACTGCGGCGGTTCGGTGGTCGCATTGTGCTGCTGAGAATGGGCACGGCCATTCCCCGGCTGCAACGTCGAGCTCGGAGCGTGTGGTGAGTGGGGGTGTGGGTGCTGTGGGCTGGTCATTATGAGTGGAATGGGAGAGTTTGGTGATGCGGTTCAGTAGGTTGGGTTGGTGGTGTTCCTGACACGACAGAGCACGGAGTTGAGATCCTTCAGTTGTTTGTATGTCGGTTTAGGGTCCCGTTTGGCGTGAGTATCGATCTGCAGAGCTTGGAGTGTTGGATTGTTGGGTTGTTGTTTGGTTGGAAATTTGGAGCATGATAACCCCCCTTTTGTGTGACACCAGCTGGAAGAGTTGTGTGAGGTTGTGTATGTCGAAGGTCACAAGGTGATGAGGTGGGAGAACGACCTGAGTGAGTTGTGGAAGCTCGTGGACAGAGACAAGCTGTGCTGGGTGTCGGGGGATGTGTTGTACTTGAGAGGGGTGAACTGCCGAGCCATGGCGCCTGCAAGATGGGGAAGAGTGGCTGGGGTTTGGGAGTAGATGCAACGAGGTGTGCTGTTATGGGAAACGATACAATGTATGGGAGAGGTAGGTTGACGGCGTTGCGTTTTGGATTGTTCAGGTGGTGCGTACGGCGGTGCCGGTGTGGACGCTATCTCACACCAACGGGCTGACACAGGACGGGTCGCACTACGGCGAGTCGGGTGCGTGAGTTTATTCCATTCTGGTTAGGCGGCGATGTTGGTGTTGCCGTTTGAATGTGTTGCATGGGGATGGAGATTTGGGTTGGGAAGTTGGACTTGGCAGCAGCGGTGCAGTGTCGCCGGAGAGTGACGATTCAGCCGTGATGGATGAGTTTCGTAGTGGAGTGATGTGAAGTCTTGTAGCTGGCGTGGTTTTTGAGGTTCAGCGTTGTGGGGGATTGAGAGGCGGTAGGATTCATGGAAGAACGAGTCGGTTTCAGGTTGACATTGGTTGACAGCGCAATGGATCTGCTCTGACGGACGTGTGATTCTGTTGCTTACAGGAATCGTACCGCCATACGCGTTGGAGATAGAGATGGAGTGGAAAGAGGATGGTGGCGAGGGTGCATGGGTAAGCAAGGGATTCGTGTGGGTCTGTTCTCCATGGCTTGGAAGGTGCAAAAAGGTTGCGGTACCTACGAGATTTACAGATGCTTGCAGGGAGTATTTGCGTTGGGGCTGATATGGATGGATTTGGCCGGGGTGATATACGTAGCTCGCAAAATGATATGGGACTCTCGTAACCTTGGAAGTCTGTGATGGAGACGTTCGTTTGCGTTTGACGCAACAGCGGTAGTCCTGTGGTCATAGAAGTGGTCATGTTTTGCAGGCCATTATTGTGAGGCGTGGACGGGTGCGTGGTTGGATTGCACTGTTTTTTGTGACGCAAGCACCGTGTGGTTGACAGGCGTGGGCTGGCGATTCCAGCGCGAGGAATGGAGAGGAGAGGGCGAGCAGTCCGAAGTCGGACGGGGGCTCTGTTTTCACAAGCCCCACGAGGTCGATATCGCTGGATCGGCTGGAGCGGTCGGATTCGACGTTCTCGGAGGCCACTCCGCTGCAGTTGGACTTTCCCTTTTCGACTCCAACTCCGGGCAGACGAGAGCTACTTTCTGCTTCGTCGTCCGTGGCGGACCTGTCTGCGATTTCCGCGAGTGAGCCCTCCGTGACCTGGCAGAACGTGGTGGAGAGTTTGGCGATGCGAGGGGGTGGGGTAGCATGATGTAGGGAGTTGCAATGGTGGAGAGAGTGGCTGTGTGTGACGGTGGCGTCGTGGGTGTGCAGGATGGAAGCAAGGCGATGGTGTGGAGTCGGGGCTAGCCCAGAGGAGAGCTTGCAGCCTGGACAACCTAAGCAACGAAGCGCACGTGGCGAGGATGAACGGGCACCATGCGAACGGAGTAGAGGCCAGGCACAGCAACGGGGTGGAGGAGGAAGGCGTTCCGGAGCATCATCCCCGTTCACCTGCCGGTATGTGGATGAGGAGAGGGAGTGCGCGTGGTGAGAGCTGCTTAAGCAGCAGGCTTGGGAGGTGGATGTGCGGCGAGGCTGAGAGACACAGGTTTACGAGGAGAGTAGGGCGTGGGTGAGAGATGTACATGGAGATGGGCGGCGATGTTGCGGTGGTGTTGCTGTGGTGGTGGTGGCAACGAGAAGGAATTGACGTTTGTGTGTGGGGCATGGGGCATGGGGCATGGGGCAGCTGCGAGTAACCGAGGGAAGTCGTACAACATCCGGATGGACGACGAGGTGCTGGTGAAGTTTTCGCCGCAGAATCCGGCATCGACGTATGTGTTCGGGGACACGGTGCGTGGGTGTGGGTAACGTTATTGGGGGGCTCGTTAGCGGTGGTTGGGTGAGGTGTGTCGTGTGGGAATGTGGTGGTGGTGTGTGTTGTTGCGAGCGTGGTCGTGAACGGGTGAATGGGTGGGATGGCTGCTGTTCCGGCAGCATGAGTCCGGGAATGAGTTGATGTGGACATAGAAGCCTTGAGAAGGGATGGAATGGTGTGATGTGCATGCATGCTGTGTCCTGTTTCGGTTGCTTGGTAGGACAGAAGAGACGCACGAGTTGGAGCTTGGCAAGCTTCGGCAGTGTGTGGCAGAGATGTTGACGTGAGACGTGTTGCAATTGAGCAGGTTGCAGGAACTCTGCAGTTTTTCCACAACGACAGAAGGAGATGCCTGGAGGTATGGCACTTGGGCGGTGAAGTTACGGAACAGTCAGTGGTCATGGTTTCTCGTAGTGTGTGGTTGAGGAGCTCGAGGGTCGTGTAGTTCAGACGATGCCGAGATGTTGTGTACCGGCATACGCAGCCCGACAGAAGTGTGTTTGAGCTGCGTCGTTTGTGATGCGCTCGGTCAATGCTTGGGATAGAAGTGAGCAGCATGGAGTGGTATCCATAGCGTTACGTGTTTACAAGCTTGCACGGTTCGAGGGCCGTCTCATGTCGAAGAAGTTGACATGGATTGACTTCATGAGGCGGTTTACGTGGAAAGAGTCGGAACGGTAGTGGTCTGTTTGTGCAGAATCTGCGTGGTATTTTGTGTTTAAACCAAGTCAGCTACCCGAGGAGTTCCCAGGGATTGACGTCTTGGGTGTGGTATGGAGAGCGCAGGTGACGGCCGTTCTAGAGACGAGGGAGGTACTGAATCCAGCGGCACTGCATCCGTCGCGGAAGAATTCGTCAACAATAACGAAGGTAACGGAAGCAGTGGCTTTTTGCGCCTGTATTGCGAATGAGAATGCGGTGCTGTTGCTTTGCTTGTGGGTGGAGCAAAATTGCTGTAGTAAGCTGCTGTAGAAACCGGGGTGGTTGGTCATGCACGCTGTTGTCCACTCGTGTGGCACGGCGAAGACGATGTTCGTGGCTGACCGGGCGTGGATGGGCAGGTGCATTCGGAGTACTACGAGATCGTGAACGACGTGACGAACACGCAGTTCCTGTTCTCGATTCCGGCGGACGGGCCGGCGTCGATGACGACGCCGGTGGTGTCGGTGGAGTGGGTGCTGCGGTTCGAGTTCGTGGCGACGCCGGCGGTGGTGGAGTGGAGCCAAGTGGAGCACCCGATGCTGACGGACGTGCGGCAGCGGCGGAAGGGCGAGTGGAGCCTGCCCATCACGGTGGCGTCCAGCCCTCCCGCGGCGACGGCGGCGGCGGCAGAGAAGGCGGAAGCGCAGAAGCCGGCTCGGAACGCGTGGGCGCGGAGTCCGAGCGCCATTTACCGGTCGCTGTTCGAGGAGTTCCCCGTGGGGATGTCCGAGCAGGGCGGGTCTGCGTCGGGGAGCAGCTTGCCACGGAGCCCTTCCTGAGGCAGGTGGCGTGGCTCGGCGGTAGAGCAGCTGCAACAGGCGGCGTGCATTGCAACGGTATTGTTTGTTTCCTCATTGATGGACACAGCAGGAACTTGGTTTTCTGCTGAATTTGCTGAGCACACATGCTATTATTATGGTGAATGGAGTCGACCAAGATTGATCAGAGCAAGAGCACTTGGCGCGGCAGCTCAATTTGGCGTGCCTCACTGCACACGCATCAACGCCATATGCAGTACAAAGGTCGCTCAATTGCAATTGGAAAACACCAACGTCTAGGCTGTGTACCTGAATTCAGGGCGGTCAAAACGTGTTGATTGGTGGGTAAGCAACAGAGGCTTGCGGTTGAAGCTGAACATTTATCCTTTGTGATAAGCTCTCCATTCTTGCTTGAGAGTAACGGTGGGGCATTTGAGATTTGAGTGAGCAGTTGTGGATGCGGACTTGACACCAGCTTTTGGCAACTTCAGGTTGCGTGCAATGGTGCGGATGCTCTCAGGGTGTGTTTTAGTCTCCGTTCCCAAGTGTGTCCTGTTGTCCGAATCTGGATTCCAATGTACCTTTGCATTGAATCTGCTTTAGTAGCAGAGTATTTTTTGAGAGCGAATATTTGCCTCAGTGTTACATCAGTTTTACCTAAAATCTTACCTCGTTTTTTCACTGTCTACCTCGGCATTGAGTAAATTGAGTGCAAAATGGATGTGATTGCCAATTTCCTCTCAAGAGAGTACCAAGGTTCGGCAAGTTTTGGGT
This sequence comes from Ulota crispa, assembly GCA_963920765.1. NCBI lineage: Eukaryota > Viridiplantae > Streptophyta > Bryopsida > Orthotrichales > Orthotrichaceae > Ulota > Ulota crispa. The sequence goes on along the minus strand of OY987251.1, from coordinate 6,785,205 downwards.
GTATACTAGTAGTAGATTATTATGGATGAACGTGTACATGTGGATGATCCTATCCATTTTTCCATACCTGCTTGCATTCTCGGTTGCCTATCATGCTCCTAATGAAAGAACAATAAAGAATTTCCTGGTGCATAGTGTTCTTGTTGAGGCTGTTATCTAGGTTACTCCAATATTTGACTTTTTTTCTTACCTGAAATGTTGCTCTTATTCTCTTTGCGAACTGCCAGTTTTGTTAAAATTCCCGGCCTTGTTTTCTTAATATGTTATTTCGGTACGATTGGCTTCCTCTTGGGTGTCTCAGAAGCGTTTCAGTGAAGATTGTTGGTGGTGTAATTCTTCTCGTTGCGAGACCTTTGTTTCGGCTATGTTATTTATGTGATTCTAAAAGTGTCAAGCTATTTTGGAGAGTTGAAGAGTATGAACTTTTCCAGGTTTCTTTGCACTAATTTATTTGGTGACTTTTGTCCTGCAACCTCCTTGCTTTCATTTGAGACACAACTTGGAGGCGCAACTTTGGCAATGTGGTAATTCTCTTGCACTCTCCACTTGATCACAGAACATCTTCAAGATGTTTGTTACTTGAAATACTATTTTTGGGATAGTATTTACATAGTCTAAACCACAGTACTTTAAATTTTAACCGAAATTATTATGAACCATGTTATTTGGTACGCCTAGTGCAAACCAGAGTTGTTAGTGCAAGGTGCAATAGTTGCTGGAACTGGTGGTGTTGTACTGTTTCATATATTTAGTTGACACAGCATTATTAGTCCTTGTTGATGGAGGTTACTTTTTGTGTAAGTCAGTGAAATTGGTGTTGCTTGCTTGTCCTTTTTGTTTAATAGGAGATTTAGACCTTGGCAAGAAAAAGGTTTTTGCAAGGCATTTCTAAACGAATGAGCAATGATTTTCACACGCATAAATTGAGACTTGCTAATGAGAAATCAAAATGTTTTGCATTCCTATTGACGTGTAAAATCAAAATGTTTTGCATTCCTATTGACGTGTAAAAAAGTACAAGCATGGACTATTTGGCATGAGAAAAAAAGGATAACATTTAGAAATGTGACTTAAGTTCATTGGAAGAAACCCAGTTTGTTCTTTTGTATGAACAATTGAAGGGAAGACACACCTTGTATGTTAAGGGTTTGATATTTGCAAGATACTTGGCTTGAGGTACATTCACACTTGGTGTTAGGAGGGATATTAGCGGAGAAAAATTAGATGTATTTGGACGCACTTTTAGATTACATTCATAGTACTAATATTTTTCCTAACACCAAGTGTGAATGTACCTCTAGTAATCTTAGGATTGCTTCAAACTATGATCAACCAAGTTGAGAGGTTGACATGGAGTGGTCAAAGATTGTTGAGAGGCCAAAAATAGGCTAAAAATGGGTAGTAAAATGTTGTTTTTGAAACCTTTGTCCAACCTTTGTGTGAAGCTTCCAAAGACAAGTTCAAAACCCAAACTCTTGATAATGAAATTTCATGTCTTTGTAACTTGGATAGCCATAGTGTAGAACCTCCAAAGGCCAAGCCCAAAGTTCAAAATCCATAACATTTATTCAACCTTCCAATCTAACAGTCAAGATCTTGTCCACTTTTAATTATTATATGAAACAAAATTGATGGCCTCTTGATCATAGTTTGGGTCTTCATTTTTACTCAACCCAAATTTTTTTTGATAGATTTTTGCTTTGGTTGAAAAAGTGATACCATATAGGCATTTGGGAGTAACAGACTTTGAACTTTGGCCTTTAGTGTGAAGGGTTGAGAGGCCAACCTTTGCCATATAGTGAAGTGCCCCTTATAATGGTGCAATTTTGCTTTGTGCTTTGTCTTGAACTAATCCAAATCATACATTGGATTTTATAAGGTTTTGATCAAGCGTCCAATCATCAATTTCTTGTATGTCACATAAATTCACATTTATCAAACACATAGGGCACACTTTTTCAATTTCAATGACCTGCAATACAATTGGAATATCTAACTTAGTATTGCAATGTCAATATTTGTCACTAATCAATTGTGAAGTCTTTTTGAATAAATTTGGTTTCCAATACAATACAAGAAAAACATGTCCCTAACAACTAGTCCACAATGACTACAAATGTCCACTATTAGGTAACTCAATTATAGTCAATGCGAACATTTGTAATCATTATGAACTAATTGTTTTGGAAAAATACATCTTGTGATGATAGTACCTTATTGTAGGGCTTTTCATGTGTTTATATACAAATGCATAAGTCCAGATATTAATCAAATTTTGGTGAATTGACATAAATATTTTAACAATGTTGTTTAATTTTAAAAAGAATTTAATAAGAAAGTAGGGTGAATCTATGAACATATGATTTACTTGAAATCACAATTTTTAGTTTTTGGTAAATCATTGCTAACCATCTTTTCAAACTTTGCCAAAAGGTTAATAGAAATAAATTTGAAAAGATGTAGCTTCTTTTATTTTTTTGTTGAAAGTATACATATTTTCTTTAATGTGTGATTTTTAGCAAATAAACATGATTTTCCAAATTCATTAGATGCTAGCAAAATTGTTTTGTAGTCAAGTGCAGTGAAAATATCTTCTCTACCTTTATTATTTTAAAAACTATTGATCCTATTAATTATAGAATTTATTATGCTACATGTAGTAGATAGATAAGTTGACTTGTTTCAATGGATGTTATTTGTCAATATATGAGAATATTGCATATTCAAATATAGTTGCATGATTAGTATGATAGATTTTTTAATAAATACTAGTACATAGTCACATGCTTTTGCTCAAGCTAGACGTACATGGCAAATGCTAGGAGATGCTTCTTTACTTGAGAAGCTCCCATAATCTTTACAATGTACCCCAAAGTTTTGAAAGGTTTTAGAAAAGGTTGCGGAGGGAGGGAGCTCCTGCTTAGTGCTTAGTAGTATAGATATTTTAAAATTATTGTATAAACTTGTATAATACCTTTAAAAGACAATCTGTTAAAGCTGGAAAGTTGCAATTTGGACATTCACTCCAATTGCCACGGACCATGTGCCGTCCAGTTGCTATACAATACTGAAATTCAATAATAAAAAAACTCATATTTTAAATCCTCCATAAATACTTGTTTTTAAGAATTAAGAAATGTATATAAAAATGTCATCTATTATATATAATGAAAAACCTATGTCAAATACTTAATTACATAATCTAATTTAGAGTAGAAATTGAACTCAATTATTACCCTAAACCACTTTATACTAGGAGTTAAGGTTATAAAAACTTGGGGTTATTTTAACCAAAACTGTAGCTCAAATGGTCTCAATAAAGGCCCATGCATCCATTATAATATAATTGTAATGAAGGCCAATTCTCTTGTATGTAAAGGGCTTAATGCCAAAATGTTGAGCATAAGAGCAAATTTTGAAAATTTCAATAGAAAATAATTAAAGAAAAGAGACTAGGGAGAATCATTAGTATTCTTATTCCATTCTATGGTGTTGATTATCTTAAAAGAGCATTTTTTATTCAAATAAAATTCTATTATCAAATTTGACAATGGTTCCAACGTCAAGAATTGATTTCTCTTTGTGGAGAACACAATTTTTGAAGTTGGAGATGTGTCAGTTTTTTTTTTCAATATTTAAATATGTTTTGAAAAGTGAACCTTCACTCTTAACCCGTGAGCGCGCTATAAACTACACTTATGAAGGCCTTCAAGTTGCCCATGTCAATGGAGTAATGGCAAGGAAAGCCAAATTGTTGTACAAGCACTGCAAGAGATTTGATTTGGTGAAACATCGTACAAGGCAACGAGGCCATGGTGGCAAGCAACGTTTTACATGCTATAATCGGTCAATATCCCTTGCAAGCTTCCTTGTGTAAGCTTTGTGGTAGCGGGAAAGTTGTTGGCAAGGGTTCAAGCATGTTCTATACCCTTATTATGGCAACTGTTAGTGACTGTGCGGGTCATTGTTTTCCGTGCAATAGCCATTTGAAGCCCTAAAACTTGACATAAAAAGAAGTGCAATCTTCAATAATTTACAAATGTGTGCATTCACATCTAATCTTATTGCTCACAAATTTTAAGATGAATCAGGGGCTTATAGAATTTTGTAAAAAATCATCAATTAGCAACTACCTACCAAAAAATGAGATTTTGTCATCACATGTTGTTTGATCAAATGTTGTGATCTCCCATCTCCCGTGGTGAATTGTTCCCAAAATTTGCAAGCCATTTTTTTAAGTAGGTGTTCCACTATTTTCAATGGTCACTTTTTGTGAATCATCCAATTGATTGAGATACAATGCATCAAAGTTGTTGGTCTCCAAAAACTCTCATTTTGATAAAATTGGCATGGGCGCTCAGGGGTTAAAGTAAAGGCCTTGAGGTAGTTTTTAAAGAATGAATACATTGGAAGTGTCCGAGGATGAAAACCAACCTGGATTTGTAGTATAAAGTTGTTCTTACATTACACAAAAACCCAAAAGAAAACCATCCCATGACTAAAACTTTAGTAATGACCGAAATATTTTTTATAAATAATAATTTCTTTAAAACTTGAAATATGTATAAATGAATAAGATAAGGAACACTCACAGGGATTTTGGAATTGCAAGCAACACATTCAAGCTGTGTTTCTAGTATTTCAGATTTACAAAAGGGGCAAGGCGAAAATGGTTCATCCTCTTCAATATCTTCATACTTTCGAATGATGTTTGCTAACAATTTCTTGTGTTCATTGGAAATAGAGTCCTTGGTACTATCAAATACATAAAAACCACAATTATCTATTTTGATTTATAACCACATTGATGTCATTTTTTAATCAAATCTGAACATGAAAATTTTCAAGAACCGTAATCCCAGAAAACGAATTGGAGATAAAAGGGAAAATGAGGCCTTTAAATGTTTGTATACTAGTAGAAAATGGGTCCGAATCAAACAATCCTAATCAACTTAATCACGTCCTAATTAATATTAGTATGTTCAAAGTGTCCTAATCAACATGTCCAAATCAACACAATATTGTTGATTCAAGTCTTCTTTTCTTGTCTTGTGTTGTGGTTAGGCAACCAGTTTGTTCAAGAGTCACTTTGCAAGTAATTTGCAATTACTTTAGAAGTGCCTTGATAGTGTCTTTTCCATCAATTGCCCTTGTTCACACATATTTTAATCATTAATAACAAGATAGGGATGGATGGCTCTATTCCATGAGCATAAAAAGGTGAGCCCATGATTGGTGAGCCAAGTTTTTGTAAGTGAGAATCAATTTTGAGCTCAAAGTCAATGAAAAAACTTAAAAACTGGCAAAATTTTCAAGAGATGAAGGTATATAATGCACAATTATAAGGCCCTATGTAGTATGTACACATTTATAGGTGAAATTTAATATTTTTACAAAAAATTTAAGCTCACTACTCACGGCTCATGGATCCATGCTTAGGATTTAGCATTCCATGTTTGGGGATGTGACTTCTTCATGCCTTGCAAGGCCATTCACTCCTTGTTACATTTAATTTGACTAAACACCAAGAAGGTGGCACTTTCTTCAATAGAATTTAGAGTAGCTAAACTTGGGAAAAAATAGTATAACTAGTAGTCTTGTTGAGTGCTTGTTTTTGTTGTAATGTAAACACAAGATATTAGAAGACTTGTGTCCCTCAACATCAAGAGATCTCCCCATGTATTGCACAAAATCCAGAATTGCATATAGTCCAAATTTAATTAAATATGACATAATGACAAGATGGGCAAGCTGGAAAAGCTAAAAATGATTTAACCACTTCAATATCTTTGTATTTTCAAATGATATTGGCTAACAATTTCTTGTGAAATTTGGAAATAGAATTTTTGCTACCACCAAATACATTAAAATTGCTTCTCAATATTCTCAATTTATAATCGTCTTGCATATGAAGCTGAGGGAAGAAAATGCAAAATCAATAATATATATCAGATTTTTATTTTAACAATTGTAAAAAAGATGTGATTATGCACCTAATATCTTGGCGCAATAACATTGAAGCATAAGAATAAGCGGTTTTTTTTAATCCCGCTCTTTGACATTCAATTACTGTAGAAATTAATATGGGATTTATATGTGCCGGAAATTGGCTGATATGTTGAGCAACTCTCATCAACATCCTTGCACTTGACCTATTTTTCATATGTTTTGTATAATTCTTGATTAGATTCATGATTGAAAAATAATAATAATAATAAATAATATTAATATTAATATTAAAACTATTATTATTAGGGAATTACTACAGTGACACCCTAAATTGTTAACGGACACCCCTCTGAGCATGAAAATATGATTTTTAATGCTGATTTTGTTAAATTTTCTATTTGGATCAAAAGATTTGTTTCACCTTTTATTATTCTAAGGTTATACTAAAAAAAATAAGTGTGCTTAAATTTCAAATTAAAAAGATAAGATTTTTGAGTTACATAAAGCAAATGTATATCAATAAATAGTATTGGTGCAATAATATTTCAAATTTTTTTTTGTATTTATCACGTTTTCTTTCAAGGAGGTGATAATGTTGTGATTGAATGAATGATGGACCACTTAGTAAATAAAAAATAGCACTAAACTATCAAATTTCATGCTCAAAGGGGTGTCTCGTTAGCAATTTAGGGTGTCGTTGTAGTAATTCCCTATTATTATTATTATTATTATTATATGAAATGTTTCAATTGCAAATTTATATATATATATATATATATACAAAATACTTTATGATATTTGTATTTTGTATTTTTTTATAAATCATACAACAAGTCAATGCTTACTTGTGATCACCAATACGGACTAAACTCTTTACTAATATATATGAATGCAACAACATAAGTTGCTTGGACAATTCCCATGGCACACATTTTCCCAAGGAAGTGAATTCTTTATGAAATTGCAATAATTGTTGATGAGCTACTTTGTAATTTCCCATCTCCTATTTACACAATAATCAACAACTACTTCCTTTTAGTGAAGCAAAGTAAAAAATAGAGCCAAATTGATGTCAATCTAGAGTATTCATGTAGTTTTAGGCTTTCTAGATTATTCATTTAATTTTGGATCATGCAAAAAACTAGCATATCTTTTGATGTATAAGCAAAACATAGGAGATCGCTTGAAGTTTTGAAGTTTTGCATATATGGTAAAGTGCAATTGCTAGTCCATGATTTATTATTGATGATTTATTTTTTGTTTTTTTAAAGTAGCAAATGAGTTTATGATATACTACCTGCTCCTGAGTTGCAATTTGAGAAGCTGCTCTTGTAGCTTGCTCATAATTGCCCAAAACAATATGAAGAGAAAATATGTATTGTGGACCTTTTAAGCCACATTGATCCATTTCTCCCATAAAATAATCAAGAAGTTGGTTGGTCAAGTTATCGACTTTTAGTTTTCCAACCATATCAATTGCCTACCATAGTTATACCATGAATAAATAATCAATATACAATTGTGATTTGTAAAGTTTTTCATATAGTTTTAATAGATTACAATAATGAACTCCAGAAAATAGAAAAAAATTGCTATAATTAACCCACCCAAAACGACCTACTCCTTACTCAAATCCTCCTCATATTGGCTTTGCTTCATCAAAGTTAATAAATGAATGTATCTTTGAAAAGCTTGGATAATGGGGACAAAAACAAAATAAAAAATCAAGGTGCATTAAACATAGGGGGTGGGAAAACATTTTTAGAAACACAATTTCAATTTAAGGTTAGAATATATTAAAAAAAAATCAAATCCACCACCAATCTTTTCCAAATTTGTCACCACTCTATCACCAATCCATGATTCCAAATTTACAACACAACTGCTAGAGTTGGGATGTTTTCAAGTTTTATGTTTAGAATCAAAAAGGTGCCTGTCAATGTTGATGAGCATGGCATAATTGATTGAAGATATAGGTGCAAAATTGCCCTCTTGATAGGGCTGCATGCATGGTAGAGTATTACAAATGATATAGGTAGAAAGAGAAGACAATGGATTCTCTATTAGAAAACAGGACTCAATTCAACACTAATATGTGGATTTGAACCTCTTGATTTGGACATTTAAACAAAGTTGTGTTGATTAGGACGTATTTATGTTGGTTAGGATGGTTTAATTAGTTTTTTCTATTAGTGGTTGTGCATTGGTACCATTAAGGTTTTCAAAGTATTTGAATTGAAAAAATTAATCAAAACTCATAATTTTTAAGGGGTACAAAAGGAAAGAAGATATTTTTTACTCAATTTATAAATCATTTATAACATAATGTAATATCAATGCAGTTTTCTGTTGTCATTATTATCATTTTTTCGAAGGACAAAAACACATACTTGTTCCATGGCTTCATGAGTACCCAATTGTAATATCAAACGAAGAGCTTGCTCATGCTCTCCACATTTGCTGAACATGACGGAAGCTTTTTCATACACTCCTATAGATTCATAGTATCTATCACACTTACAAAAACCCAACTTATTTCATTGGGGTTTTCGAAAAGAAATATACGCAACAGCAAGAAACCATTTTGTAATTTTTTGACAAACTAAAAAATAAACAAATAAAATCTATGAAGTCTTACTTTGAAGCTATTAAACTTCAAATGTACACCACATGTATATATGTATGTAAATGTATATGTATGTACAGTATATACATCAATGACATTCTCATTTTATACATATATGTTAAGAAGTAGCGGGTATTTGTTCTTCTTCGGATATTCAAAATTTCTATCAACATAGAAATCTGAAATTCTCTATTATTAACCCCTTAAGGACCAAGCACCCTTTTGGGGGACAAATGGGATTTTGGGCATGTACCTATGGCTAAATTACTTTGTATGATTTTTTGAAAACTTTATGGATGATGGGGAATTCAAAGATTTACGTGGGCATCTAATTTTTTCTTCATTCTGACATTTACTGAAGAAGTTAAAAATGAATTTATGGAAAACAAGCAAGGTTGGGCAACCCCAAAACTTCTTTAAAAATTGCATTTAAAAAAATAAAAAAATGAAATAGGTTCTTTAGACTTATATGTACAAAAGGAGCTTTGAATCATTCAATTTTCATTGATGAGATGAAAGTTATGAGAAGCTTTTGTTTGCAAGTAGGTGTGGTTTTGAGAAACCACACCTACTTGCAAACAAAAGCTTCTCATAACTTTCATCTCATCAATGAAAATTGAATGATTCAAAGCTCCTTTTGTACATATAAGTCTAAAGAACCTATTTCATTTTTTTATTTTTTTAAATGCAATTTTTAAAGAAGTTTTGGGGTTGCCCAACCTTGCTTGTTTTCCATAAATTCATTTTTAACTTCTTCAGTAAATGTCAGAATGAAGAAAAAATTAGATGCCCACGTAAATCTTTGAATTCCCCATCATCCATAAAGTTTTCAAAAAATCATACAAAGTAATTTAGCCATAGGTACATGCCCAAAATCCCATTTGTCCCCCAAAAGGGTGCTTGGTCCTTTAGGGGTTAAGGTAGTACGCTCAAAAACTGCCCATCTAAGGGCTCATCCCTCTTTTTCATGGTTTTCCATGGATGGGAGGATTTTTAGTTCATTTTTAAGACAAAGAGAAATAAATGCAAAATACAACACAATTCATTTCATATTTTTTGAAGCATTTTTTAGTTACTTATGAATTCTCAAAGTGCATGTGTCATAGGTACCTATTATTAACCTTAGACCTTCCAAGAACTGTTTACTTGCAAGTTGTGAAGAGATTTGGGGAAGCAAGAAAAATGATTGGCTCTTGCAATTAAAAACACCTTTTCTTCCATGCATTCAATGAGTTGTAAGAGGCCAATGTAAGAACCACTAATGCACCATTTCACAACAAGCTACTAGATGGTTCAAAATGTGCAAATGGTTTATGAGCGTACTACCTTACATATTGAGTGATTGTCTGTCATTCAAAATTCAAAGTTCAGAAGGGGAAAAAAAGGAGAGAAAGGGAGAGTGGAAAGTCACTTGAGGGATACTAGCAGTATCAAAATGAATTCATTTAGATTACTATGTACATATCTTACTTACTTTGCTAATGAATAACATTCATTCTCACTTGCAATGTCTTTTACCAAATTAAAATATGCGTCTACCAATCCATGTTGTTTGGCAAGCATATTAGCTTCTTCAAGTCTTCAATCAGTTGTTACCATTTATATTTACAATTTTTTAATTAGTTATATTATGTACTTTTATTTTAATTAAAATAGAAACAAAATTTGTGCAAATTGGAGCATACAATATCTGATTATTTGTTTATATAGTAAGCCAAGCTGACATTTAGCAAAAATCATATATAATTATGGACTACGTGAAGAATAATCACATTGTAGACATATCTATAGAAAATTGTATGAAAATATTTTCAAAGCCCTAAGTTAAAATTTCAAAATTGGTATATTCTATATTTAAACAAAACAACTAAGACTAGAATTTGAATAAATAGTTGAATGGTTTTCATAAGTTTATGAGAGCTTACTTGTTTTGCATAAATAGAAATTCTATAGCACCTTTATAGTTTCCAACACTCTTACAATATAATGTTACTATCCCCGCTCCTTCAATAGATTTTATCTTATAAAATCAAGTGTAAAATATATTACATTTGAATATTAAATGCATATGTTGATGGAATTGGAATCAAAAAATCCATCTATTTGAATCTTACAGTAATCATGTTTAGTACTCCAAAACAAAATTACAAACAACTTGTAAACAACATTAATAGATCGATGTTCTACCTTGTGTAAAATTGAATACGCTTTTGATGGGTTTTTCAAATGGTATAGTTGAATTTTGATCACATTTATATAATCCTAAAGGTCATCGTATTGATTTTACTTATACATAGTGAATTTTTGAATGTTCAAAGAAGTTATATGCAAAGTATTTCGAGTTTTGTTTAGTATTTTAATTTTTAATTTTGTTTTTCTTATTGTATCATATTCAAGATGAATAGATTAGATGATTTTTGGTTTGTTTTCTTAATATATTTCATTGACTAATTCAAACCTCAGCTAATTCATAATATGTTGATGCATCTTTGTAACGTTCATCACCCTCCAATATTTTTGCATACTGTTTGAAGGTCCAATTTTGTTACAAAACAAGGTATGTATGGTTTAAAGATAAAATCCTTTAGTGTGTTTTTCTATATTGTTGATTTAACTTATTGTTATGAAATCAAATTTGATGGATCTGATTTAATAAGCATATAATTGTACCAATAGAAAACTTTGATCTATTCATGAATTTTCATTTTATCCCTTGAACTGTATTTTAGACTCTTGTGTCTATAAAATAAAATCTAAGATACATGTGTTTGAAAATCTGAGCTATAAGCGTCATTGTGTCCAATTGAGCTATTTAAGGGTTTCCTTAGGGTCTTTATTGCAAAACCTTTCAATTTAAAGAGGTTCAATAATTCTCAAAATTATATAAGAGTAATATTCACAAATCAATTACACATAAAGGAATGAAGAATCCACAAATAAATTATATGTGAAGAAATACAACCAATAAGATCTATGAACTTCTATACTCATAGAACACTTTGCATATTATACATTATAATGTGTGCTTTGCAAAAAAAACATACAAAAAGATAGATGAATCATTATCCTTTGTGAAATGTTTTGTCTTAACCTAAAAAATATAAATATCAAATTTGATTTTTTGGATATGAACTTATATATCTTAATCTTGCATTTGAAATCCAATTTAATTAGGAAACTCAATAAATAAATGTCAGTTTGAAAGATTTTCTTATGGGGTTAGCAACATGGTTGTTACTTGGGCAAGTTTAGGCCAAAAGACAAGACAAGGATGCGGGAGGTTGGACCAAGCAATGTGGTTGTACATGCTAGAATCAAGGTGCAGACGTCAAACATGGATGCAAGGTTGAATCCATGCACCATATGAAAAATAAATTAATAAAAAATTAAAAAAAATTGTGTGCATTTGCACCTTGATTGTTTACAATTGCGCTGAATAGGCAAGCAATTTAGAGTTGGTTCAATATGACAACCATGGTGAGCAAGATACAAGAGGAAATATTAAACAAGATGCAGAATTAAAGGAAAAAACTATTTTTAGGTATTTTTCCAAAAACCACAATTGTTTGAGCTAAAAAAATTTATGCAAAGTGCACTTGACCAAGTGAAAAATGAGGGGATTATGTATTTGTATTATAAATCTAGGGAATTACTACATTGACACCCTAAATTGCTAACGGGACACCCCCTTTGAGCATGAAAATGTGCTTTTAATGTTGATTTTGTTAATTTTTTTGTTTGGATCAAAAGATTTGTTTCACCTTTATCATTCTAAGGCTATACTAAAAAAATAGGTGTTCTTAAATTTCAAACTAAAAATACAAGACTTTTTGAGTTACTTAAAGTAAAAATATATCAATAAATAGTATTGGTTCAATAGTATTTCAACAAAAATTTGTATTTATCATGTTCTCTTTCAAGGAGGTGATAATGTTGTGATTGAATGAATGATAAACCACTTCATAAATAAAAAATAGCAATAAATTATCAAATTGCATGCTCATAAGGGGTGTCCCGTTAGCAATTTAGGATGTCGCTGTAGTAATTCCCTAAATCTATTCTTAGATTTTGTTAAATCACATTACTATCAAAAATTTATTCAAAAATTAAAAATGCAAATATGCATACATGTTGTCTAGGCTTTTGAAATTAGAAATGCAAAAGAAGACACCTGAGTTTATTAACATAAAATAGAGAACTTTTATTTATTTCTGAACAAACACTGATTTACAGAGGTGAAAGCCTCAGTTTATAAAACAAAAAGAAACCATTCTCATAAATGCTAACATACTTTGTTTTTGGAATAAAATCAAAAATCAACTTACACTAATTAATATTTTTGGAGTCGATAAACCTTTGATTATATTTGCAATCTTAGTGAAGCTTTTTAATTCAACATATAGCATAGCTGTTACTTGAAAATGAAGTCCGAGTTCATACAATTCAGCCACATCCTACAGTACATATATCCGTATAGCTTTAGATAAACTTTATGATGAGGAATGATCGCCTCTATTTTATATTATGGAGGTGGAGTGTACCGTTACATCCCTCCTACTTTTTTCACGCATTTCATTTATTAAACCGCCTTTTGATGGGTTTAGAGCATGACTCCTACATGTCTATTTGGGCTTTTCGCCTTCTATAATGTATATACATATATTATCCTAGATTTTTGTAGACCTTTACATTTAATGAATTAAAAAATGAATAAAAAATCAAAAATCAAATTTTAATTTAGGGAAAATAATTGTTGAAGCTATGGTTGTAATTTGAAATTCATGTGTATGTAAATTTAAATTTTTAATATTTACTTGAAGTAAATTGAGTCTTTTTACAAGCATAGCACATTCACAAAAAAGAATAGGATAATTATAGGATATTGCCATTTGACGCCCTTTCCATAAATCCCCATTTTGAATACAAACACGTGTCATACCTGCCTAAAACAATTTCAGAAACCGAATGATTTTACTTTTTCACTTTTATCTTTAAAACCAATATATAAGAATGACATATTAGGTATCACTAAAAAATAAATTTTGTTTTCCTTTTTTAAATTTGAGATTTAAAAAAATTAGATACAAGATTGCTTTCAATTTATTTTAAGTGAAGAAAATCGAAGTATTTGATTACAGTTTGTAGGCCTTTTATGCAAAGATTTATTTTTATTATTTTTATTATAATTGGTTTAGTAAATATAAATAGTAAGTTGTAGTAGTAGGTTTTAACAAAAATTAGATTTTTTCTTTATAAAGGTAAAACATGCAAATGTTTTTGCCGTACTTGAGCAATGATTTGTTGAATTGGATTTGTGTTATCTTGTTTCAATCTTTCTTCATAACTTGAATATGCCAAATGATGCATATCATGAAGTTCTAAAAAATGCCCATAATTTGGTGGTAAAAATGATGCAAATTTTGAATCCACTTGATTGGAATCTGATACCTATCACAATGTTTCAACCAAAAACTGCTTACTTTGCATTAATAGCATTAAATGTATGTTTTTCAATATTATGTACGTTTAGAGTGAAAGAGGGAAATAATTCTAAAATATATGTATGAATTTGATATGTTGATGGATTTACTTGATTCCAATTTTGGAGATGACATAACAATGCACATGCCGATTTGTTTCTTGAAAGTTTCCTATAACATTTCTATAATTATAGTTTTAATTACATTTGATATGATTAGATATGTTATTTTGGTTTTCTTAGTTTTCTTAATTATTGCAGCTTTTATTATGCAATGCTTAAAACAAAATATAAAGTTGGATAATTTAGAGCTATTAGATTGAGTTCTCATGGGAATTTAATTTAATGTTTGATAATCATGAACAATGAAATTGTGTGAAAAGAAAATGGTTTGATTTTTCATGGTTATATAAATTTATGTCATATTTAACTAAATAATGACAACCCTCTAGAAATAGGAATCTTTTTTTTATCTTTTGGAGAGAAATGACAAAAAAATTGAACTTCTTTGATGTTTTGCTTATTTATGAAGAGGTATTTTATTGTTTTATCAAAATAGTAAGAGATATCTTAATTTATTATGTAATTTTAGAATCAAATGAAAAATCCAAGAGCCCAGAACTGCGTTAATAATACAAATTTAGATAAATGTGACATGTTTACAAGTGCGTTGGTATAATCTTGCAAGAACTTTGAAGCTTCAGCAAGTAATAATTGTTGTTCTTCAACTTCTTCCATTTCATATAGTCTAGTTAGATTTACAACATTCTTTGATTCTTCATAAGCTTTGATAGCAACTTGAATCTCCAAATATTTTAAAGCACCTCTTGCTAAGGTTTCCCAAATCTATTCATAATCACTAGCCTTTTAGCAAATAGAAAAAAGAAAAAGAAAAATATTTTGATAAGTCATAGTGTTAAACCAAACATATCAAATTCAAATTCACTTTGTTACAACTATATTGTAATTTACTAAATCTAAATATTTTAAAAACTTAGAAATACCATTTTGTTGTTTAATGTTGTAGCAGAAACCCAAGCTTTGTCGAGATAAACCATGCTCAAGTTATCTTCAAATTTGGTCTTTACTTTAGTGCTGTCATTGTCTTCCTAATTGTTAAATGGAAGTTTAATAATACTCTTGATTCAAAATTATATAGAATGCTTATCATAATACTCAAAAATTTATGCTTTGTAAACACTAAGTTAGTATGTTTTGCCCTTGTTTTGCACAATCATTGATGACTTTTTACCCTTCCTTTTCTTTGCCTTTTGCTCTCCCTCTCCTTTTTTGAATTTCAAATTTCTAATGACCAAAGAACTCCCAATGCTTGATACTTGATGCTTTACAATAGAGAATTTCAAACTTTTGGTGTTAATAGATGACTTTGAATCTCCCGTGACAAACAAATACTATGTTGTTTTAACATATACTAATGTACTAACAAATAATCACTCCAAAACATTAATGAATACCTTGAGATTGGCTTATAAAAAATATCATGATGTAGTAGCAAAATTAATTGTAGAAATATTTAAAATACATACATTGTGAACACTACAAAAAAAATTGATATGATAATTTGATTTTTTCCCTTCATGTGTTTCAAGTGAGTTTTGAAATGAGTTAAAGTTCACATTTTCAAGAATTATAATAGTTTAGTTTAGTTTGATTTGATTTATATATTTAATTGCATTACCTTGCTAATAATGTTGGTTGATTGGTTGAGTTGATTAATTGAATGAGGTAGCCTTTTGACACTTCTAGTTACCGAAGTATAAATGTATGTATAATCAGATGTTCTTTTTGTTAGTAAAGAAAAAATATGGGGATCCCATTCATTCCAAATCACATCTTTTATTAGTCCTGATGAAGTTGAAATTTGTTGCTCCTATAAAGTGTGTGATAAAGTTTACATAAAACTTCATACATCAAAAAAACATATACAAACTCATGTTGTGTTTTATTTCTAAAAATGTAATTTAAAAAGATTGTACTAAACGTCATGTTTAACCACTTATGAAGTTATTCAAAAATTTGTCAGGAATAACTCAAAATTTTATTACAAAACATCAAAAGATACTTACAAGCATTGAGAATATCTTACATATATAGTCCATAAGTGACTAAGCATGTCACCTAAACCATACATATTTTGAACTATAGAACTTAATAATTGATCATAATTACGTATGGATACAATTTTCCACAATCAACATCATTATAAACTAATAATTTTCCAAGGTAGATCTTACTTGATTATTGAGTGGATTGTAAAAATATGCAATTTGTCTCTCATCTTCAAATATTATTCGAGTTCCTAATTGATTTGGCCATATCCTGACACAGAGAATTCATGATATTTAAAACTAAGTCGTTTTGATTTAATAATCTGTTTTCAATTTATGTAATAGTAATGTCAATCTCAAACTTGATGTATTTTTTAATTAATTACAATACTTTCAAATAATATTCAAAATGTATAACAAACTACCTAATGATGCCACCTTCAACATGACAAAGTTCGCTAATGAAAGTAGGAGAACTTTCATTAATATGGTAGAAAAATATGCTACCACTTTGTGTTCCAAATATAAAAAACGGTGACTTGTAATGAACACAAGAAACCATAGCTGCCTTTTCAGTGATCTGTATGATTTCCAAAGTTTTATGGACCACACTATTATGTACCTAATGAAAAGTTATGAATTTAGCTATCTATAATCGGATTCATTGAAAAATCAACCCAAAATGAAATGTAATTTATCCTTTGGAATTTAAGTGTGATGAATTTTTTTAAGATAAACTTTGGTGAAATAAATGGGATATAATGATTTAAGATTGTTAAGACATATTTTTTACATAAACATGAACCAATTCGATCAAGATGCTATTTGTTTCAAAGAAATAAGTGTTTTCTTTTTTTTTTTTACAATTTCAAATGAAACAAGGTTTTGTTTATCAAAAATTTTACTTGCCCGTCATATTTTGTTGCATATAACTTAACCCTTGATTTAGATTTTCATTTTGAAAATAGAAGATACTGAAACACATCGTAGAATCCTATTTTTTTTATTGTGACTTCTATTACAATTGAAGACATGTTGATTGATGCAAATTGAAGATTGAAAAGTTTGTGAGTTTTATGAAGAGATACATACAAATGGAGACTTTGTAAATACAATTTATTGATCGTAATTTAGAGATGCTTGTGTAATTTACAGTACAGTAAACTTTGCAAGTACAGTTTCCATGCCAAAGTGCATCAAATTAAAGTTTTGAGTGATTGATAAGAATTTTTAACCTTACCTTTATTTGCTCAACTTTGTTGAAATCTTTCACAAGCACTTGGCAGAAGCTTAATGGTTCTTGTCATTTGCATCTTTTTTTCAATGACAAAACCATTTCAGAGTTCTTGTGATTTCTGTAATTTTTGTTTTAAGAAGATCAAAAAATACATTATAAACAGTAACTTTTCATTACAAGAAAATAAGACCCAATCAATAATATTGTGTTGATTTGGATTTCTTGATTAGGAAATTTTGAACATAGCAGTGTTAATTAGGACATATTTGTATTGATTATGACCAATTGATTAGGACATATTTTCTCCTTGAATTTAAATGTGAGTAAATGAATTAAAAATAGATTTTGATGAAGCACATGGTATAATAGGATAAATTTGTGCTAATATTGTGTGCTATGTATCTACAATTAAGCTTTTTAGCAAGAATTTCAATATAAATTCATTGTATTCATGTATAGCAACTAAGTAGGTAATGCATAAAATAACTTTTCAATAAACAATGCAAATAGGCTGGATTCTATATCAATTAGTCCAGTTTCAAATCTGTTTGCTTTTATCCTAAATTCATCATTAATTCACATTTACAAAAGGCAATGTATTTTAAGCTACAGGGATTGTTTATATTGGTTGCATTGAAAAAAACTAACTGATTTCCAGCAATATTACAAAAAAATTCAAAAATGTTCCAACCCTAATTTTTTCGATACAATCAAAGAAAACTACAAGGAAAAATGTAAAAATCATTTCCAAAATCAAGTCATCCATACAAGAAATGCATATTCATGAAAAACGGTAAGGCATATTAATAATTTGTGAGACAAATGAAAATGAAGCAAAAACCCTAAAAGAGGCTCAATTTCATATAATATAGGAATAAAGACTACATAATATTGGCTTCCATTTCAATCACACTCAATCTTCCTTACATTCACAATAGATGTAGCTTTTATTAATGCAAATTTCTACCTTATCTCGTAGAAGGAACATGATCACTTTCACTCTATTTTTATTTCTGTTGGGACCAAAATTCTTCTATAAAGAATGAATCATGGAAATCCACATTTCTAACATCAAAATTGAATATTTAGTCTAACCCTCTTATTCAGCAAAAAATGGACAATCCAACGTTCAAAAATGAAAAATCCTTAATAAACAAATATAGAGGTATATGGAAAACATGTACATAAACACTGGGAGAATTGTGCAAAACATTGGAGAATCGTCCACAACATTGAGCAATCTATGTCCTTAGCATTAAGAGATCTTCAACGCTTTGCAACATAATTCAAAAATTTCATGAATTGTTCAAATTTAGTTAAATATGACATCAAAACCTCTCGAACCAAGATTTCTTCAAATGAATTGATCCAACAAAATCATTAGAATCTAAGCTCTTAACGCCAACTCTCTTCATCACTGTTTTAGCTAAATGCCATATCAAGATCAACAACAACAGAATGGACTTAAAATTTGAATTTCAATAAGGTATTATGAAGGAAAAGTATTATGTGATTCTTTGATTTTGTTTAGGTTTTTGAGATGTAAACCATATGAATTCGAGCTAACCAAAATCTCGAAAGCTTTGCATTGTGTTGAGTTTTTGATGCACCGTGGTCCTAAATAACTTGAACAAAACAATTGAGCTGCAATATGAAACACTTTGAACAATTTTGAGTTTGTAATCTTAGCTGAAATGTTCTTTGGAAATGTATTGGCTAATGTCTTTCAAAGATTAGAGCTCGTACAAAGCTGTGAGAATTAAATTGGGCCAAACAATGCTATAATTGTGGTGTTTGCTTTTGAATTATGCGAATTAATTTTTTTGAACAATTGAAGGATGTTGATGTTTCTAATGGTTGAAAACCCCACGCGCTTCTTTGATAAATTGATTTAGGGCTTAAGGTGATTCAGGATTTAGGGGTTAATCCGTAAAGGATTTTGCCTACCAAAAGTGTTTGGCTATATTCATACAAAGATCATTTAGTAATGGAAAAAATGGTTTTATGATAAATGTCAAAAATTCTCCAACATATCCTCATTTATTTAGTGGCCACTAGTATGTTTGTGATTTGGCTTAACCCCTAAAGCTCCTTTTTTGGTAACATAGCAATTTTGGGCAGCTCACTATCAATGGGGTTTTCATTTTTTTTGAATTTTTCACACATGATGTGTCTAAGGAGTAGCTTTAAGGCCTAACAAACTTCATAACTTTTGACTTCATGGTTCAAAAGTTATTGTCTGATATGTAGTTTTCTTTACTTGGCAGGCAACCAAAAAAAAATTAAAAAATTACATTTTTTGATTTTTTGATTTTTTAAAATTGGTTCTTTAGATTTATGTATACTTGGTAAGCTTTGAACCATTCCATTTTGATCAATGAGATGAAAGTTATGAGGAGATTTTGTTTGAGGGTAGTTATGGATTTTCTACTCTAAAATAAACTTTGAAATCCATTAATTTACTCAATTTTCAATATTTTAGAAGAAAAACAAAACCAAAAGATGTCGATTGTTTATCACAACATTACAACTACTGGGATTGGAATTTTTCATTTCCACAATTAAGTTCTTAACAATTTAGTGGTTTGAATCATTCTCTACTTCTTTTTACTTACTATTGTTTTTCCATGTATTTTACAATTCCAAATGATTTGAAGTTTTTCATGTGTGTACCCAACTTGCTTCAAAGAACAAGTCCAAAAAATTACAACCATTTTGGATTTATTTTCATACAAATGAGACCTTGTAAAGTACAACTGCCCGGATTTTTGCAAAGACAAAAAATGGCTTTTTGTGAATTCAAACTAAAATATCTAACAATCTACATGGTGAAAATTCTTGAATTTTTTTCACATCTTTTTACACTAGTATAGTACAAGATTTTATGGCTACATTTGTCAAAAAAAAATAATAATCTAAAAATGGGTACTTGTACTACAAATGGCAGTTTTGGAGCAGTTTTGGTGAAAAATTGAGCTTAGTGCTTTAGGGGTTAAAACTTACAGCTCCAATGAGATTCATATGCTACCCAAGTTTCCCATCTGTATACAATGCAAGAGAGCATATACAATACAAAAACATATTTTAGGGGTTAACCCTTAAACAAGCATAGGGCATAGTATATCTATTGCTATATAATTGACATTTGCTACCAACAAGAAGTTTTAATTTGAGATCCCAAATAGCTCACTAGAATTGCATTGATCTATTTTCCAATTTTTTTGTTGATTTGAAATGTAATAAAGGTGTGAATCCATTCCAAATACAAAAAAGAATACCTTGAATTGTACTAGCCACAGTGACACACTTAGACGTTTAATCCCTAAAAGACCCTAGAATTTACTGGGCTTCTAGGAATTTGCTTTTGAACAAAAAGCCAACATTTTGATAAATTGTATCAATTCTCTTTGAATTGTAACCGTATAAAACCAAACTAGATATGTTAGAGATCACATTACAAAAGAAAACACAATAGCGTCTCTTATGGATTGAAAGATTATAATGTTTGATCTTGAGGGTGTTAAAAATGTGAAAGTGATTTGAAATCTTTCATCTTCTTTTTGTGTGTCAAATTTAAAAACTTGGTCACCAAAAAAATGTGAGGTTAAAGGGCTTAACATGCATAGCCCCAATCAATTTATGACTTCTCAAAATGTACTCTACAATTTTTTTAAATGAATTTCTGATGTGATTTTTTCTCAAAGATTTAGTGTATTTAAGGCTCATTTCCAAGAGCCCTCAACACTACATAAAGCCAAGATTGCAATGAGCACCCATGCACAAAATCTTGAATAGAAAAATCATAACCAATCATTTGCAAAATCATTTTGTTGAAGCTAAAACTAAACTTCAAAAAGAATTTTTCAAAAAAATAAACTACTAAAAACAAAAATTTGGTAAGGTTTTATTTAACTTCAAAAACTAGTAGAGGACACATTCTGTCCTCAAGGTCCTTTAGAGGTTAAGGATTATGATGGTTTTGGGCTCAAGTTGGTTTGGGGCTTAAGGTGATTATGGATTCAAAGTGATTCAAGATTTAAGGCTTTAACCCTTTAACGACCGTTGTTGATTTTGGGGGTGGGCAATCCTTTGTATGGCCATTTGGAGGAAATTTTAGGATTATTGAATACAGATGTCTACCACAAATCCGATTGTACATATGGAAGTATCTTGCAGGGTTTAGTGTTATGCATCATGAATTATGCTCACTTTTTAGTTTTTATGGCCATCTTTTTGCATTCATTGATGTATTTTCAGCCAAAAACTCTTTTAGTTTTTTCAACCCTCTAGCCACTTGCCACTTCAAATTGGCCTAGTTATTGTCCTAAACTCTTCACTTTCCAATTCCCGAGACTCGTCCCCTTTGCCACATCATCAAATTCCTTGACATGCTCTCTCTACAAACTAAAAAAAGTCAAAATTGACTAAGAACTAGTCAACTGGTCGTTAAAGGGTTAAGGCAATTTGGGACCTAAGGTGGTTTGAAATTTAATCCTTCATTACCAACAGATCTAAAAATACACAAGAAACGGCAACAATTTGGTCAGCTTATCCCTTAAACGACCATAGGGCATAGTATATACAATGACATATAATTGTCATTTGCTACCAATAAGAAATTTTAATTTGGGATCTCAAGTAGCTCACTAGAACTGCATTGATCTATTCTCCAACTTCTTTATTGGTCTCAAATATAGTAGAGGTGTGGATCCATTCCAAATACAAGATAAATACCCAGTATTATACTAGTTGCAAAGGCCCTTTCAATTGTTTAAGGATTAAACTATGAGGGGTTAAGATGATTTCAAAATTTACGGCTTTAGGTGGTTTGAGGTCTAGCTAGGACTTAACCCCTAAAGGACCATTGTTTCTTTGGGGGACAAATGAGATTTCAAGCATTTACCTATGGCTAAACTACTTTGTGTGATTTTCTGAAACATTTATAGAAGATGGGGAATTCAAAAATCTATGTGCACATCTATTTTTTTTCTTTATTTAGATATTTATTGAAGTAGTTATGCATGAATCGATGGAAAACAGGAGAGGGCGGGCAGACCAAAACTTCTTCAAAAAATTGCATTTTTTAAAAATAAAAATATGAAATTGGTTCTTTAGATTTATGTGTATATGTGGGAAGCTTTGAATCATTCAATTTTGATTGATGAGTGAGAAGTTTTAGTTTGCGGGTAGGTATTGGACTCCCAAACCTCCATTCCTTTTGTTCCTTGTAAAATTTGGTGCTTTACTTTTTAAGCTCTTTGTGTATTTGTTTTTTGACTCTTTTTTGTTCCAAGTTGTCATAGACTAAGATTCCTTAATAAAATTGTTTGAATCAAACTAATTCAGATTTTCGAATTTAATATAAATCCTCCAATTTTGCCTAGTGTATATGCAAATTTCATGGCCTTACGGCATTGCAAGATTATACAAAGTATGACTCTCACCTCCAATTCATTTGAAATTTCTCCCACACACACCTAACTTAGTTTTCTACATGGAAAAAATAAACCTCAACTTTGCGTAGAGCAATTTTTTTGATTTAGGAGCGGTCAAAGGCTTTGGAACTTTTTGGGCAGCAAGGAAAAAACTTTTTTTTTCACTTTACATGTCAACATCTCACTCCTCTACATCTAGAATGAGCTAGGTTTTTCCCACAATTACCTCCCATAGTCTAGGGCAAGATCCTATGGTTGAATTTCCAAAAAAAAAAAAAAACCTACTTTTCTATTCATTCCCCCAAAAGTGGCAAATTTTAGTGACTTTCACAAAATAGGGGATTGGTCCTTTAGGGGTTAATCCTTTAGTGACCGTCAACCATTGGGGGGGACACCTCAAATTTTCACTCTACGATCTATAAACCACATTCAAGGACAAAATTTGTGGTTCTAAAATTTGATCGGACCGGATATATCAAAGCTATAAACTTTGGTAACATGAATATTAAAAAATGGCTTGATCTATCAGAACAATTCCACGTGAGGATTGTCAAAAGCTTGATGATCCAAAAAAACTTGTTGTGCAAAAATGTGAGACACTCTAACTAATTAGTGTCATTTGTGCAATTGAAACTTTTGATAGTGGTGGAATTTGTAGAGGCTATTGCCCCATTTTAGGTTACTGCACTTTTGAAAAAAACTACAAAATTTGAGTCAATTTGTGCATTTCACGGCATGATTTGTGAAATTAAGCATTGGAAGAATACAAATGTGGCTACACAAATATGATTGAATGCATCATGCATGGAACATGTTTCCACAAAATCCAATTGGTCAATATCATCTACATTGGGTGTCATTTGAGGTACAAGGTCCCATATTTAGCATTGCAAACAATTGGAGCCTAAGATTTCATGGAATATGCAATGTTGTAGCTGAAATACGCCACAAGTTGAACTACTAAAGAAATCATGCATCTTTTGCACAACTACTAGAGAGCTAGCACCAAATACTTTGGGTGCAATATGTGGGCTTTGGGGCCATGTCACGGTTGCACTGAATTATTATTTCATTTGTTATACCCATATGAGATTCCCAACTTCATATGTAAAACATGCTTAGCTACCATGTTTCTTTATGCCTTGCTTTGAAATTTGTTCCAGTAGGAGCACAAGTTGATGCCCCAACTCTGTTACATTTTGTGTTTTTGCAAATTAAATAGAATAAAGATGACAAGAACCACGGAGTACCAAAATCAACCCAAAAGTGGTCAACTGGTCACTAAAGGGTTAAGGAGGTTGGGATTTAGGACTTAAAATAGTTTGGGATGTAGAGCTCAAGGTGGTTCATGGTTTGGGGCTTAAGGCAATCCAAAGCTAAAGGTTGTTTGGGATTTAAGATAGAGCTACAAAGGAGTTCATAAGTAGCTAAAATTTTTAATTGGACTTGTCTAAGGTAGGTAGCTCAAAAAGCAACACTTTAGGGGCTAATTTGCCTTTTCATGGGCATTTTGAGACAAGAAGAGTTTTATCTAATATATAGATAAGGAGAAATGGATGCCAAATGTAATACAATTTTTTTCATAATTTTTAAAGCATTATTGAATTGTTGATGAATTTTCAAAGTTGTATGTAGTAAGCACCAATTTGTGATTCTAGGTCTCCCATAAACTGTTCCCATGCAACTTGTGAAGAGATGAGGTGAAATCAAGAAGTGTGGTTGACACTTACAATAGAATAGACCTTTCATTTCATGACTAAAGAAGGCCCATTCAAAAACCACTCATATCCATTCCTAAGCTACCTATGAAACGCTTTTCAAGAGAGAGGTTGCAATTTAGGCTGCCTACCTTACTTAAAATTGTTTGAATAAGGAGCATAACTAGGTTTAACCCCTAAAGGACCAAGCTCTTTTTTCTACAAAAATTATTGAAAATTGCCACTTTGAGGGCAATTAATAATTGAAAGATAGGAATTTTGTTTTTGAAAATCTAATCATAGGATCTTGCCCTAAACTATGGGAGGTACTTGTGGGAAAAAAACTAGCTCTTTTTAAATGAAGGAGAGTGACATATTGACATCTAAAGTGGAAAAGAAAGTTTTTTCCCTTCTTGCCCAGAAATTTTAGAAGACTTTGACCACTCTTATAGTAAAAAAGGTGCTCTACACAAAGTTGATGTTTATTTTTTCCATGTAGAAGTCCAAGTTAGGTATGTGTGGGAGGATTTTCAAATCATTTGGAGGTGTACAACATACTTCAAAAATCTTTGAATGCTTGAAAATCATGAAAAATCCAATTACACTAGGCAAAGTTGGAGGATTTATGTAGAATTCAAAATTTTGAACTACACAAATCCAAACAATCAAAATCAAGGTATCTTAAGTCACTAAAACTTGGAAAAAAACAAACTAAAAAAATTACACAAACTACTCAAAAAATCAAAGTACCATACTTACAAGGGGCAAAAGGAATGGACGGTTGGGAGTCCCCCAAGACAGGCTCTTTCCACTCCACTCCCTTTTGCACAAGTGATCACACCTTGTGCCCGTAAGAGCTGACTTTTTTTGGAGTCAACACCCATGCCACTTACAAAGGAGATACCTTGCCCAAACTGCACCTTCTCCCCTAATTTTGATAAATTCTTGCATAACTTCTTTGTCAAATGTTGGAATGAAGAAAAATTTGGATGACCTCGTAGGCCTTTGAATTCCCCACCTTCAGTGTAAGTTTCAAAAAATTATGCAAACTGGTTTAACTATAGGTACATGCCCAAAACCCCACTTGGCCCCCGAGGGGCCTTTTAGGGTTAAGATATTTCAATTTTGTTATCAAAATTGTCAAAAATAAAATAAAAGTAAATAAGAACGGATTATGCTATTGAGCGTTGGGAATGCCAATTCTTATTACACTACTTCCAATATGGAATTTGAGGTATGCACTTTAGGCTTAAACAAACTACCAAGACTGCAGTTCAAAAATAATAATAAACACTTAAATCTATTTAGTATGAAAATAAAAAATTCTAGACTTGAACACCAACATGGACTTCAAATCTCCAAAACAAACTTGTATTTTTATTTACCAACTTCAATCAAATATTATCTTGAAATGTGATATTGACATTAAATTCAAGTATTACGTAAAACCAGTCAATCCACAAATGCATAGAAAACCTCTACTAAGGTATGAGATTTGTAAACTGCCCAAGCATTTTGGACTGCCCATGTAGGGGTGTCAAAAACAATGCATAGAGCTTCTTAAATGGGTCAGATT